>CM035165.1:96253198-96507117 GCA_020205615.1 Panax quinquefolius | reverse complement strand
CATCATTGAATTATCCATGCACTATGGGCCAATGATATTCGTTATTATCACCAAATTGGTTATGATCATGTCCATCTTTGCACGTAAGCGAAGATATACAACTATAAAATCAATAATCAATGATCCATCTTTGCGTAAGCCAAAAATATACAATCAGAAATCAATAATCAACAATCCATCTATGCATTATAAGCCAAAGATGACTTTCATCACAATGTAAGCATGAGGATGATGACAATGATATAAGCATTAATCAAGCGAAATCAAGGATAAATATTAAAGACTTTAAATTTATCCGAGTTTAAAAATATCCAAATTGTTAACGACATCTTTGCTTTGTGGAGTAAAATTCAAGAATAATATTCATGTACCAAAAATAATTTGGACGAAAAAGAAATATATTTTTTGGGTAAATAGTACCTCGTGAATAAGACCACAGTGAATAGTACTTTCTAATAATAGATAAATGAATAGTACCTCGGCATGAAAAGTACCCCAAATACAGGAGTGAATAATATTAGGTGAATAGTAATCGGTGAATAGTAACCCATGAATAGTAACTTGTGAATAGTACTCGCATGAAAAGTGCCCCGAATACCCGAGTGAATAATATTTAAGTGAATAGTAATCGGGTGAATAGTAACCCGTGAATAGTAACTTGTGAATAGTACTCCATCATGAAAAGATCAATAATTATCAAGAAAACTCAAAATAATATTTCTATTAAAAGATATTGGATGAAGCGCAAATATCAAGGATATTCTACTAATTTCATGGAGTATAGAAGTCAAAATTTCAACAAAATGAGTATAGAATTCAAAATCTGAAACAAAATAATATTACTTACATACTACAGAGTATGGAAGAAAATATTATTTCAAGCGAATATTAAACAAAATAACATCCTTGAATCGAAATAATATTCCAAATCGAATATTTAACGAAGATAATGTTCTACGAATATTGAATCGAAGATAATATTCTATATGAATATTGAACAAAAATAATATTCATACGAATCTGAAAAATAATATCTCTTCGTAATATGAAATAAATAATACCCTCTTACCTTGAAGAAGACTAGATGTTGGAATAGTGAAGTAGCAGACTATTCTTCATCTTTCTCTCTATAAACTTCTCTCTCTAATTGCTCTTTATGAGTCTTAGTGAATTGGTGAGAATGAAGGAAGAATGAGCTTATTTATAGGAAAATATAGTTTCGATAATTGCGACGCTTGGGGCTCCGAAATATTACAAATATAATACCTTCATCTTTTCCTTCATTTTTAATTTAGTCCTGCAAGTATTATCAAACTTTCACCACCTCCCCTAATAGTATATCACGTGAATCAATAGTACAATCATGTGACTCAATAGTTCAATACATGTGAAAAAATAATTTCAGTATAGTACCTTCATCTATACCTCCATTTTTAATTTAGTCATGCAAGTATTATCAATCTTGTATCACCTCCCCTAATAGTACATGCATGTGAATCAATAGTACACACATGTGAAAAAATAGTTATAAGCATGTGAATTAATAGCAATTAATTGCTCATTTATCCGATTAATTACCCGATTGGTCAATATAACTTCCAGACATCAATTATTATCGAAATAAATGTCGATTTCCACTAGCACTAATAATCCCAACACAATGAAACTATCAATTTCATCTTTAATCAATACAAACTTATTCATCATTAATATTATAACTCACAATATTTAACAACCAGGTCGTTCCCAGGAAAGAGGGGGCTTTCCGATTAGGATTTCTCCTTATTGGCGCCGCAATTAGGTGACCAAACCTCTCTCGATGTAACTTACAGACATTGTCGATATTGCAAATAATAATATGAATAACTTTTGTCGTCTCAATTATTGATTTAATAATAATAAATATTATGCAGATGATACTTGTGACAATAATTGAATCAATAATATGAAAGATATTATCACAACAATTACTATAAGAATAATTGAGTATAATTGGTGACTTCTCACGTAAACATCAATAATCAATACCGTGTGCTACTATGCAACCACGCCAGACATCGCATTACTTTTACTACCGGGTAATTCAATGGTTTAACGGTAAAACTTTCACCGTTATTTTATATAAAGATATTTACGTAGTTTTCTAACTACGACAATACTTGCTTATGGGTCCACTAATGATTGTGTCGTCAGACGATTATTCCTCGTTAAAACGAATATTCCCTAAACATGACGAATATTTTATATTAACTTGCTTACTTTGTAAAAATTTTAAATATCACCCTTAACTTTAAACTTTTATCAATTTAACTATTTACCAAAATAGAAAAATTGAATACTTTTATTTCATAAAATTCGGGATCTCATATTTTCCATCATGTCTTGGAATGACAGGGCAATTTTCAACAACCCACCATTCCCATGGGTCTCGTTTGAGATAAATCATCAATCTAAACTTCCAAAAGTTGAAATTTTCACTTTTCGAACAGCAACAAAGGTGGTCAAACGTGGATTGACCTTCTTGAAAATTGAGGTGTGCCATAGGATCTTTCCCTACGACCTGCAAAGATCAATATTAGTAGAGCCTTGCTCTGATACCAAATGTAATTCTGTAATTAAGCACACCTAAAGGGGGTGAATAGGTGTAAATACTCAAAAGTGATCTACAGTGGTCAAATTTTAAAATTTACTATAGCAGGCTATAATCGGACGGTCTAACCCTGTCCGTATTAGTTATGTTCTTCGTCTGTTATAAACGGACAGCTAATATCTGTCCGTATTAGTATAAAAGTTTCCGACTTAAACCAAAATCTGCAGGATATTAAAGCTTAAAACAGAAACAAAAGAACATTAAATCACACCAAGATTTTTACGTGGTTCAGCCCCTATCCTCTAGTCTAGTAGCCTAATCCACGTCCAATCTCAACTAGGATTGGAGACTCACTTTATTAAAATAATATTCAGCAATTACAAAGTAAATAGAACTCCCTGTTACAACGACGATCGATTGGACACCTCTGCCCCCTTTGCACCTCTGCAACACCTCTCACCTTTGAGACCTTGATAGCTTCGTTGAATAAACTGAATAGTACTAAAATAATATCCCCAAGCCAATCTAGACTTGTACTATGTTTACAATAGATATGAAAGAATGAATACAAGAACTACAATTTATGATTTGAATGTATCTCAGATAAGCTTTCTTGAAGAATTTTTGTTCTCCAGTCTTGTGTCTCTAATAATAAGCGAAAAAAAGCAAAGATATATATAAAGGAGAGTAGAGCAACGAACGATATAATAAAGTAACGTTCCAATCCAAGCAATGTTTATAACATGCAACGTTCTTCTTAATTAAAATAAGAGATATCCATTAGCGAAAAAATCTCAACCTTCAACAAACACTAACAAATAAGATATAAGATAGAGTCCAAAATAGAAAGAGTTAATGAATATTCAAAATATAGCTAATAGAGTCCAAATCTGTTAGCATGAAAACAATTGCTCTATCTACTATGAAAAAGGAATCCTTAAATATACCAATTCCTAAAAAATCTCTAAGCCAAATACGAATTGGTAACCAAACAGATAACATATATATAACCCAACAGTTCAAAAATATGAGATTCCTAGTTATATTAGATTTCATAAAAACTAAAACACGTGGTAACTATATATATATATATATATAACAGATAACATATATATTGGAAAGATATAACCCAGCCTGTTTTAGTCACTCTCCATCCTGCTGTAAACTTTTATGGGCTACCATACAAAGTGATTATCAAACCATGCAATCCATTATATAATTAACATATAGAAACAATTTTGATCAACATGACCCAATTAGGTTAAGCCAATATAAAATCAATTTATATTCAACTGTTAACTAATGGTCATGATCCTGCCAATCACATCATTGAATTATCCATGCACTATGGGCCAATGATATTCGTTATTATCACCAGTGGTTATGATCATGTCCATCTTTGCACGTAAGCCAAAGATATACAACTATAAAATCAATAATCAACAGTCCATCTTTGCACGTAAGCCAAAAATATACAACTGTAAAATCAATAATCAACAGTCCATCTATGCACATAAGCCAAAGATGACTTTCATCACAATGTAAGCATGAGGATGATGACAATGATATAAGCATTAATCAAACGAAATCAAGGATAAATATTAAAGACTTTAAATTTATCCAGAGTTTAAAAATATCCAAATTGTTAACACGATCTTCAGTGTGGAGTAAAATTCAAGAATAATATTCATGTACCAAAAATAATTTGGACAGAAAAGAAATATATTTTTTGGGTAAATAGTACCTCGTGAATAGTACCCTGTGAATAGTACTTCGGGAATAGTATCTCGTGAATAGTACCTCGGCATGAAAAGTACCCCAAATACCCGAGTGAATAATATTCGGGTGAATAGTAATTGGGTGAATAGTAACCCATGAATAGTAACTTGTGAATAGTACTCTGGCATAAAAAGTGCCCCGAATACCCGAGTGAATAATATTTGAGTGAATAGTAATCGGGTGAATAGTAACCCGTGAATAGTAACTTGTGAATAGTACTCCATCATGAAAAGATCAATAATTATCAAGAAAACTCAAAATAATATTTCTATTAAAAGATATTGGATGAAGCGCAAATATCAAGGATATTCTACTAATTTCATGGAGTATAGAAGTCAAAATTTCAACAAAATGAGTATAGAATTCAAAATCTGAAACAAAATAATATTACTTACATACTACAGAGTATGGAAGAAAATATTATTTCAAGTGAATATTGAACAAAAATAACATCCCTTGAACGGAAATAATATTCCAACGAATATTTAACGAAGATAATGTTCCTACGAATATTGAACGAAGATAATATTCTATATGAATATTGAACAAAACTAATATTCATACGAATACGAAAAATAATATCTCTTCAGAATATGAAATAAATAATACCCTCTTACCTTGGAAGAAGACTAGATGTTGGAATAGTGAAGTAGCAGACTATTCTTCATCTTTCTCTCTATAGCTTCTCTCTCTATAATTGCTCTTATGAGTCTTAGTGAATTGGTGAGAATGAAGGAAGAATGAGCTTCTATTTATAGGAAAATATAGTTTCGATAATTGCACGTTTTGGGGCTCGAAATATTACAAAGATAATACCTTCATCTTTTCCTTCATTTTTAATTTAGTCCTGCAAGTATTATCAAACTTTCACCACCTCCCCTAATAGTATATCACGTGAATCAATAGTACAATCATGTGACTCAATAGTTCAATACATGTGAAAAAATAATTTCAGTATAGTACCTTCATCTATACCTCCATTTTTAATTTAGTCATGCAAGTATTATCAATCTTGTATCACCTCCCCTAATAGTACATGCATGTGAATCAATAGTACACACATGTGAAAAAATAGTTATAAGCATGTGAATTAATAGCAATTAATTGCTCATTTATCCGATTAATTACCCGATTGAATCAATATAACTTCCGGACATCAATTATTATCGAAATAAATGTCGATTTCCACTAGCACTAATAATCCCAACACAATGAAACTATCAATTTCATCTTTAATCAATACAAACTTATTCATCATTAATATTATAACTCACAATATTTAACAACCGTGTCGCTCCTGGAAAGAGGGCTTTCAGATTAGGATTTCTCCTTATCAGCGCAAGCATTAGGTGACCAAACCTCTCCTTGATGTAACTTCTGACATCATCGATATTGCAAATAATAATATGAATAACTTTGTCGTCTCAATTATTGATTTAATAATAATAAATATTATGCGAGATGATAATCGTGACAATAATTGAATCAATAATATGAAAGATATTATGCAACAATTACTATAGCAATAATTGAGTATAATTGAGTGACTTTCTCACGTAAACATCAATAATCAATACCGTAATAACTACGCAACCACGCCATTCATCGTATTTCTTTACTACCGGGTAATTCAACAGTTTAACGGTAAAACTTTCACCGTTATTTTTATAAAAAGATATTTCTGTCGTTTTCTAACTACGACAATACTTCCGTTGTGGGGTCCACCAATGATTGTGTCGTCGTACGATTATTCCCTGTTAAAACGAATATTCCCCGACACAACGAATATTTTATATTAACTTGCTTACTTTGTAAAAATTTTAAATATCACCCTTAACTTTAAACTTTTATCAATTTAACTATTTACCAAAATAGAAAAATTGAATACTTTTATTTCATAAAATTCGGGATCTCATATTTTCCATCATGTCTTGGAATGACAGGGCAATTTTCAACAACCCACCATTCCCATGGGTCTCGTTTGAGATAAATCATCAATCTAAACTTCCAAAAGTTGAAATTTTCACTTTCGAGCAACAAAGGTGGTCGGCTTGTGGATTGACCTTCTTGAAAATTGAGGTGTGCCATAGGATCTTTCCCTACGACCTGCAAAGATCAATATTAGTAGAGCCTTGCTCTGATACCAAATGTAATTCTGTAATTAAGCACACCTAAAGGGGGTGAATAGGTGTAAATACTCAAAAGTATTTACAAGTGGCAAATTTTAAAATTTACTATAGCCAGGCTATAATCGGACGGTCTAACCCTGTCCGTATTAGTTATGTTCTTCGTCAGTTATAAACGGACAGCTAATATCTGTCCGTATTAGTATAAAAGTTTCCGACTTAAACCAAAAAATCTGCAGGATATTAAAGCTTAAAATGTAAACAAAAGAACATTAAATCACACTAAGATTTTTACGTGGTTCAAATTTCTATCCTCTAGTCTAGTAGCTTTAATCCACGTCCAATCTCAACTAGGATTGAGACTCACTTTATTAAAATAATATTCAAAGAATTACAAAGTAAATAGAACTCCTGTTACAACGATTTATCGATCGATTGGACACCTCTTCCCCTTTCTAGACCTCTCGCGCAACACCTCTCACCTTTGAGACCTTGATAGCTTCGTTGAATAAACTGAATAGTACTAAAATAATATCCCCAAGCCAATCTAGACTTGTACTATGTTTACAATAGATATGAAAGAATGAATACAAGAACTACAATTTATGATTTGAATGTATCTCAGATAAGCTTTCTTGAAGAATTTTTGTTCTCCAGTCTTGTGTCTCTAATAAGCCGAGCAAAGCAGTATATATAAAGGAGAGTAGAGCAACGACTATAATAAAGTAACGTTCCAATCCAAGCAACAGCTATAACATGCAACGTTCTTCTTAATTAAAATAAGAGATATCTGTTAGCGAAAAAATCTCAACCTTCAACAAACACTAACAAATAAGATATAAGATAGAGTCCAAAATAGAAAGAGTTAATGAATATTCAAAATATAGCTAATAGAGTCCAAATCTGTTAGCATGAAAACAATTGCTCTATCTACTATGAAAAAGGAATCCTTAAATATACCAATTCCTAAAAAATCTCTAAGCCAAATACGAATTGGTAACCAAACAGATAACATATATATAACCCAACAGTTCAAAAATATGAGATTCCTAGTTATATTAGATTTCATAAAAACTAAAACACGTGGTAACCATATATATATATATATATATAACAGATAACATATATATTGGAAAGATATAACCCAGCCTGTTTTAGTCACTCTCCATCCTGCTGTAAACTTTTATGGGCTACCATACAAAGTGATTATCAAACCATGCAATCCATTATATAATTAACATATAGAAACAATTTTGATCAACATGACCCAATTAGGTTAAGCCAATATAAAATCAATTTAGCCCATTTAAACATTGTCATCATTAAAACCACAAAGTATATATACTAGCATTACGCATATGTTCTTTCAAGCTCAACCTTCGGCTACCTACGTTTCACTTGCGGGGGTGTATTAGAGAAATAACATAATATTGTTATTTAGGATAGTTTTATATTTATCAAGTAGTTAGGATATTATTTTTGAATTACCATAATTATCTCTTGGGACTCTTTGATTATGTAATCCCTTGATTTTAGCCTAGGTGATTTTGTAAATCACTTGATACTAGCTTTAGTGATTATATATATCCCTTTATTCTAGCATAGGTGGTTATCCTATATGTATATATATAGGATACCTCTCTTTGTAAATGAAACAAGCAATAATATACAAATCTCAGAATTCTATATGCTTTAACTCTCGGATCATATTCGTTTGAAAAGTTCAAACTGTTCGGACTCGATTCGAGATCGTGCTCGACTCGATAGCTAAATGAGTCTCAATCAAACCTTATTTTATACTCGATAAATTTTGTGAATCCAAATCGAAAGAACTCAATACTCTACCGATTCTTGCCTCATTTACACCCTTAATATTTACCTACCTACCATTATTCTAGACACATTTTTTGTCTAAATATGTGGGTTTGGGGAAAAGTTTGTAATATGGATGCTTTTGACACTATTATCTGTGTCGGGACACTTGTAACTAAGTCAGCTAGGTACGCAGCCGATATATATACCTATCATTATTTTTAAGACAATTTTTTTGTTTAAATACCTAATATTAATCTTGTCAATAATCCTACTATTATTAAAAGACTTCAATTAACTTCATGGCCATTACTATCGAGTTAGTTGTGCCTTACTAAATCAGTAGACCGAGTTCCATTGAAAGTCTTTGCCATATATATAAATATATAATTATATAAACCATTGTGGGACCCAACTTAAATTTGTTTGATAATCCAAACAATGACAAGGCTACCCGTCAAAACCCTAATCCGATTCACCTCCATCTGCAAATCATGATATTCTCTTATCTAAAACCCTAGTTTATCTTGATTATAACTCCATTTTCACATGACAATAATGATGCTACATTTGGATTGAAGGATAACTTGGTAACTTCACGAGTTTATTGCACTTGAAGGTAATTATTTACATTATAATAAGTTGAAATTGGTTTTTTTTAAAATGTAGAACAATTTATGTTTTTAATTCAATTTGAGATTTGATCGAGTTATTTTTTAAATTCAAAATAACCTGAATTTTTCATTAATATAATTATTAAAATTGGCTCATACTTTTGTGGTCCAAGAAATGACTACTACACCAAGATAGTCGAGGCAGCTCGCAGATGAGTTAATGGGGGTTGTAAGTGGTAGCACCTCTAGAAGAAGTGCAATGTTTTTTTGGGTTTGGGATTTTACAAGTAATGTGTCTTGAGTTTAATTAATATATTGTGTCTCATAGGATTGAAAACAAGTTTTAACAGCCAAGGATAGGCACTGCCATTCACAATCTCATAATGTCCTTCACACTTATTGCTTAATCACACTCCAAGTGCCCTCTGGTATGTCCCAATTAAGTGCCTGATTCCACCTTTTTTCCTTCTCATTAATAACTAGTTTAAGTAAAATATCACATAACATATACATATGTTTCTTAAAAGAAGCATTACCAGACCCTATATTGAGCTTGTGTTGGCATTTGTACCATGATGTTCCAGATTAAGTTGTAGAGTTCTTGAAAAACTTTTTGATAAATGAACTTGTTCCAATGTAGCTAGTGCATCGATCATCGGTGGCCTTATTTTGGGATCAAAGTGGAGACAGAAGAACGCAAGGGAAGCTACAGCCTGGGCTTCCTTCTTCGAGTATTGACCTCCCATTCGAGAGTCCATGATTCTCAAAACTCGCTTGTCACTTAGTAACGGTTTCGCCCAATCTACCAAGCTCTCTTCTTCTACACCTCCAGCCCTCTCATCGCCCAACGCCCGTCTTCCTGATAGCAACTCTAATAAGACTACTCCAAAACTATACACATCACTCTTTGTAGTCAAGCGGCCTGCTTGGTTTGTCAATTTAAGAAGAGAAAACAACAGTCTATGTTAATTATCAGAACAAAACAGCCACAGTTTGAATAAAATGCATGTGTATAGTTTCAATTTAAAAATACGGTTTTTGGCTAGGTAACAAACAACTAAAGTACTAGAAATTTAATTCTCTGGTCCTGCAAATACTCCCTTCATCCTAAAGTGAGAGCTCTATTTTCCTTTTAGAATGTCCCAAAATGAGAGCTCACTTAAAAAATCAATGCACCAAATCTCATTGTATTTAATTTTGATCACCATTTCACTCATTTTAATACCTTATATCTCATTTTATCTTCTTTTCTTTTCATTTATTTTATCTTCATTTCCATATTTCTGGACTTCTGAAGTTTTTATTTATTGTAGATGTTTTTACTATCAAGATTTTGGAAGTGAGAATGCATCCGCATTCCACATCATCACAACTTTGCTAATCATTGTGGACTTTGAAAATAACTAAGCAATATCACAACTTAAAGAATCAGCATGCTACTTATTCTTCAAGTTCTGAAACACCTTCACCTTCACCTTCTGCAGGACTAAATGAACATCATGGATCAAATCCACCAATAGATTTTATTCGACAGTTCTGTTATACAAGGACTGAATTTCAAATGGCCGTGACATGTTTATATCTCAAAACTTTTATGGAAAACCCATTGAATTTTGATCACTATTTTTTTTTTTGGCTTGTAACTTGGAGGAGCGATTCTAAAGGTGATCAATGTTCTCAAACCAACCTAGTGAGCCCTCTATTACACCCAAATTATTTTTTCTCTATTTCTGCCCAATCTCTCCTAGTTTCTTTCCCGCTCTGTATCTAGTCTATATACAATTTTATGAATAAATAAAGCTAAATTGTTAAAAAAGTAACTTAATATCCGCATGGAATCTTGAAAGGAACACACAAATGTTGTTTCTATTCACTTATGACAGTCTTTTATTGTATTTTCCCCTTTTCTTTGGTTTTTCTTTTTTTCCTTTTTTTTACTTAAAGACAAAAATTGTATCTAGTCTACAGACAAATATATATATATATATATATATATATATATATATATATATATATAAAAAAATGAAGATGTAAGTAATTGATGCAGTGAAGGGTAGATGGTGAGAAATTATGGAAACATGATTGTTGTTATAAGTGAGAATAAAAGAACAAACAGAAATGTATTAACCTGATGCAACATATTCTGGTGCAGCATAACCCCTAGTACCCACAACTCTTGTTGAAACATGAGTTTTATCTCCAGTAGGACCAGCCCTTGCTAAGCCGAAATCTGAAAGCTTTGCATTGAACTCCTACAAAATTTTGCCAACAAGAAATTGAAATTGCTAATCTGGATCAGGGGATTTGTTATTTCAAACTAATTTGTATCCAGAACTTTGAATATGTCAGCATACCGAATCAAGTAGAATGTTTGAAGCCTTTAGATCACGGTAGATTACATTTGCATCTAAATTATGTAAGAAGGATAACCCCCGAGCAACATCAGTGGCAATACGGATCCGTGTAGCCCAAGGCATAGGTTGAATTCCTTCTGCATATGCAAAGAAATAAAAACAGTAAGGATTCGAATTACTGCATCATCTGTGAGCAATGAGGAGATTTGAATCAGATATAATGGATAATAGTACCTAAAAAAACTAAGAGCAGACAGCATCGAATCCTTAAGAAAATCTTTAGAGTGATTTTAGGAGAACTTTGAAAGTGAAAATGAGAACATTATGAAAGTTCTAAAAGGTCTGAAGAACCAGAACATAACAGCAAAGTTTCAGATGCTGAAGTGAAAAGGTTTGACACAACAGAATAGCCGATGCCAATTAAGGCACTCTTCAGAATAGTGAATGGAATCTCTTCAACCATTTTTCCTAAAATAATGACAGCAAACAAAGCTAAAGAGGCTTGGGATTTGTTACAACAAGAATTCCAATGTGATTGCAAGGTTAAAATTGTTTAAAGTTCAACCTTTTTGAAGAGCTTTTCGAAAGATTAGAAAAACTATTCCTACGGCTTAAGTGCAAGTTCAAGATCAAGTGCATCCAGTTAAGTGAAGATACTACTATCCCACTGTCTTTCTTAGAATCTCTACAAAGTGATAAATAGATTGAGATAAAAGCATAAAATATCAATAATGCAATTTGTAATTCATTGAACCAGAATGTTCTTAAGAAGCAGCAAAGGCAAGATTCGGATAAAGGTTATGGAAGAAAGATTGCCTAAGAATTAGAAAAACAATACTAGGGGAATTAGATAGTCGATCGACTGCAAGGAAGAGAAGTTGTTCAACTAAAGTTGATTTACAAGATAAACCTCAATCTAGAAACTCAGTTAATCCATTTACACAGCCTACATTAGTGAAATGACAGTTGATAGACATCATCACTTATATGAATAATGTTATGATAAAAGCTTATAATAGCAATTCTATAGATCCCAAGACAGGGTAGTAGGGTGATAAAACTAACAATTTGAATTTTATTAGAAGAAAATAAGGTTTTGTAATGCAATAATTTTGCAAAGAAATTTACTTACTTCTAAATAGATGGTTCTCCAAACTTCCCTTTGGCATGAACTCGTAAACTAATAGCCTGTTGTCAGATTCTAAACAATACCCAACGAGTTTCACAAGATTTTGGTGGTGAAGCTGACCTAAGTAGTTAACTTCTGTCTGCCAATATAAGGAATGAAATTAGAGTGGAGTTTTTATCTTGACAGGCAATTCTGTTAAAAAAATGATAAAAGAAAGCTCAATAATAGCTACTGATTAAACATACAAGCCATTCCCGGTGACCTTGAAAGCTTTGTGTCTTAAGTTTTTTGATAGCCACTACAATCCCGGTTCCAGGTTTGCTGGGAGCAAAAGTGTGCTCATCAATCCATCCTTTAAAGACCCCTCCAAACCCTCCCTCGCCAAGAAGACTATCTGAGCGGAAGTTCTTGGCACTACTCTTGAGATCATGGTAGCTAAAGGCCTTGAGGTTGTTGGATACAGAAATTTCACCTTCGGATGCTATAAAAGTATTATTGAAACTTCCTGAAATTGATTTCTTGTAGAAAGAGGGCGAGTCAAGTTGTTTTTGGCTAGGAGGCACTCTAGTTTCTACAAGAGAAGGACTGAAAATCATCAACGAAAAAATTTAACAAAACTCTTTAGATTTGAGTAAAATATACAAAGAACGAAAACAAAAAGAACAAACCATGTTTACCACCAAATTCATAGAAGCTTTTGCGTAAACAGAAACACATATCATTTGCGACGAATTCATGTTGAAATTATCCAATGTCAAAACATGCATAAGCAATATAACCAGTTCAATAATGGTGCCGACTTTTTCAAAGATAAAAATGTTGCTCACTTTGTCTTTGAATAATTAATCTAATCTTATGAGGATATTCAAAAGTGGCTGCCAACAGCAAGGTGTTTGGAATAAGTCAAAACATGTTTCTGGATGACAGAGACATGAACCTGCTGATCCACAAAACAAGTGTACCAATGTTCCTATATTTTCTATCTTCTTTTGATTTTCCTCTCTTTCCCTAGATTTTAAAGATTTGAACAGAGCAATCAAGTTTATTGCCAAGTAATAAATTATATGAGCAGATTCATATTTTCACTTCACCATTGACATATATATGGAGCACCATAAACAAACCCCTTTATAGTTTATACTAACAGAAGATTAAGTCCCTACTAAGAACCCAGAATTTGGAAGAAAATGTAACTTTTTGAGTCTCGGGATCTTAAAATTCTCAATAATTCAGCAAAAACTGTTAAATTACCAAAATAAATAAATAAATAAAATTACCCAGTTAACATTTAAAGTTTTTTCTTCTCATATACCCAAAGTTGCATAATATTATTAGAGTTATACTTCCGAAATCGTTATATACGAAGTGTCTGACTACCAAATTAACTCAGCATAGATTCCAAATAACAATGACTATATAAGAAATTAAGACGGAGGATTAACCTACCGGAGAAGTGATTAGAAGAAATATGAGCACATTTGGCAGATTTTCCCAAGCAAATTCCCATATTGGGAAGAATTTTTCCTCAGTCAGACAGCTAAACAGAGCAAATTCCCCAAATGATGGTAGAAAGTAGAAACCCACTGAGAAATTGGAAAAGCAAAAGGAAAGGGATGCTCCAAATCGAATATAATAGCAAACCCATTATATATCGAAACAATTGGAGTAATTAAATTGGCTTTGAAACTGGAAAAGTAGAAGCTTCTTTCTCATCTGAAAATTTTGAAATTTTCAAACACTGGCCCAAATTTCCTTTTCAAGCTTTCAATAATAATATAGTGAAAAAAATTTTGGTCAATGGAGGGAAAACTTGTCACTTGACTTTCAATAGGTACCACTCAATCCCACAAAATGAGTTACATTAATCACTAGACTATTAACTTTGATATAATAATTTTTGAGAATTAATACTTCAACAAAAAATTTTGATATTTTTACATGTGAATCCCACCTTTTAACTATAATTTGGTTAAAAAATGAGTTAAAAATATTATGAATATATCAATTTTATGATTTAATTAAAAAGCAAAATCGCATACAAAAAATATCAAAAATATTATGAAAATATCGGCTTCTTAAAAAATTATTATATCAAAGTTAATAATCTAATGGTAATAATGTTAATTCGACATTTTATATTTAATTTTATAAATAAATTGTCTAAATTAATTCCTAATAATTTTAAATTTTAAATTAACTTCGAATAATCAATATCAATCCTACACTAGTATTCTATTGTACGGAGGGAGTATTTATCTGACTTCTAAAATGGCAGCTACCACATTATTAATTTCGAAAAATAAAAGAAGATCAACTTTCCGAGAGAAAAAGACAAATAAAGATACTTGAATTACACACACTATCGTTATCCCACGACTACAAGGCTGCTCCCACTATCAATCAAGTGACTTATGTTATGTGTCGTATTAATTTTAAGTAAAATAATGGGTATCCGGTCAACTGAATCATACGGTATGACATACTCCTATAGATTATTTATTGGAGAATGATTTATTATCTGTACTAAAGAGAGGAGAAAAAGTGTTGTACAGAGGAGTCAGAATATTTTTACTACTCTTTTCGTTCTAAATTAAATGTATATTTTTAATTTTAAATTGATTATTTTTAAAATTAATAATGAATTATATATTAATATATTTTTTAATTATAAAAATTGGGGTTAATAATAAATTGTATATATTTACTTTTGGTTATAATCATTTGATCTATATTTTGACAAAAATGGTACAAAAATTAATTTAAAAATGAGCAATTTGACTTCAAAAAGACAAAAGTAGACATTTAATTTGTGACAGAGGGAGGGTGTAAACGAACCGAGTCGATTCGAGTATTAAGTTGCTCAGATTTGGTTCACAAAAATTATCGAGTATAAAATAAGGTTTGATTGAGAATCATTTAGCTATCAGGTCGAGCACGATTCCGAATCGAGCCCGAACAGTTTGGACTTTTTCAACGAATATGATCCGAGTATCAATAGAAAATTATAATTTGAGAAGGTTCGAGTAATTTATCGAACTTTAAAATGTGCGAATCGAACTTTTAATCGAAATGAAGTGCTTTAAACGCAAGCTCGACTCTTTGGCTTCATTTTACAAATTTTCTTAAGAGGAGTACTATTTTATCTTAATGTGTATATTTAAATTTGGCACTAAATGTGCATGTAAATATACTTATTGTAAATATACACTCTTATCTACAACTAGACATGCACAACAGGTCGGTCTGAGCCTTTCAGCCCTTGAGTTTTGATCAAGTCAAGCTAGGTCATTGAATTAGGTCTGCCAAATCAAGTTAAGCTTGACGGTTATGGTCCGATTAAGCCTGTAGGTCATGCCAAGCCCAAAGTCAGGCCTAGGCCAATCTGGTTCCTCTTTTTATTAATATAAAATATTAAAATGAAAAATATAAATATAAATTAATAAAATTTTGTAAAAATGATGTAAGATTTTTAGATTTATTTTATTTTAACATTATTGCACACCAATATAAGTTGGAAGATTAGAATAAAAATAAAAATATTTCTCTTAAATGAATTGAAAATGTAATCTAGGTTAAACTGGAATATAAAGCAAAATAATTTCCTAAATATATGTACACTACGATGCCTTTGTTGTCTTCGTAGAAAATAGTATTTGAATACAATCTCTTTGTGATACATATGACTATAGATGCGAAATAAAATTAACTTCTTCATAAATTACACTATAAAATTTTGAATGTAAGGTTTGTTTCTATTTTTTTACTAATAAGATCAATTGGACATATATTTTGTAAAGTTTAAATACTCATATATTTTTTCTTTACTGTCATTAAACAATTATATAGTTATATCTCAAACATTATTTCTAATTAGTTTTTAATTGATTCATGAAATTATTCCTTAAATTTTTACAATAGAATATCTAAAAATAACCAAAATCATAATTTTTCCTCGAATTTTACCATATCCAAATTAATAAAGAACTTGAGTACGTCTGAGAAACTAACTTATTATTAATATTTAACATTAAAACTAGTTTATTGATGTATTAATTAATGTTAATATTTACATTAAAAGTAGCAAGGAATATATAATAAAATTTTAATGTTAAATATTAATATTTACAATAAATTAACTTCTTATTAGTATTTAATCAACTAACTTATTATTGTGACGCCCCCAAAATTAGGTATACGTCACCCATCTTGGGTCGCCACTTTCATACATGGTACATAAATTCAAATACAACTTACTAATATAACTGTTGTTATACAATACGACATAAACTGCGTGAGTTTGAATACAAATATTGTCTACTAGATATTATACAAACTCAAAAGGAGTCCTCATTACAACTATTATCACACTATTTCACGTATAGTGAGGACTACTAATGCTATCCTCGGACCATTACTCGGCTTCCCAGACTAAAGTCTCAAATTTATGTTCTCATTTCACGAAGAGAATAAAATGAAAGAAAGGGTGAGCTCAACTAGCCCAAGAAGAAATATTATGACTAAGATAATGCGAATAAATTATCATTAGCCTTCAACAATGTTAAACCGATAAAATACAATAGACAACCAGTTTAAGCTGCGGTGAATAAGCAATCCATTAAAAGAGTCAAGTAGAGAATAAAGTCTACTATCTTTTAGGTTTTAAAAGGTTTTCATCAATTTTTATCGCGAGACTCGACAATAAATAAACCACCACATCTAATCATCCTCAGCATATTCACGGTCAAGGATTTTCATCAAATTATCAATGGTCATGACTATACCGAATCACCCCCGGTCATAATCATACCAAAACTATCCATCATTTGCATTACAAGCCACCGAGAGGACTTTTGTCACATCATTTATATCAAGTCATGATTATACCGAATGATCCCTCGGTCATAATCATACTAAGTTCATCTATGCACGTAAGCCAAAGATAACATAATATAACATGAGGATGATGACAATGACATAATAATTCAATAAAACAAGTTCAAGAATTATTTAATCCATGAATTATTAACGTCCAAATTGTCGGCATGATCTTCAAGTTTAGTAAAATTCAAGAATGATCGTAAGAATATTTCCATGAAAAGATCTTTGGATGAAACGCAAATATCGAAGGATATTCTACTAATTTCATGGAGTATAAAGTCAAAGTTTTAACCAACCGGATATAATAAAGAATGGAATAACAAAAGAAATCACCATGCATGCGGTGCTTTGCAGATAGACAAAGTTATTCCAATGAATAATAATAATCGGAACCGTGTCGTGAAATTCACACCGACGGGATGTTCCAATGAGAATAATAAAGATGGAACCGGATCCGTGTAAAACACACGATATGGATATTCCAAATGAATGATAAAGATTTTAACCAAATTAAGGTGTAAAACACACGATGTGATGTTCCAACAGAATAATAAAGATTTTAACCCGTGTCCTGTGTAAAACACATGCATGAGGATGTTCAACAGTAATAATAGAAGAATGTCACCAAGTATAGGGTAAATCACAGATATCTGAGTTATTCCAATGTAATAAATAAGAATGGAATAACATAAGGATTTCACCAAGTATAGGATATCCGCATATATAAGGTTATGTATAGGGTATATCACTTTTACTGAGTTATTCCAATGTAATAATAGTGAATGGAATAACGTAAGTTCTCTTCAAGAAGAAAGAATAACACCCTTACCGTAAAAAGAACTCGAATACGTAAGTAGTGAAGTAGCGAGAATACTCTTCTTCTTTCTATAATTTTCTCTCTATAAACCTCTCATAATTTCTCTCTCTAGAGTTTCAATGAATTAAAGAAAATAATGAAGGAATGAGCTTATTTATAGGAAAATGGAATGCATAGTAATTAATCCATGAACGGTCCAGATTGATTTACTTTAATCTGACGGTCCATATTTAAAGAAAAATCTTTTAAATAAAATATAATATATTCTATTTATATAAAAAACATTTTACTATGCAAAACACTATGCAATACTATGCAAAACACTATTCAAAACACTATCTTAAATACTATGCATAATAAAATATAATATATTCATTTATAGAATAACTTTAATAAAGTATTCTATTTTATATAAAAGATGTTTCGTTTTATTACGTTAATAATCGAATAAAACAAAACGTCATTATCACTATAATAATTCATATTATTAATCGTGATAATGGAATCAATGGGTGACTTCACATAAGCATCGATAATCGATACAGCAGTGTCTTCTATGCGACCACACGTATTCTTCTTTACTTTACTCTCAGGTAGTTCAACAATATCAATAAAACTTCCGCCAGTTATTTCAATAAAATATTTTTTGTCGTTTTCTCGATCAAACAATATAATTACATTGTAGGGTCCACCAATGATTGGTAGTTATCGAATATTCCTCTAAATAAATATTCCCAACCAATCGAATATAATATAACCACTTGCATACTTTGCAAAATTTATAAATACTACCCACAACTATAATATTATCTCAAATTCACACCATAATATTAAAAATTATTTAATTAAATTTAAATCTTTATTAATAAAATCTGGGGTCTCACAATTATTAAGTCATTGAAAATGTATATTAATTAAACGTATTTACAAGAAATCAAGAATGAATAATTAAAACTTTAAATTTTAATGATGTATTAATTAAAACTAATATATTACAATTTATAAATTACAATAATAAAAAGTAAAAATTTATACTTCATTGATGAATAATTTTAATTTTAAAGTTCAAAATTATAAATAATTAAATAGTCAGACTTCAGGTCGGACCAGACCAAGCCCAAGATTAAGTCAAGCCAGACTAGACTTCTTTGCAGACCATTGTAGACTAAGATTTCTGTCTTAAAAGAGCGACATTTTCAAACTTTTCAAGTTAGACCCGGCTAATTCAGACCTTATGTGAGACCCCAAATTTTATAAATAAAGATTTAAATTTCTTGAAATATTTTTTTTAATATTATGGAGTGAATTTGATATGATGTTATAGTTGTGGGTAATATTTATAAATTTTGCAAAGTACGCAAGTTGTTATATAATATTCGTTTGGTCAGGGAATATTCGTTTTAACAGGAATATTTGTACGACGGCACAATCATTGGTGGACCCCACAACGGAATTATTGTCGGATTGAAAAAATGACAAAAATATTTTTATGAAAATAACTATGAAGTTTATCGTTAACTGCCGAGCTACTTGGTAGTAAAAAGTACAAGAGACGCGTGGTTGCATAAGAAGAGCACACCTGTATTGATTATTGATGCTTACGTGAGAAGTCACCCGCTTTTGTTCAATTATCGCTTCATGAATTGCATAATATCTCACGTTAATTGATTCAATTATTGCCGATATTTTATAATTGAGATGACAGAGTTATTAATATTATTATTTGCAATATTAACGATGTCTGAAGTTTTGCCAATGAGAGGTTTGGTCACCTAATTTAACGGCTACCAAATGGGGAGAAATCCTTATTAAAGCCCCTTTTTACGGGAACGATCCATTGATTAATAATAGTGAATTATAATAATGATGATGAAGTTTTATTTTATTAGTATTATTAATGTAATAAAATGAAAAAGTTTTTATATAAAATAGAATACTTTTATAAAGTTATTCATTTTATTAGACTATAATTAGAATATATTATATTTTATTATGCGTAGTATTTGCATAAAGGCTCACGCATAATGTTTGCATAATAAATTTTTTTATATAAAACAAAATACTTTTATAAAGTTATTCGTTTTATTAGATTATAAATATAATATATTATATTTTATTTAAAAGATTTTATTTTATTAGAATATTTTATAGTAAATCAATCTGAACTGCTCAGAATTAGTTACTTATTTAGTCCATTCTCCTATAAATAGAAGCTCATTCCTTCATTATTTCTTACTTAATTCATTGAAACTCTGAGAGAAACCGAGAGAATTCTTCTTCTATAATCTTGAGCGAATTTTACATTTAAGAAAGTTTTGGCGTAGTCTGAGTTTTCTTCAAATATATCCCCGCCTACCCATCGTGAGTACTCTTCTTTATAAGGTAAGGGATATTATTTGTTGTGCCTCGTAAGGGGTATTATTTCTTTTGTATTCATGAAGAGAACTTCATTATTCTATTATTTATTATTCATTTTGAATAACTTTTAGTATATATGCGACTACCCTATACTTGGTGAAATTCTTCATTATTCCATTCTTTATCATTATGTTGGAATAACATGTTTATCGCTAAGTACCGCATACATGGTGAAATTCTTCTCATTATTCCATTCTTTATCATTATGTTGGAATAACTTTGTCATCACAAGTCCGCATACATGGTGAAATTCTTCTATTATTCCATTCTTTATTATTCTGTTGGAACATCCTGTTGGTGCAATTTACTTTGACACGGTTCTCATTATTTATTATTCTCATTGGAATATCTTGTGCGTGCGCGCATCGCTACATGATTCCGTTATTTATTATTCATTAGAATATCCTCGTATGTACGTATTACGCCTCGACCTGGTTCTATTAATTATTATTCATTTGGAATAACACGCTCATGCGTTCTGCACGACCGGTTCCATTATTTATTATTCTGTTAGAATAACCTCTGCATCTTGCTCATCGCATGCCCCGGTGATTTCTTTTGTTATTCCATTCTTTATTATACTCGGTTGGTTAAAGTTTTGACTTCTATACTCCATGAAATTAGTGGAATATCCTTGATATTTAAGGCTTCATCCAATATCTTTTCATGGAAATATTCTTCTCGAGCATTCTTGAATTTTACTCTACAAAGAAGTATCATGTTGACAATTTGGACGTTAATAGTTCCTGGATAAATTAATTCTTGAACTTATTTTATTGAGTTATTATGTCATTGTCATCATCCTCATGTTTTGATGGACAGTTTTTGGTATGATTATGACTATGGATTCTCTTCAGTCAAGGGAGCAAAGATGAATTATTTTATGGCATGATCGACCATTGATGAAAACATGATTATCTTTAAATTGTAGTAGTGTATGGATAATTCGTGATCGTGATACTAAAGAATATCCTTGGCCTCAGTAGTGCGAGGATGATTTGATGATGTGGATTATTTATTAAAATTTGAGTTTCAAATATAAAAAGTGATGAAAACCTTTAAATCATAGAAAATAATAGATTTTATTCTCTACTGACTCTTCTAATGGATTGCTTGTTCATTGTTGCCGCTAAACTTGATGTTTGTTATATTGTATCGCTTTAACACTATCAAGGCTAATGATAATTTATTCTCAGATTATCTTAGTCATAATATTTCTTCTTGGCCTAGTTGAGCTCACCCTTTTTGCTTTCATTGTTCTCTTGAGAAAATGAGAACGCGTGGCGGACTAGTCGAGGAATGGAGTGACGGTCCAGATGATAACATTAGTAGTCCTCACTATTCTATGAAATAGTGTGATAATAAATGTAATAAGATTGAATTGGAGTGTGGATATTGTCTAGATGACAATATTCATGTTAAAACTTTCAGATTATGTTTTGTCGTATTTTGAGTTTGAATACTGTCTAGAAAACAATATTTGTATTAAAACTCACAGCTCATGTTGTATAATTAAGTTTGTATTTGAATCTTGTACCATGTATTTGACGACTCAAGATGGATGATGTATACCTATTTTAGGGGCGTCACACCTTAACTAAATCAAACTTTAACTAGGCATAATCTAAACCAAACCAATACCCGACCATGAGCCTATTGTGCGAACTAGAATCCTCTCTATTTTAAATAAATGAAGATTCTTTATTTTATGGTCCAAATTTAAAATCATCTTTCTTTTCTATTAGTATAATGTCACATTTTAATATATTTTAAATTTGGACAATGATATAAAGAGTCCCCATTTATTTGAAATGGAGTTTACTATTGTGCACCCCTAATACAAGTAGAAGTCTAGAACCATGACATTGAATTTCAAATCGTAAAACTTCTAGGTGAATGGGCGAGTAACTCTATGAAAAAGTTAGGTAGATGTCTATCAATTAATGTAGTCCAAAGTTGACTGAAACTATACTTATACCTCACTTGACAGTTATGGACTCACATCCTTTGATCTCGTTAAGAATTGTTTTTTAAATAAGTAAAGGTTAAAGTCAACAAGTAAATAGGCTGCATTCAGTTTTCAAATATAACAATTTTTCTCTCTTTTATTTGTGAGTTTTTAAGAAAAACAAAATAGCCTTACATATTAAATATAACATGTTTAATCCTTATGTGTTGCGAGTAATTACAAAATTAAAATAAATTCATAAACTCATTTTTCTTTCTTTAATTTTCCTATCGTTTTGGTCAGGAAAATATCTAAAGAAAATTGAGCTCAATTTTCCTTACCTTTCTTAACTTTAAAAAAAACATACAAACATAAGATTTTTAAGAAAAATTACAATTTTCTTTACTTTTCTCTCCTTTTCTTAGTTTTAAAAACTCACAAAATATGCATGGTACATCATATTATGAAGAATAATGCTAGGAGGTCTGATAAAGGGGGAAGGGGAAAGGAAGCAGCGGGGGTGGGTGGGAATAGAAGATTTGTCAGCAGGTTTACCCGACAGCATATATGGAAGGAACAACAAAGAAGAAGCAACCAGAGGGGAAAGAAAAGGAATATACTCCTTTCGTTAAAAATTAGAAATTTTGTATTAAATTTTTAAAATTAGCAGGAGGCTGTTCTAGACAGCCAGTAGGGGACTAAGAATGATCGAAGGAGGATAGAAGGCACACCGCCTCGAACCCGACACCAAGATGATCAAGAGGATAAAAAAGTTGCTCTGACGAAAAAGGCGTAGGAGACGGAGGAAGCATTGAAAGTGTTGCTGTTACAGAGGGATGAAATTGCAAAGCAAATGGTCCATATGGCTGAACAGAAAATCGAGGCCTCCAGTCACAACCGAACCAAAAGGCGGGGTAGGTCTCTAGATAGACAGTCTAGAACCCGGAGGGCTGAAGGTACAAGACGATCCGAGAGTAGGCTTTAGAGCTGCTCTCGTGATCGGGTGGTCGCACACCCGGGATTCAAAAGGGGGCACACCGCCCTAAGGGTTCCTGACATAGTAAGAACGGTAGACGAAGCCCTTCCCACGCGGATAGTTCGGAGGGAAAAGGTCAAACCGACCATGGAAAGAAGGGTTCTCCCAATAAAGAAGTGCCCATTAAAGCCAGATGGGATGTAACTGTTGGCCAGAAAATTGGAGGAGCTTCAAAAAGAATTGGCGGAAGTTAAACAAGGGAAGGTGATTTTGGGCAAAAAGGCATCCCCTTTCTCTCTCGAGATAGTTCGAGAAAAGGCAGACCCCAACAAAAAGCTCCCCTATATGGAAAGTTATGATGACTTGGGAGATTCGTACATACAAACACAGTCAGACATATGACAGGTGAATGGATTAATATGATTACTCAGGTGCGGCCAAGTGTCATACCTTCTTGATGACTTTGAGGAAATATGTCAGGCAATGGATGATGATCTTGGCCCCGAACTCAGTCTCGTCATGGGAAGAGCTGTGCGACAAGTTCCATGCCCGGTTCGGGAGTAACAAGAGAAGAGGAAAGTCCACAGGGTCATTTTCACATATCAAAAAATATTCCAATGAGTCGCTGGGCCAATACGTGAAAAGATTCAAGGAGGCGGTGGGTCAGGTGACAGATCTCAATGACCTCCAGGTGGTAGGACTCTTTTAGAATGGGTTGGATTTGGTAAAGTCAGAGAAATTGATGAAGAAGATGATGTTTAATCACCCGAAGAGCTTGGCAAAAGCATTTGAGAAAGCCGAAGGCTTTATAGTGGTGGAGGAAGCCATGAGCAATTTGAAGCAGGGCACATCAGAGAAACCGAGGGATAAAGATAAGAACAGATCGGATGGAAACCAGAGGAGGTACGACGTTAATAATGATAGGTCTGATGGGTATCAGAGGAGGTACAGTAACACCGGGGATTCGGGATGAGGTCGACCACCTTTCCCGAGTCAGAAGGTGAACAAAGTGTACACCAAGCTCAATACTGATCGGACTACCATACTGGAACAGAT
The DNA here is from genome assembly GCA_020205615.1 of Panax quinquefolius. Classification (NCBI taxonomy): domain Eukaryota; kingdom Viridiplantae; phylum Streptophyta; class Magnoliopsida; order Apiales; family Araliaceae; genus Panax; species Panax quinquefolius. The sequence goes on along the minus strand of CM035165.1, from coordinate 96,482,620 downwards.
GAGGGGGAAACCTTGCTATGAACCGCCCTAGAGATAACATAAAGCCAGGCATAGGAAATCCGAGCAAGTATTGTGACTACCATCAGGCAGCAGGACATGCTACGGAGGTCTGCTGGGGTCTAATGGACCTAAAAGAGAAGAATGTACAGAACGGGTCATTGGTTCAGTATGTGGTAAGACGAGAAGCCTCGAGGGCATAACAGGAGAATAATACACCTGTTCAAATCAGTTAGCCCATGTAGTCAAATCAGACTCAGGTAACAGGTCAGGTTGTGAATGTAATCATAGGAGGAACTATGGGGAAATTTGCCGAAAGAAAGCGACATGGATACTTGGATATGGTGTTGTCAGTAGCAGATCGACCTGCAAGACGTGAAAGATCATACCCGGGTTCGGTGATCTCGTTCACTGATGAAGATTACCTTTCAGAACCGATCGAAACACACGAGGGAGCACTGGTAATTACTGCACAGATGGGTTTGGTGGATATGAAATGGATGATGATAGACAAAGGATCTTCGGTAAATATTTTGTATGCACACGCTTACCAGAGGATGAACCTGGATGGGAGGAAGATGGAGATCGGGCAGAAGTCTCCATTGTATGGGTTCAATAACGAGCCGATCAAAGTTACAGGGATGATTGAGTTATCAGTTGTCTTCGAAACGGCTCCATAGCAGGTGGAAATCATGTGCAGAATTTTTATGGTGCATGTCAATTTGTCGCACAATGCGATTTTGGGAAGGCCCACTCCGACAGCTCTTTAGGCAGTGAAGTCGATTCCTCACATCAAGATTAAGTTCCCTATGCCGCATGGTGTTGGGGAGGTCACTGGGGATCTTGATTTGGCAAGAAAATGTTACTGGAACACACTGATTGCTTTGGGAGTAGGGGTTAGCAAGAAGAAGCAAGTCATGGCGATAGAGACCTAACCGTTTACGAAAAACAACACGAAACCCTTGTTCATGCCGGTAGGAGAGACCAAAGAGGTTGGGATGATCCTAGGGAAGAAGAAAGATAAGTCTATGAGGAATGACTCAGATTGCAGCTTTGAGGAGTTCATGTCTAAGTCGGCAAAAAGATGTTTGTCGTTCTTTGACACTACAAAAAAATAGGGCATTACCGACGGGAGTAATACCGACGGCATAAACGCCGTCGTGAATGACCATACTGCCGACGGCATGGCCGTCGAGAATGTGTATCGTCGCCAATGTGTACTAATTCCTTTTTTGCGCTCAATTTTCCTTTTCCCGGGCACGCGAAATTAAAATATAGGTCGACAAACTTATTTCATAGGCGACAGCAGTGCCGTCGAGATTGACATTAGTATCGACAGTGGCATTGACGACGGCCTTGCCATCGAGATTAGGTTTGTATTTAATTTATTCAGTTTAATTTTTTTTCATTCTGCTCCTTCATTTTTTTCTTCCCTCCCTCCCGATTCTGCTTTCCCTTCCTGTCGTCGCCTTCTTCCTTCTTGTCGTCGCCCACTGACTAGTTCTTGCCTTCGCCACCATCCTCTATTTGCCGTCACCGTCCCTTTCTGTCTCTTGAGAAGCAATGTATGTTTTCCCAAATCCAATTTTCCCCCAAATGTAACCTAATAATCTATGTTTCTACACTTTCACTCTATTTTTCCCCAAATATCAGTTGACATGTAATACAAATTTATAGTTTGCAAGTTTTCATGACATGAGATACCCAATTGTAGTGTAGTACTTCATTCTATTTTACATGTTTGGATGCATATATCTCTGTAATTTTAGACTTTGCTCACAAGGACACATTAGTACTGTCATTTATGTTTGGACAAATTGGATTGCAGAGTACTTGAAGAAAGAATCTGTTATTTATGTGAGAGGTTCCAATTCACTTGTGTTTATCTATTGACATCATGAAATCACAACAATAACAAATACATTTAAATATAACTGTCATTCATCAATAGCTGTTTGTGTGATATTGCATTCATCTAACAAACATCATTTGTGACCTATTCAAGTGTTACAACCATTCAAGATACTTGTACAAAAGGCAACCATATCTTAACATTTGAAATAATGAAACAAAGCCTCCTATTATAAGACTTATTGTACTATATTATGTTTATACAATTATAGCTTGTTTCGACTCGAGTTAGGAGCTGATTATATTGAGTTTCTATTACATGCTCAATCATCCAGAGTGCAAGTCTGTAAGATGTGTTTGTTCAATGTTCACAAAGAATGTCCCGTTACTTGATCTTGAATAGAGAAAATTTTATTCGACAAATTGCTAATAAGATACAACAAGTAGTTTTATTCGACAAATTGCTAACAGAAAACCATTATTTGAAAGATTTTCCAAACCACATTAGTTTTTTCATATAATTATGTAAATTAGGTAAGAAACTGATCTTATCCGATTAGATAGCTAGATTATTTTGGGGAAGTTTTATTTGAGTTTATTTGAGTTAGATTATTTGAGTTTATTTTTGGGAAGTTTTAACTTGAAGACCTTAGTTTGGTGGGAAGTACCACCGGGATCGTGAGTGTTTTTATTTTATATGGATCCGATTAGGGCACAACATGTTGTCGTCAAGTTTTATACAGAAAGTTTGGTGGGAAGTACCACCAGGATCGTGTGTGTTCTTATTCATCCTTGAAGAACTTTGTCTGTTTTTATTCAGTAATCACTATGATCATAATCGTGTATATATATGGGGGAGATTTAGGGGAAATTAAAGGGTCGGTTGGAATTTGGATAACTTTTTTGAATTTGTTTTCAAAAAATTAGTTGGCATTCAAAACACCAAAACAAAATTGGCATTGAAAACACAACATAGTATTGGCATTGAGGAGGAAAAAATGTAACACATTTGTTTATGGTTGTCAAGTGTTTGTGAGTATGTTGCTAAGAAAATATGATTAAGTGTAAAAATAATAGTTATTCCACGTGACTTGACATGTGTATATTTTTATATAGTTTAGGAAGCTTAGAAACCCGTTTAAGATTCACTTAGTAGGAGTGAATCTCAAATAGCCCTCATTTTGGGACTGTTCTTTTATGTTTCGATCTCACTTAGGTCGGTGTTAACGACTTGAGCACGTCTTTATATTTTTTGAATTTTTGGTCAGTATATATCTCTTTATGTTCTTCAGGTGCATATTTAGACTATGATGTGTTAGTCTATTTCGTGTACTTGAAGACCATGGGGAAATGTTCTTAAAATTTTGAAAAATTTAAAGATGTGTTCAAGTTGTTAACATCGATGAGGCGACACATCCTGAATGAGATAAAGCCCTAATTGTTAGAGTGGGAGATGAAGTTAGGAAACTCATAAGCTTGCATATACATTAACTTGGAGACTTGATTGTGTTTGTCTAATTTTCCATATATATATAGCAGACAGTTGTCCGAGATGTCTGTTGATCGAAATTGGATGGAACGTAGGGTATTAGAGGTGTTAAAACCCACCTAGATCGTCCAAACGCCACACAAACACACACATAGCACCGCGTAGGTATTAGACATGCATTACAACTTATGGGACTCGATTCTGATATACGAAATCCGAGTTATCGCCCAGTTTGCAAAACTCGCCAACACTTAGGCAAAAAGTCGAAAAAGAGCCCAAAACCCGCCTCAGTCGTAAAAAATCCACGCAAGCACACACATAGCACCGCGTAGGTATTAGACACACGTTAGAACTTACGGGACTCGATTTCGATATACGAAAGCCGATTTATCGCCCAATTTGTAAAACTCGCCAACACTTAGGCAAAAAGCTGAAAAAGAGCCCAAAACCCACCTCAGTCGTCTAAACGCCATACAAACACACACATAGCACCACTTAGGTATTAGAAATGCGTTAGAACTTACAGGACTCGATTCCAATATACAAAATTTGAGTTATCGCCCAGTTTGCAAAACTCAACAACACTTAGGCAAAAAGCCGAAAAAGAGCCCAAAACCCGCCTCGGTCATCCAAATGCCACGTAAACACACACATAACACCGCGTAGGTATTAGACACGTGTTACAACTTATGGGACTCAATTCTGATATACAGAATCTGAGTTATCGCCCAGTTTACAAAACTTACCAACACTTAGGCAAAAAGCCAAAAAAGAGCCCAAAACCTGCCTCGGTCGTCCAAATGCCACACAAATTCACACTTAGCACCGTGTAGGTATTAGACACGCGTTAAAACTTACGGGACTCGATTCTGACATACGGAGACCGAGTTATCGCACAGTTTGAAAAACTCAACAACACTTGAAGAACACAAACAAAACTAATTTAAATATGCTCTATTTTCGAATTCGTTATTAATATTTTAATTTTGTAGGGTCTTGTTAATGAGACTTCGGCGGGTTGAGGCTGCGGCACAAGCGATGCCCGTGGTGGAGATGGTGATGACCACCGGGCTGATGCTGATGAGACTATTGAGGGTGGGACCGACTGTCAAAAGTGAGGTGGGATCGGTGGTGGGACCAGCAGTGGGACCGGTGGCGATGATGATACCGACATTCCTAATCTTGGGTTGTAGTACCCATTATGTTTATATTTTGACTTTCATATATGTATATTTATACAACTTTTGAGTTGTACAAACTAGAGTTTAGTATCTAGTTAGGTTGATGGTATATGTATCTAACTATATTGATTGTTTATGATTACATTTTGTATTTACATCGTACAACTTTTATCTATAAGTCATTACATTGTTTACATATTTGATGGTTAATATAGCAAAAGCTATTATTGTTATTGATATGCGTTCGTAAAGAATTATTTATTTTTCTTTAGTTTATTACAGGTATAATTATGTATATGTAAATGAACAGGGGTATTTTGCAATTTTTAAATTTTTTTTTCTAAAAACCTCATTGGCGACGGGGAGTGGAGAGTCATTGGCGACGGCCATGCCGTCGGCAATGACTATTTTTTAATTTTTTGAGATAACCATTACTGACGATTTGTTCGTCGCCAATGTCATCGCTTGATACATCATGTGACGACGGCCAAGTCGCCGCCAATGACCCGTCGGGAATGATAATTCTTGCCGACTACGGCAATGACGGAGACAGGCGATGACCCATACGGCGACGGACTCTGTCATTGCCAATGACCTCATTGCCGACGACAATAGTGTCATTGGCGACGGCATAGCCCGTCTGCAATGACCTATTTTTTTGTAGTGTGATACGTTAAAAAGGCTGAAGGATGCGAAGAATTTCTAGTGGACTTCGAAATGTGAGGACGCCTTTTAGTGGGTAAAGATGTATTTGTCTTCGGCTCCTTTGTTGGTGAAGTCAGTTCCTATTGGGCCTTTGTGCTTGTATTTGGCGGTAAGTTTGTTGGTTGTGGGAGCAGTTTTGGTGCGGGAGATTGGGGGTAAGCAGCACCCGATTTACTACATGAACGATGCCCTAAGGGATGCAGAAACAAGGTATACTGTAAGACCCCGAATTGTTTTTTAATAAAATTGAATTTCCTCTATTTATTATCTTGAACTAATAAGGAGTTAATTTGATATAATACTTTGGTTATGGGTGAAATGTGCAAATATTACAAAATAAGCAAGTGGTTATAAAATATTCATTTTTGTCAGAAAATATTCGTTTGGTCGTGGAATATTCTTGTTGTCGGGGAATATTCGTACGATAGCGCAGCCATTCGTGGGCCTCATAACAGAATAACTGTCGGATGAAGAAAACGACAAGTTTGAGTTTTTATAAATAACGGCGTAGTTATTACCGTTAACATTGTTGGAATAATCCTGTGGTTAAAAATCTGATACTGGCGTGGTTGCATAGATCACACTGCAGATATTTGCAGATATTTTGAATTATTGATTCTTACCTAAGAAGGCACTACTCAATAATTGTTACGATGATTTCTTCGCTCAATATTTTATTTTATTGATTCAATAATTGTTGTGTTGATATTTTATATTATTGTTGTTTCAATAATTGTCAACGCATAAAGATTTTCCCATTATCGGATCAATAATTCATATTATTTGAATAATATTATTAGATAGCATTATTGGCAATGTCTAGAAAGTTCTGTCTAAAGAGAGGTTTGATCACCTAATTGTGCGCTAGTAAGGAGAAATCCTTATCGGAAAGCCCCCTCTTTCCTGGGAACGGCCTGGTTGTCGTAATTGTGATTCTGTAATATTATTTATGAATAATTAATTATTAATTTATATGATAAAGAAATATTTATTTGATGTGGATATAAATGATGGATTTATTTATGTGGCTATAATTGAAGGAATTAATGTTGAGGTGTTTTATCAGTATTTTTTCGGATTGAAGGTATTAAAAATAAACCAGTGTTCTTGAGATATATTGCGTTAGTTATAATTTTTAATCCGACCATTGGATCGTTGTGATTTTTGGATATGTTATAGATATATAAGTTGAGTATATGTCCACAAATTTTGAACCGTTAAAGATTAATTTATGATTTGTTATGAATTTTAAGAGGTGACTGATTCAGAAATTAGGTTTATAAATGATTTTGGTGGAAAATTCTAGAATTGAGTGGGCCCCATTTGTGGTTGGTGAAGAAATATGCTGAATTTTATTTCAAATGTGGTGGGTGGCAATAGTAGCGAGTAAAGCCATCGGTAAGCGTCAAGTCTTCTTGACGTCTAACATTTTCTATAAATAGAGGGCTAAGTTAGAATTGAAAATCACACCAGAAACACAAGTTTTCTCTCTTTCTCTCTCTATATTATCGAGCGTATTTTGTGAGTATTTAGATACTTTGAGAGTTGTTATTCAAGATAAAGTTTCATTCAAAGATCATATCAGAGCATTTCATTCCAGGAAATCTTTGTTTCTTTGAGGTAAGGGATGTTATTTTCTTCTTAAATGATATTATTTTCTTCAATATCATTATGCTGAGATATTTTTATGAATTTTATTATGGAATTTCTACCTTTTTGTGTCGGGGTTACTATTCACGTATATGGCACTATTCACGTATACGACACTATTCACAAATACAATACTATTCACCGAAAAATGAAATTTTCTCTTTTTCGTCCCAGATGTCTTTTATGGTTACTATCTTTGATTGTATCCATGTTTTGATCTTTATTTTTGAATTCTACTTCGCACTTGGTTATTATGGAGAATTATTGAATTTGGATAAAGCAAAATACGAATCCCTAATATTTGTCCTTCTGTCTAACTGGATTCATTCTCTAAAATGTTTTTCATCATCCTCAGTCCTTAATGGTGATACTTGATGAATATCTTTAGTCTGTAGTGCAAAGATGTATGATTACCTGATGAATATCTTTGGCCCGTAGTGCAAAGATGAACAGGTGTTGAGATGAACATGACCAACTGGTGATACAAATGAATATCTTTGGCCCATAGTGCAAAGATGAATATTTGATTTAAGATGTATATTGATTGATGTTACAGGGATAAAATATTGATGATGGACTTTTAAATTCATAGATGATAGTAGATTTTATTCTCTACTTAACTCTTCTAATGAATTGTTGTTTCTGCTGTAGTTGTTGATCTAAAACTTGTTGTCTATTGTATTCTATCAAATTTTTCCCTGTTGAAGACTAAGGATAATTTGTTGTATATTATCTTAGTCATAATATTCTTTACTGGGCTAGTTGAGCTCACCCTTTTCCTTTTTGTTCTATTTTTCTCCAGGAGGTGAGAATATAGCAGGATCTAGCCGGGTTATGGAGTGATGGTTCTAGAAAGTTATTTTAGCAGTCTTCACTATTTTTTAAAATAAAGTATCAATAATTGTAATGAGGATTTTATCTGAGTGTGGATATTGTCTAGAAGACAATATTTGTATTTAAACTCACAATATTTGTGTTGTCGTATTTTGCACGACAATTGTATTAATGATGTTGTATTTGTTTCTGTACCATGTATTTGGCGACTCAGAATGGGTTGGATGGAATGGACCTATTTTGGGGGCGTCACAGTTGGTATCAAAGCTTAGGGATATGATCCCTGGCTGAGATGTGAGACTAGAACTAGGAGGGGAGAGACGGGTAAATCCTTCGCTAGTGTGTCCTACCTAAGCTTATTTGTTGGTCGGTCATAATATAGGGATGTTATATGATATGTTAATTTGTTTAATTAACCCTTGTTTTATGATAGTATTTAAGAATGGCAGCTGAGAACGTTAACAATGGAGTATATAAGACTGTGAAAACACCTTTAGTCACCAATCAGGAGAATGTGCAACAAGATGGCAATATTCCTCCTATAAACAACACTACCGAGCAAACGATGAACGATGCGATGTTTAGAAGCTTTTTGCAGTTTATGCAAAATCAGACGAGGGGGACTCGTGTACAAAATATACGGGTGGAAATGATAGCAACACGCGGTTTGTCACAACCAAGTAGTTCAAGGAGTTAGGACCAACAGATTTCTGGGGAAAGCCCGATATAATTAAGGTGGAAACGTGGGTTAAGTAAATTACCAAGATATTCGATGTCTTGGGCTACACATAGGAACAGAAGGTTCCATTCGCCACCTTTATGTTCCGTGGTGAGGCAGATTACTGGTGGGAATCAGTGAGCGCATCTACCCCGGCACTCAATATGTCTTGGGAAGCGTTTGAAACTATTCAATGACAAGTACTTTCCTCGAAAGTATTCGTCTATATGAAGGAGGTAGAGTTTATTAGACCGAACAAAACAACATGGTTTGTCCCAAATGCGAGGCGAAGTTCGCGGAGTTATCTAGGTTTGCACCTCATTTGGTAAAAAATGAGGAACGTATGACGAGGATGTTTCTGAGAGGTCTGAAACCTGAGATTCGTCAATACCTTATCTCTCATAATTTTTTTTTTTGTATTCAGATGTTGTCAACAAGGCTCAGTTATTAGAGCGAGATAGTGAGTATGTTCAACCGAGGGACAACAACCAGGGTCATACCGGTGACAACAGTCATCGGAGCGATGATAACCATCGTGGAGGAAATTATCATGCCAGAAATGGTAACCACTTCGGTGGTAATCATGGCCAAGATAATAGAAGAAATAATTCAAATGATAATTTCAAGAAGAGAAGATTTAATGACAAATTCTAGGGGAGGAGAACGACCGCCAATTATATGCTATAGATGCGGAGAAAAGGGACATATAAGTCCAAACTGTTCACAGACTTCCAAGGTATGTTTTAGTTGTGTAAAAGATAGTCACATAGCTCGATTTTATCCTGTAGCGAAATCAAGTTCAGCAGGGACGGTGGCACCAAAGGCGGATACGGATAAAACAAAGTCGGCGGTTTCTGGATACCAACTGTGCACCCCCAAAATAGGTATACATGACCTATTCTGAGTCGTCAAATACATGGTACAAAATTCAGATACAATGTAAGACCCCAACTTATTATAAATAAAATTGAATTTTTTCTATTCATTATTCTAAATTAATAAGGTGTTAATTTGATATAATACTTTGGTTATGGGTGAAATGTGCAAATTTTACAAAATAAGCAAGTGGTTATAAAATATTCCTTTTGTCGGGGAATATTCGTTTGGTCGTGGAATATTCTTTTTGTCGAAAATATCCGTACGACGGCGCAGTCAATTATGGGCCCCATAACAGAATAACTGTCGAATGAAGAAAACGATAATGTTTGAGTTTTTATAAATAACGGCGTAATTATTACTGAATTAACAACATTGGAATACACGGTGGTTAAAATACGATGTCTACGCATGGTTGCACAATGAAGCACGCCAGTATTGCGATAAGATTGTTGAATTATTGATTCGTATATAAGAAAGCACTACTCAATAATTATTCACAATGAATTCTTGCTCAATATTTTATTTTATTGATTCAATAATTGCTGCATTGATATTTTATATTATTGTTGTTTTAATAATTGTCATTGCACAGTATTTCCCATTATCAAATTAGTAATTCATATTATTTGAATAATATTATTAGATAGTATTATTGGCAATGTCTAGAAAGTTCTGTCAAGGAGTGGTTTGGTCATCTAATTCCGCGCCAGTAAGGAGAAATCCTTATCTGGAAGGCCCTCTTTCACGAGGAACTACCGGTTGTCATAATTGTGATTACGTAATATTATTTGTGAATAATTAATTATTGATTTATATGATAAGGAAATATTTATTTGATGCAGATATAAATGATAGATTTATTTATTTTATGTGGTTATAATTGAAGGAATTAATGTTGAGGTGTTTTATCAGTATTTTTATCGGAATGGAGGTATTAAAAATCAAATCAGTATTTTTATGATATATTGCGTGAGTTATAATTTTTAATTCGACCGTTGGATCGTTGTGATTTTTGGATATGTTATACATATATAAGTTGAGTATATGTCCACAAATTTTGAACCGTTAAAAATGAACGAATGATTTGTTATGAATTTTAAGAGGTGACTGATTCAGAAATTAGGTTTATAAATGATTTTGGTGAAAAATTCTAGAATTGAGTGGGCCCCATTTGTGGTTGGTGAAAAATGTGCTGAATTTTATTTTAAATGTGGTAGGTGGCAATAGTAGCAGGTAAAGCCATCAGGTGGCAGGTGTCAAGTGCCTTGGCGTGCTAACATTTTCCTATAAATAGAGGGCTAAATTAGAATTGAAAATCACACCGAAACATAAGCTTTCTCCTTTCTCTCTATATTATCGGCGTATTTTGTGAGTATTTAGATACTTGAGAGAGTCTTTGTTAATCTGAAGTTTCATTCAAATCACTTGAGCCTTTCATTACGAAGTACTATTTCTTTGAGGTAAGGGATGTTATTTTCTTCTTAAATGATATTATTTTCTTCAATATCATTATCTTAAAATATTGGTTTGAACTTTTTAATCAAATTTGGAACTTTTGTGTCGGGGTTACTATTCATGTATACGGCACTATTCACGAATACGACACTATTCACCAAAAAATGAAAAATTTCCTTTTGTCCAAGATGTCTATTATGGTTACTATCTTTGATTGTATCCATGTTTTGATCTTTATTTTTGAATTCTGCTTCAAAATTGGTTATTATGAAGTATTAGTGATCTTGGATAAATTGTAACACGAATCCCTAATATTTGTCCTTCTGCCTCACTGGATTCGTTCTTTAAAATGTTTTTCATCATCCTCAATCCTTAATGATGATATTATTGAATATCTTTGGCCTGTAGTGGAAAGATGAATGATTAACTGATGAATATCTTTGGCCCGTAGTGCAAAGATGAACAGGTGTTGAGATGAACATGACCAACTGGTGATACAAATGAATATCTTTGGCCTGTAGTGCAAAGATGAATATTCGATTAAAGATGTATATTGATTGTTGTTACAGGGATAAAATATTGATGATGGACTTTTAAATCTTAGAAGATAGTAGAACTCATTCTCTACTTGACTCTTCTAATGGATTGTTGTTTCCGCTGCAGTTTTGATCTAAAACTTGTTATCTATTATTTTTTATTAGATTTTTCCCTGTTGAAGACTAATGATAATTTTTTGTATATTATCTTAGTCATAATATTCTTTACTGGGCTAGTTGAGCTCACCCTTTTCTTTTTTGTTCCATTTTTCTTCTCAGGAGGTGAGAACATAGCAGGATGGAGTCTGGGTATGGAGTGATGGTTCTAGAAAGATGTTTTAGTAGTCCTTACTATTTCTGTAAAATAGTGTATGAATAATTATAATGAGGACTTATTTGAGTGTTGATATTGTCTAGAAGACAATATTTGTATTTAAACTCACAGTATGTGTTGTCGTATTTTGCACGACAATTGTATTATTGAAGTTGTAGTTTGCTTTCTGTACCATGTATTTGGCGACTCAAAATGGGTGTTGTATACCTATTTTGGGGGCATCACAGTTGGTATCAAATCTTAGGGATATGGTCTCTGGCGGAGATCGGGGAATAGAACTAGGAGGGGAGAGATGAGTAAATCCTTCGCTAGTGTGTCCTATCTAAGCTTATTTGTTGGTCGGTCATAATATAGGGATATTATGTGATATGTTAATTTATTTAATTAACCCTTGTTTTATGGTAGTATTTAAGAATGGCTACTGAGAATGTTAACAATGGAGTGTATGAGACTGTGGAACAACTTTTAGTCACAAATCAGGAGAACGTGCAACAAGAAGGCAATATTCCTCCTGTAAACAACGCTACCGAGCAAACAATGAATGATGGAATGTTTAGGAGCTTTTTGTAGTTCATGCAAAATCAGACGAGGGAGACTCGTGTACAAAATACGGGTGGAAGTGATAGCAACGCGCAAGCAGTTCAAGGAGTTGGGACCACCAGATTTCTGGGGAAAGCCCGATCCGATTAAGGCGGAAACGTGGGTCAAGCAAATTACCAAGATATTCGATGTCTTGGGATGCACGAAGGAACAGAAGGTTCCATTCGCCACCTTTATGTTCCGTGGAGAGGCAGATTACTGGTGGGAATCTGTGAAGCGTACCCAGCCAGCCGCACTCAACATGTCTTGGGAAAGATTTTAGAAACTGTTCAATGACAAGTACTTTCTTGAAAGTATTCGTCATATGAAGGAGATAGAGTTTATTAGACTAGAATAGAACAATATGACGGTGTCTCAGTACGAGGCGAAGTTCGCAGAGTTATCCAGGTTTGCACCTCATTTGGTAGAAAATGAGGAACGTATGACGCAGATGTTTCTGAGAGGTCTAAAACCCAAGATTCGTTAATACTTTATCTCTCATAAATTTTCTCTGTATTCAGATGTTGTCAACAGGGCTCAATTATTAGAGTGAGATAATGAGTATACTCAACCGAGGGATCACAACCAGGGTCATACCGGTGACAGCAGTCATCGGAGCGATGATAACCAGCGAGGAGGGAAGAATATCGACAAAAGCGGTAACCACTCGGGTGGTAATCGTGGCCATGATAATAGAAGAGGTGAGTCTAGTGGAAATTTAAAAAAGAGGAGATTCAACAATGACGGGAAGACATTAGCAGCAACACCAGCATCAACTGTTGCTAGGGAGGAGAACGACCATCGGTCGCGTGTTATAAATGCGGGAAAGAGGGACATATCAGCCCAAACTGCCCACAACAATCCAAGGTATGTTATAACTATGGAAAGGAGGGTCACATAGCTCGAGAGTGTTCTGTAGCAAAACCAAGTTCAGCGGGGATGGTGACTCCAAAGGCTGTCACGGATAAGTCAAAATCAACGGTTCCTGGAAGAGCGTTTGTTGTGACTGGCCAAAACGTAAGGAACCCGAACGAGGTGATCATGGGTAAGCTTATCATAAACTCTTGCGAAGTTTATACCTTACTAGATACCGATTCTACACATTCTTTTATCTCTCCTACTTGCGCTCAACGTCTAAACTTGACTCCGGAGAAATTGGATTTTAACTTATCTGTTGAAACTCTGTTGGGTGAAACCTTCGTTACATCTACAGTTTATAAATCTTACTTGATCCAAGTTGGCACTATCACATTACCAGTTGATCTTATCTCTTTAAAAATACTTGCTTTTAATGTGATTTTAGGAATTGATTGGTTAACCACTCATTATGCCAAAATTGATTATTTTCGTAAGGTTGTTAGTTTTCATATTCCCAACCAACCTGTTATGTGAATTCAAGAAACTAAACCACTAAAATCAGTCACTGTCATATCAAGCCACAAAGCTATTCGTTTATTGAAAAACAGATGTCAAGCTTTCTTAGACCATATTATGGATTTAAATAATTTGAATAATATTTCTGTTGTTAGAGAATTTCCTGATGTATTTCCTGAAGAACTTCTCAGTCTACCCCCAGAACGTGATGTTGAATTCTTTATTGACCTTGAACCGGGTACAAAACCCATTTCTAAAACCCCATATCGAATGGTTCCTATTGAACTCCAGGATTTAAAAGTCCAACTACAGGAGTTATTAGACATCGGTTTCATTCGTCCTAGTACATCTCCTTAGGGTGCTCCTGTTTTATTCGTAAAGAAGAAAGACGGGAGTATGCGACTTTGTATTGACTACTGAGAATTAAACCATGTCACCATCAAGAATAGGTATCCGCTACCTCGCATTGATGACCTGTTTGACCAGTTACAAGGAGCACAATTCTTTTTAAAGATCGACCTTCGCTTCGGATACCATCACCAAGATTAAAAGCGAGGATATTCCAAAGGCGCCTTGAAACTCCAGTGCGGGCATTATGAATTCTTAGTCATGTATTTTGGATTGACTAATGCTCCTGCTGCTTTCATGGATATGATGAACCGAGTATTCAAGGAATATTTGGATCAGTTCGTTGTTGTCTTTATTGTTGACATCCTCATTTATTCCAAAAGCCTTGAAGATCATGAGCACCATTTGAAGCTGATACTAGAAAGGCTTCGTGAAAACAAGCTATATGCCAAGCTGAAGAAATGCGAGTTCTGGCTTAAGGAAGTAGAATTCCTTGGGCACGTGGTGTCAAAACATGGAGTATCTGTTGACCTGGTAAAGATTGAAGCAATACAAAGTTGGGAGCAACCGAAGTCGGTGACCGAAGTGCGTAGTTTTCTGGGCTTAGCTGGTTATTATCGGAGATTCATGGAAGGATTTTCTCGAATCGCTACTCCGTTAACTCAGTTGAATCGGAAAGATACAAAATTCGTATGGAGCGAGGAATGCGAAAAGAGTTTCCAAGAGCTCAAGAGGAGACTCATTTCGCACTGCTACAGCAATACCATTTGGTTCTTGGATGGATTTGTTATCTCTGGCGATGCTTCAGGCAAAGGGTTAGGATGTGTTCTCATGCAACATGGGAAAGTCATAGCCTATGCTTCGTGACAACTCAAAGAATATGAGAGGAATTATCCTACTCATGATCTAGAGTTGGTAGTAATCGTTTTCGCGTTGAAGATATGGAGACACTACTTTTATGGGGAGAAAGTGGAGATCTATACGGATCATAAAAGCCTCAAATATTTCTTCACCCAAAAAGAACTCAACATGCGGCAACGACGTTGGCTTGAGCTATTGAAAGATTACGATCA
This sequence comes from Panax quinquefolius, assembly GCA_020205615.1. Lineage (NCBI taxonomy): Eukaryota > Viridiplantae > Streptophyta > Magnoliopsida > Apiales > Araliaceae > Panax > Panax quinquefolius. The sequence continues at coordinate 96,467,617 of CM035165.1, read as the reverse complement.
CACTATTCAATACCATCCTGGAAAAGAGAACGTAGTAGCTGACGCATTGAGTAGAAGATCATATGCGAGTACGAGTGTTATATTGTCAACGCAAAGGCCCATTTTGTATGACTTGCAAAGAATGGAGATAGAATTAAAGACTCCAGGGACCCACGTGATGATGGCGAATATACGAGTAGAACCGACTTTAATCAATAAAGTTAAAACTACTCAAGCTACGGACCTGGGGCTGATGCGTATGAAGAAGAAAGTGCAAGAAGGTGCTATTCCAGAAGCAAGAATCGATGAAGAAGGAATACTTTGATTCAACTCTAGAATTTACGTTCCTAACGATTCTGACTTGAAGCATAGAATCATGTTGGAGGCACACAACACCCCGTTTGCAATCCATCCTGGGAGTACCAAAATGTATCATGATATTCGACATACATTTTGGTGGAACAATATGAAGAGAGAGATCGCGGAGTTTATCTCGAGGTGTTTAACTTGTCAACGTGTAAAGGATGAACATCAATTACCAAAAGGTCCATTGCAACCACTTGAGATTCCGGAATGGAAGTGGGAACACATTACTATGGATTTCGTTATGGGTCTTCCCAAGGTTTCTCAAGGTATAAATGCAATTTGGGTTATTGTTGATAGATTAACCAAGTCTGCTCATTTCTTGTCTATACGTGAGACTTATTACCTTGAACGTCTTGCTCGTATATACGTGAATTAGATTATGAGATTGCATGGCATGCTAGTATCCATAGTTTCAGATCGTGACCCAAGATTCACTTCAAGATTTTGGGCTAGCTTGCATAAAGCTATGGGCACGAATTTACGATTCAGTTCAGCATACCATCCTCAAACGGACGGGCAATCGGAAAGGACTATTCAAACCCTTGAAGATCTATTTAGACTCTGTGTCCTAGATTTCAAAGGAAGTTGGGATAGGTACTTGCCACTGGTGGAATTCTCCTACAACAACAGTTATCAAGCAAGTATAGGCATGGCTCCATTCGAGGCGTTGTATGGATGAAAGTGTCGTTCTCCAGTATGCTGGGACTAGGTGGGAGAAGCAACGTTGTTGGGACCAAAATTAGTACGCATGACTACAGAAAAAATCCAAATTATTCGATAACGTATTCAAGAAATCCATTAAAAGAGTCAAGTAGAGAATAAAATCTACTATCTTTTATGATTTAAAAAGGTTTTTCATCACTTTTTATTGCTGAGACTCAGCTTAATAAATAATCCACATCATCCACTTTCTACTATTGAGGATATTCATTAGGGTCATGACCACAAATTATCCATGCACTACGGGCCAAGGATATTCGTGTATTCATAAATGGTCATGGTCATGCCAACAACTGTCCATCAATGCACTACAGGCCAATGAGGACTTTTACCACATCATTTGTAACATTACGGTCCATGATTATTATCTTAGAATAATCCTCGGTCATAATCATACCAAGTCCATCTATGCACTACAGGCCACATATGACTTTCAACATAATATAAACATGAGGATGATGAAAATGATATAAGAATTCAATAAAACAAGTTCAAGAATTAATTTAACCAAGAACTAATAACGTCCAAATTGTCAACATGATACTTCTTTGTAGAGTAAAATTCAAGAATGCTCAGAAGAATATTTCCATGAAAAGATACTGGATGAAGTGCAAATATCAAGGATATTCCACTAATTACATGGATTATAGAAGTTAAAACTTTAACCAACTGAGTATAATAAAAAATGGAATAACAAAAGAAATCACCAGCGCATGCGATAGGCCTTACCAAGCGAGTTATTCCAATAGAATAATAAAGACGGAACCAGTCCCAGCGTAAAATGCATGATGATAGGATATTCCAATGAACAATAAAGAATGGAATAATGTAAGAATTTTACCAAGTATAGGGTAGCAGCAGTATACTGAGTTATTCTAACAGAATAATAAAGAATGGAATAACAGAAGTTCTCTTCATGACTACAAAAGGAATAATACCCATTACCTCAGAAGAAACTGGATACTGGTATAGTGAGGTAGCAGGCTTCTCTTCTTTTATAGATTTTCTCTCTATAGCTTCTCTCTATAATTTCTCTCTATAATAATTGCTCTATAGCTTTAGTGAATTGGTGAGAAATGAAGGAAGAATGAGCTTCTATTTATAGAAAAATATAGTTTCGATAATTGCACGTTTTGTGGCTCAAAAAATTACAGTACAATACCCCCAACTTTTCTTTTATTTTTAATTTAGTCCTGCAAGTATTATCAAACTTGCACCACCTCCCCTAATAGTAAATAATGTGAATCAATAGTTCAATCATATGAATCAATAGTTATAATCATGTGAAAATACGAATTATGGTATAGTATCTCCATCTTTAATTTAATCATGCAAGTATTATCAATCTTGCACCAACTCCCCTAATAGTATAAGAATGTGATTCAATAGTACACACATGTGAACAAATAGTTATATAAGCATGTGAATTAGTAGCAATTAATCGCTTCATTTATCCGATAAATTCCACGATTTATCAATATAACCTCACACATCAATTATCATCTGAATAGATGTCGATTTCCACTAATACTAATAATCCCAACACAATGGAACTATCAAATTCATCTTTAATCAACACGAACTTATTCATCATTAATATTATAACTCACAATATTTAACAACCAGTCGTTCCGGAAGAGGGGCTTTCCAATAAGGATTTCTCCCTATCAGCCGTAATTAGGTGACCAAATCTCTCATTGGCAGAACTTCTAGACATTGTAAATATTGCAATTTAATAATATGAATAACTTTGTCGTCTCAATTATTGATTTAATAATATATCATATAATGCAGATGATCTTGTGACAATAATCGAATCAATAATATGAGAGATATGATCACAACAATTCTTTGTAGTAATAATTGAGTATAATCGAGTGACTTCTCACGTAATCATCAATAATCAATACCGGTATTACTACTATGCAACCATGCGTATTCTTCATACTTTTACTACCGATTAGTTCAACAAGATAATTTCCGCGATAAAACTTCCGCCGTTATTTTCATAAAAATATTTTTATCGTTTTCTCGATCCGTCAATAATTACATTGTGAATATTCCACTCAATGATTAATATAACAACTGGTTACTACGAATATTTCTTGCTAAAAACAAATATTCCATACCAATCGAATATAATATAACAACTTTGCTTACTTTAGCAAAATTTATAAATACTACCCATAACTATAACATTATAATAAATTCATTCCATAATATTCAAAAATGATAATTATAGAAAAATCATCTTTATTCATAAAACCAACTGGGGTCGAATGGCTCTATTGAACTTCAGAGTTAAAAACCCAACTATAGAAGTTGGTACCCGAGCCTCTATCTGGTGACTTCCTTTGTGGAATGTACCGAAGCTAGACTCTCCGTAGGGGACGTCATATTCATGCGGTGGTATACTGATAGGCGCCATTGTGACGTGTTATCCAAGATTGGGACATGAGTCATAGTTGAGAGCAACCTAAGTCAGTAATCAAAATATCTAGCTTTCTAGGCTTATCTGGTTACTATCGGAGATTCGTGGAAGGATTTTCTCGAATCGCTACTCCGTTAACTTAGTTGACTCATAAAGATATAAAATTCGTATGGAGCGAGGAATGCGAGAAGATTTTCCAAGAGCTCAAGAGGCGACTCATTTCGGCATTTGTTCTGACCATACCATCCTGGAAAAGCGAACGTGGTAGCTGACGCGTTGAGTAGAAGATCGTACGCGAGTATGAGTGCGATATTATTGAACAAAAAGACCTATTTTGTACGATTTACAAACGATAAGGATAGAGTTAAAGACTCTAGGGACTCACGTTATGATGTTAAATATACGAGTAGAATCGACTTTAATTGATAAAGTTAAAACCACTCATGCTACACACCGGAGCTGATGAATATAAAAAAGAAGGTGCAAGAAGGCGTTATTCTAGAAGTGAGAGTCGATGAAGAGAAGAAAGCTCAAACCTTCGATTTATTTGAAATCCTCGATCAAGTAGGAACTGTGGCCTATAGACTCATCTTAACGTTAAGTATGTCGCGTGTTCATTACGTTTTTCACGTATCGATGTTACTTAAATATGTGGACGACCCAAACCACATTATTGCGTTAGAACCAGATGAGATAATTAGAAGATTTAACGTCACGAGCAGTGCATCAAGATCTTGGATAGGAAAGAGCATGTCCTACGAACAAAGGTTATATCACAAGTCAAGGTTTTGTGGAGGAACCATGCTATGGAGGAAATGACATGGGAGTTGGAATCAGAAATGAAAGCGAGGTACCCTCACCTTTTCGAAACACCAGGTACGTACGTCAAGTTCGAGGACGAAATTTCATAAGGAGGGGAGGTTGTAAGACCCCGATTTTTTTTTAATAAAATTGAATTTCTTCTATTTATTATCTTGAACTAATAAGGAGTTAATTTGATATAATACTTTGGTTATGGGTGAAATGTGCAAATTTTACAAAATAAGCAAGTGGTTATAAAATATTCATTTTTGTCGGGAATATTCGTTTGGTCGTGGAATATTCTTGTTGTTTGGGAATATTAAATGACGACGGCCAAGACCATTCGTGGGCCTCATAACGAATAACCGCTTGATGAAGAAAATGACAAGTTTGAGTTTTTATAAATACCGGCACAGAAGTTATTCTGAGTAACACTTATTGAATAACCGGTGGTTAAAATACGATGAATACGCTTGGTTGAATAAAGAAGATATTACAAGATTGAATAGTATTTTTGAATTATTGATTCTTACGTGAAGGCACTACTCAATAATTGTTACGGTATTTACTGTTCAATATTTTATTTTATTGATTAAATAATTCTGCGCGTTGATATTTTATATTATTGTTGTTTCAATAATTGTCACTACACGCTTTTTTCATTATCGGATCAATAATTCAAATTATTTGAATAATATTATTAGATAGCATTATTGGCAATGTCTAGAAAGTTACATCTAAGGAGAGGTTTTGTCACCTAATTAAGGCTACCAAGATGTGAGAAATCCTTATCTAAAGCCCCTCTTTCGAGGAACTACCGGATTGTCATAATTGTGATTCTGTAATATTATTTGTGAATAATTAATTATTGATTTATATGATAAGAAAATATTTATTTGATGTGGATATAAATGATGGATTTATTTATGTGGCTATAATTGAAGGAATTAATGTTGAGGTGTTTTATCAGTATTTTGTCGAATTAGAGGTATTAAAAATAAACCAGTGTTCTTGAGATATATTGCGTGAGTAATAATTTTTAATCCGACCATTGGATCGTTGTGATTTTTGGATATGTTATACATATATAAGTTGAGTATATGTCCACAAATTTTGAACCGTTAAAGATTAATTTATGATTTGTTATGAATTTTAAGAGGTGACTGATTCAAAAATTAGGTTTATAAATGATTTTGGTGGAAAATTCTAGAATTGAGTGAGCCCCACTTGTGGTTGGTGAAGAAATGTCTTGAATTTTATTTCAAATGTGGTGGTGGCAATAGTAGGTGTAAAACCATCGTCAGTGCTAAGTCGTTCTCTCTTGACGTCTTAACATTTTCCTTTAAATAGAGGGCTAAGTTAGATTTGAAAATCACACCAGAAACATAAGTTTTCTCTCTTTCTCTCTCTATATTATCGAGCGTATTTTGTGAGTATTTAGATTCTTTGAGAGTTGTTATTCAGTACAAGTTTCATTCAGCATCATATCCGACATTTCATTCTGAAGTACTGTTTCTTTGAGGTAAGGGATGTTATTTTCTTCTTAAATGATATTATTTTCTTCAATATCATTATGCTGAGATATTTTTATGAACTTTATTGTGAATTTCTACCTTTTGTGTGGGGTTACTATTCACGTTATACGACACTATTCACGTGATATCGACACTTTATTCACCTAAAAAATGAAATTTTCTCTTTTTCGTCCCAGATGTCTTTTATGGTTACTATCTTTGATTGTATCCATGTTTTGATCTTTATTTTTGAATTCTACTTCACACTTGGTTTATTATAGAGTATTTTTAAACTTGAGTTATCTAAAGTACGAATCTTTAAACTTTATCCTTTTATCTCACTAAATTCGTTCTCTAAATTATTTTTTATCATCCTCAGTCCTTAATGGTGATACTTGATGAATATCTTTGGCCTGTAGTGCAAAGATGTATGATTACCTGATGAATATCTTTGGCCCGTAGTGCAAAGATGAGCAGTGTTGAGATGAACATGACCAACCTGGTGATATGAAATGAATATCTTTGGCCCGTAGTGCAAAGATGAATATTTGATTCAAGATGTATATTGATTGATGTTATAGGGATAAATTATTGATGATGGACTTTTAAATTCATAGATGATAATAGATTTTATTCTCTATTTAACTCTTCTAATGAATTATTATTTTCGTTGCAGTTGTTGATCTAAAACTTGTTGTCTATTGTATTCTATCAGATTTTTCCTTGTTGAAGACTAAGGATAATTTTTTGTATATTATCTTAGTCATAATATTCTTTACTAGGCTAGTTGAGCTCACCCTTTTCTTTTTTGTTTCATTTTTCTTCAGGAGGTGAATATAGCAGGATCTAGTCGGGGTATGGAGTGATGGTTCTAGAAAGTTATTTTAGCAGTCTTCACTATTTTGTAAAATAGTGTATCAATAATTGTAATGAGGATTTTATCTGAGTGTGGATATTGTCTAGAAGACAATATTTGTATTTAAACTCACAGTATTTGTGTTGTCGTATTTTGACGACAATTATATTAATGATGTTGTAGTTATTTATGTACCATGTATTTGGCGACTCAGAATGGGTTGGATGGAATGGACCTATTTTGGGGGCGTCACATATACGAACCTTGAAAAGTTCGTTATTGCTCTAATAGTAGCTAGTCGGAAGATTCGGCAATACTTCCAAGGTCGGTTAATAGTGGTGTTCGGTGGGATCTGTTCGACCTTTCGGAGGTGAACATGATTATTTTGTTTTCGGTGGGATCTGTTCAACCCTTTAGAGGTGAAAATGATTATTTGGTGTTCAGTGGAATATGTTCGACCCTTAGGACGTGAACATGATTGTCTGGTGTTTGGTGGGATCTGTTCGACCTTTCGAAGGTGAACATGATTATTTGGTGTTCGGTGGGATCTATTCGACACTTCGGAGGTGAACAAGATTATTTGCTGTTAGGAGGAATCTGTTCGACCCTTAGGAGGTGAACATGATTGTTTAGTGTTTGGTGGGATCTGTTTGACCCTTAGGAGGTGAACGAGATTGTTTGATGTTTAGATCCCGTTTTCGAGTATGGATTTTATGTGTTTATTTTTTGGCAAGTGTTAAAGTTTATTTACTTGTTTTGAGGGTTTGATGGGATGAACTTTTTAAACCACTTTAGATGTTTGAAATAAGAATCTTAAACAGTAGTTGTTCTCATTGATAATGATAAAAGTGTATACAAGTTATGAGGTAAAATATTTTAGTTAGGGATTAGTCATCTTCGTCTTCTGATTTCGATTCCGAAGAGTCGAGAAGAGAAGGGTTCACAGTGACTTCAGCTATTTTAGTTTTTCCCTTGGTTCGGCAGGCTTCGTTACCCTCAGAGAATACTTGTGCTATTTCTTCGCCTAGTTTAGAGGACATACGATATTCTTGGGTGATTCAAAGCCTTAGTTCGTTGTTCAGAATGGGTCCTGATGCTTTGTAATCAACAAATTATTTCTCCAAAGTGGAGTACATCTGATGAGCTCTGTCTTCTTGGTTCTTAAAGACGGTGTTCTGCCAGGTGAGTTCCAGGTTATCTTTTTTCAGTTTTTCATTTTCGACACGTTTGACTTCGGCTTCAGCAAGCGTAGTTTTGCACCGGGATTCTTTTGAGGTTATATCTTTCTTTAGGGTGGTAACTTCATTATGAAGGTAGGCGTTGGCAAGGGCGATTTCGGCACGGTCCTTCTTTTCTTGGGTAAGGGCGGCTGTTAGCTGTTGGATATCTTGTTTATGTTGTTCCAACTTGACTTCGAGTTCTTTGAATCGGATGAGGACTCGGCCCCAAATAGAACCAGCCTGAAGAAGGAAGAGTAAGGTTAAAGGTGAATAAAATATAATTGTTAGGTACTAGTTGTGAGTAGCCGATGCCAATGAACCCTAGGAGGCTAAGGTCAGTATGAAGGTGTAAAGGGGTAATCGAACACTTTTTTCCAGTAGAGTCAAAGGCATATGATAGTTCAGCCGTCAGTTCGGTGATACATTCGGTCGGTGGGACCGGGGGCTTTCAGCTGATAGGTGTCTAGAATTTGGTATTGTTTTGGTAAACGGGAGATTTTTGGATTAAGGTTCCTAATTATACTTGGTCTCTGGATATGGATATTGGGGTTTTGAACCAAATTCCTTAATTCTAGGAGATTTGGTGCAGTCCGATTAAGGAATTACTGTTTGGGTGAGAACTTTAATCTGATTTGGAGAAGGATTTCATGAAGGTGGTGAGAACATTAGAAATATAAGGCTTTTCTCTGATTCTAAGGTACATGCAAATTATTACTTTACAGCACTAGAGTATTAAGCCTCCATTGTTAACTTTATATCAGCCTGTACTTATTCTCATACCGAAGCTATCCCCGACGGCCCAGGCCGTTAAGTTTTTGGTGTTTAACCATTTCTGTGTAGGATTGAATGCGCTTTGGTGATTGGAGCGCGTGGATGGATCTTGGCGTTAACAAGGAGTATATCTTTGATAAAATATGGGTATTCCCTCTCTCTGTTTCTCTGTGTATTTGTGTTTGTGTGGTGTGAAAGACTGAAAGTTAACATTATTTATTTTCAGTGGCATAGGCCAGGTATGAATTTGGGATGTTTAGCACAACTTTTCCCGGAACGGAGCTTCTAGGACGGTTCGATATTAAAAATAGGGTTTCATCCTCAATATCCTTCATAGTGCCTTGCCTTTCTAATAACACTAGGATTCGAGGCTTGAATGCGTGTATTGTTTTTGCTTATAAGAGACGACATTCCACGTGTCCAAGGAGTGAACTTAGTAATAAGACCAAGGATCTGAATCAGTCATATGAACCTACTTTTCCAAGTTCTAAGAAATATAATGGTGATTTAATAATGTTGTGTCATTGAAAATTGGGGAATTTGTTTGAAGCTGGGGATGAAGTTACCGTTAAGATTATAAATTGGCGGGGTTAGGTAAAAGAGTTGGGTATTAAGGTTGTTTATAACGAAGATGAGGATGAAAATGGTGAAGTGGAAGAAATGAACAACCATACAACCTTGCAGCTAAACAACACAACTTACCTTTCTTGGACAGAAAGGAATCTAACTGAGTTGTCAGATAGACCAACTTACATTCTTGGACCCATCTATTCCTCCTTGCAAGTTAGTCCATCAAAAGCTTAAGCTATTAGGTCTTGAGGCCTATTCATGTATATTATATTGGAAAATATAGCAGTATTAACAAGACCAATTGGCGAATAAAACTGGAACAACTTAGCTGGTATATGAAGGAAGTCAAGGCGTAGCAAAGCTACTGTCCTAAAAAGTGATTCCACCCTCACTGGTTATAAACCTTGGTACAGTTGAGCTCCACGACGTTCACCCTCCAGGATTTAACGGCGAAGCCTCAATTGCGTGTACTCGCAGAAGAAGGCTGTGGATTTGTCTATAAGAATAACAAATTATGTTTAGAAAAGAAACTGTATACTATTTATAGGAGAATGGAACAAGAACGTTGAGGAAGAAAAACGGTGATTCTAGCAAAACAATGGGCTACCTACCTGGGTGCACCTGCGCGAGCGTATCGCGCGCACTAGGGGTGTTCAAAACGGTCAATTTATTCGGTTTATAAGTAAATCGAACCGGTTCGAACCGATTCAGTTCGGTGCAAATATGAACCAGTTCAGTACCGGTACACAAAATTGATACATACCGAATTTTCGATTCCAATTTCGATAGGGTGTTTGGCTTGGTTGGTAAACACCGAACTGATTGTATTGGTTACTTAAATAATTTTAAATAATATATTGAAAAATAACTTAAAAAACCAATTCTTTAAAACTTTTGTCTAACCATGTAAAATTAACTTAAAAGTACTCTATTTATAAAATAAAGGTAAGACATATATTAAAAAATAACTTGAAAGAGCAATTCTTTAAGACTTTTTTGTCTAACCATGTAAAATTAACTTGAAAATCCCCTCTATTTAAAGAATAAAGGTAAGACAAGAGATGGCATACTAGTCAATGTGGGATATTTTTTTGTCTAACCATGTAAAATTAACTTGAAAGTCTCCTCTATTTATAGAATAGAGGTAAGACAAGAGATAGCATACTAGACAATGTGGGATGTTTTGAAATTTGGTGTGGCTTCCTTACATGCAGTAGTGGGCATTCAATGTGGGACTTATTAGACAAGAGATGACATACTACGTTACTACCAAGTGAAGCCCTTAGTATTTGCCTATTTGGTTGTCTCCAAGTCTCCAAGTCCCATATTGCCTAAATTGGTAAAACTTTAAGGAAATGTTCCTTATAAATTGATTACCATGTAATAATAAATTTAAGAATTGATTACCATGTAATAATGAAATTCAAGGTTACATGTAATTAAAACATTATTACTTATTATATGGATGTAAATAAATTTAGGAAATTACAAAAGGGAACTTATGACACCATCTTACATAACTTGTTTTTAAGTCCCACATTGATTAAATTATAAAAATTTAAGAAAGTTTTCTTTATAAAAATACCATTGCTAAAACTTTAAGTAAATTTTTCTTATAAAATGATAACATATAATAATGAATTTACTTATAAAATGATTACATATAATAATGAATTCAAGATAACAATTAATCAAATTATTATTATTTAATATAGGGATGTAAATTTTATATTGGAATGTAAATACCAACTTAGACTCTCATCAAATTAAATTGACACACTAATGAATGCCAAGGAAATCACATAAGGGAACTTATGACACCATCTTACATAACTTGTTTCTAAGTCCCACATTGATTAGATTATAAAAATTTAAGAAAGTTTTCTTTATAGAAACACTACCACGTGAAGCCTTTACTATTTACTTGTCTCCAAGTCTCATATTGGTTAAATTGATAAAATTTTAAGGAGATTTTCCTTATAAAAGATTATCAATGTAACAATAATTACCAATTGGGCCAATTTTTGGCTTATAATTTTGGGTTTGGGCTGTAATAGGTCTATCTTATTAAGCCCCATAATTCAAGTAAGTTAGTATTTAGGTTTGGGCTGAAAGTTTTTGGGCTAAAAATTTGGTTTTTTGGGTTGAAAATAGTTTGTGCTAAAATTCTGGTAAATGCCTGTAAAAACCGAAACCAATATGGTATCGGACCGGTTAATCGGGTCCAGTATACTAGTTCAATTGGGTATTCAGTTTGGTCCAATTTTTTACCGAGTAAGTCAGTATTTAGGTTTGGGCTGAAAGTTTTTGGGCTAAAAATTTGGTTTTTTGGGTTGAAAATAGTTTGTGCTAAAATTCTGGTAAATGCCGGTAAAAACCGAAACCTAATCGGGTCCAGTATACTAGTTCAATTGGTATTCAGTTTGGTCCAATTTTTTACCGAGTTCATCCCTGTAATAGGTCTATCTTATTAAGCCCCATATTCAAGTAAGTCAGTATTTAGGTTTTTGGGTCATTTCGGTCTAATTTTTTACCGAGTTCATCCCTAGCGTATAAATACAACATTCAATTTCTTAACCGTTCTCATGTACGCGATCCCATCTTTATTTCCTCAACCAAATAACAAGTTCAAAGCCAACATTTAGTAATATACACAAAAAATGTTCTAAAAGTAATCAATGTGGGACTTTGATAAAACCAATAAATTTGAAGCATAACCAACATATTATTCATTCACTCTTTTATATTATTTATCTGATTTGAGCCTTCAACTCACTTGTAATATCTTTACGTTTCTCGGATGCTTGATGGTTCATAATTTAATCTACCTTCACAAGCACTCTCACATTATGCATTTATTTTTGGTTCTTGTTTATTAGTCTCTGATGTATTTTTCTTTTCAACAGCCCTGTTGGTAGAGTACAAGCTTGTGGGGTGGCATGGATAAAAGTTGTCATATTAGAAGAGAAGGTTAATAGCTCAACATATTATGAAAAAGGTAAACAAAAATGGAGGATCAATTGCATTGACTTATCCAACTAGCTGGACTTGCAATATGAAATCTACTTATTTTGTTGCTTCTTCAGGTACACCCAATGGACTAGAGGATATGTATTGAGGAGGCAAGTGTTTTGAAGAAACACAAAACCAGGGGAAAAAAGGAGAGGGGAAAGTAGTGAAAATATAGGCTTGGGAAATCTCAATCAGGTTGTTTGGGATTTTGGATCATCTCTGAATGTGCTTAAAATGGTTTCTCAAAAGCAGTGAATTTTGTGGCAGCAGGATGGTGGTGTTCATAGCAGAGGGCTCATCTGAATCTGAGCAGACATTTTCACACCAATAAAAGGGATTTTTGTGATGATATATAGTGAAACACTTGGGTAAGACTAGAACCCCAAATCAAGTGATTGCTTATCAATCTTTTGGTACAAATGTATATCTGTATTAATGCAAAAGTGAAAAAGTAAGTAGAAGTTTTATATAACTGGAGGTAAGGAAAGAAAGTTGAAATTCAATACAAAAATCAAAGCTATCATTTAATAGTGATATATATATATATGAAAATGTTAAACATTGCCCATCTTTTATTGTTATTTTATGATATAAAAAGTTACATATGGATATAATATCTAATTTTATTATTTTATTTAGTTGATTATATATTTTATTATTTGATTAAGTGAATATATTTTTGGTCATGATTTAAAATTTTATTTTGAACGAATGCGAGATACAAGTATGAATACGAATTGACGAATATTTGATATATTATCCTTGTTATATTGTACAAAATGGATACAGATTATATCTGTATTCGGATATTATTCGTCAGATACGAATACACATATTTTATATTTATATCCTCCGAATATGATATAAATATTAAATTTTATTTTTAGATACATATATGGATATATTTGTATATGCATCTAAATTCCTATCTCAAAGAGAGGAGATAAAAAAGAATGAGAGAGAAGGGGAGGGATTCTCTTGCATTTTATACATGTGTATCAGGCAAAAACAGAGAAAGACCCACTCACCCCTCCACCCAATAAAAAAGAAGAGAAAACTAAAAATTGTTTGATAGTTAAAAGTGTAAAACATCTAAATAATATTATTTTATTATTTTAATTCTTTAAGTTATTTAAAAATTTAATTTGAATGATTTTAAAATTTAAAATTGAAAGAGTGCAATATTTATTAAGGTTATTTTTGTCTATAAATTTTAAATAAATTATTAAAAGGCATCTCTTAATAGTTAAAATTTGAATTTGTCTTAACGATGAAAAGACATGAAGAGGAAATTTTTTTTTATCAAATAAGATTTATTTCCGACCGAATCTGAGCTAGGTGAATTAAGAGGAAACAAACAAATTGCTATGGCAAATAGGTAATTTAGCAGCTCACCGTATATATAGGTTTACACTTCCAAAACGACAGCATTCAGTCACCTTATTTGCCTGCCTCTTCTTCAGTTCTTCCTAAACCCCCATCTAAAACCCTAATAGAGTTGATACCAAAAGGAGAAATGGCGATCAGCGCAAGGCGTCTGATAATGTTCAGATCAATGACAGCATCATCACCGAGATGCTTTTCTACAGTTACAGAGACGGCGAAGCCTGTGACGAAAAAGAAAGGAGAGACTTTGTACCGTAAATTGTCAGCTGTGAGGGACCCAGAAGCCAACATCACCGACACTCTAGACAATTGGGTGAAAGAGGGAAAGGCTGTTAAGAGGTTCGATATCAGTGCATATGTCCATCTGCTTCGCAAACTCAAGAAATACAACCAAGCCAACCAGGTGAATGGATGTACAAATTTTTGTAATGCAAATATTTCATACCTTTTTTTAGTGGTTGATGGCTTAATTTATGTATACTTGAACTTCACCAGATAATCATTTGTATATGTAGCATTTGTATATAATTATGTGTATTTTTTTTTACAAGTAATAACGTGTTTGTACATTACTCCCTCTGCTCCACAACCCCATTAACCATTTTTTCTTTAGAGCAAATAGTAGTATAAAATAAACACAATATCCTCAAGTTTATTGTGTGCCATACTAAACCAAAGCCTCAATAAATTTAGGGATGAACAAAAATATATCCTTAAAATATTGAGTTGTGCAGGCTATGTATACCATCTACTTAAATAAGTTTGTTAATATGTGCTGCTAGTAGAAATTTACCAATTCCTTGGACAAATTTGTTAAGTTCACAATTTTTATTGCAAGTGTATGATCGACAGATTTTTTGATTGAAGAATGGAGAAACTCAATCAGATGGTCAAATGTACATGTATAATAAAATGTATCATGCCCCCCCTCCTTTTTTTTTTTGTGCAACCTATACTATTACATTTCAATCCTAGGGTCCTAAGTGGAACCTGGGGGAACTGGCTAGGAGGGAAACTAGGGGAACCTTGGAGAAACTTATGTTTTGCTATGTAACGCTTGTGAATTTGTTGGGGAATAGACTTGAACATGTGGCAGTGCTCGTTTTTGACATGTTTGATTCCAATATTTGTTAGGGGGTTTATGCTGTGAATTACCTATGCCCATTTTGATTTTGACCTAAGTAGAAATCTTCTGTAATTGGCAAAATAAGTGTAACTGAGTTCCTTAAAGTTGATTTCCTACTTTAGTTGTTTCTAGATTGTTATCCTCTGTGACCTTTCCCTTATTCTACAAGTACTATTTTTATTATAGATATATGAATGGATGGAAAAAACCAAGTATGAAATGAACAATGCTGATCGTGCCATTCGCATAGATCTTCTTGCCAATATTGAGGGATTAGTATCAGCAGAAAAGTACTTTGATAGCCTTCAAGGATCCGCGAAGACCAAGAAGACATATGGAGCTCTTCTTAACTGTTACCGCAAGGAAAAAAAGTTAGATCAGGCTTTGAAGCTCTTTGAGGAGATGAAGAAACTGGATCTTACATCCACTTTAAATTATAATATTATGCTAAATTTTTACTTGAGCATTGACCAGCCTGAAAAAGTTCCTTTACTAGCAGAAGAAATGGAGCGAAAGAACAGGCTCCCTAATCTTATTAGGGATAATTAATTAAACTCCTTTAACTAATTTTCCTTCCTAATCCAATTAAGAATAAATGAGAGTACTTATATTAAATTAATTTCTAAACTCTTTTAGAAATTAAATAATAATAATAATTGTAATAATATTAATAAGACTCCTCTTATTAATTTATATTTAATATTTCTAAAATATTAAATAATAAATATTAAGCTATTTAATTTATTCTATCACCATAGATTAAATTAAATATACATAACATATTATTACGATTATGCCATTAACTTCTTTAAATAATTATTCTTTCTTTTATGGTGTGACCTTTTAGGTTCTCCATATTAAACCCATTGTGAATAAATCAATTAGAATAATTCTAATCTTATTTAAATAAATAAATTAAACAATTAATTTATTTAAATAAATAATATTTATTCTACTGATAGGATAAGCTTCCTAGCGATCAACGACTTTCCGGATAATATAGATTTCAACATTAATCATAAAAGAACCTTTGAGTAAATAGTTATCGACAATTCAATCCTTCCACCATACAATGTCCCAATTAAATATAAGACATGGAATTACTCACAAGTCTTATTTTATTTAATTATATGTATTTCGATCCTTAAATGCACAACTCCAAATAATGCAAATTAGAAACTCCTTTCTAATTTCATTCTTTTACCAAGGACTATCACGGTTGTCATTTATCGAATCACATAGATATTTCTCTTTTTTATTAGAAGTGGTAGATTCTTTATCGATCATATATTATCTCCATGTATAACTTTGTTATACCCAAGCATACCCTTTGATATACCCTAAGGGTCTTAAGGAATAAGTCAAAGTATAACTCATCATACACAAGATACTATGATGATCTCAAGTCCAAGGATTACTTCACTACTACTATCACTACAGAATTCCTATCGACAAAAAGTAAAACTCCATTAGGTATTCCTTAATGAGCCAATGCTCAAATGAACTTATTCTCCAATAAGCACCTCATACTTGCTTTAATGTCTCCACACAAATGATCATGAGATCAATCATCCTCATCCAATGAGCAAGCGGCGATGTACTAATCCATCCTGGATTCATTAATCCCAATTTAGTAATCCAACGATTGGGAACTATTTTAGTTTTAAGCTTTCTAAGAATTTAGATCTCATTAGAATGATCATCATCATTATTCTAAAAGCATTGCTTAAAACTATGGGTTTATCACATATTATAAAAATAAAGATCACGTAGATAATTAAAAGCCTTTAATAAATTAATACTCTTTATTTAATAAATAAATAAGATTGTTACAAAGTATATGCTTTATCATCAAACATGATCGGCAGTGTGCATACTACTTTCAATCTCCCACTTGCACTAAAGTCAATCGTCGTGGTATCTCATACTCTTAACTTCTACAGTGACGATTATCCTGCCATTGGATAAGCTTTAGTTAATGGATATGTAATGTTGTTTTGAGAGTTCACTATCTCTATAGTGATTTTCCATCTTCAATGATTCCTATAATCAAATGAAAGTGCTACTGACATGTTTAGATCCAAGATGAGACTTAGAACTATTCCTGTTCTGTAATGAACTTATCATCCAAACAATCAACTTGCAGCTTCATTTACGACTATATACTTTGTCTTTATCATTAAACCAAAGAACCTTTTGCTATTTGGAACCTTTCAAATTCATTACACCAATTGCTTAAGGTAACACTTTACCTTAAAGTGGATTTTCTATCGTCTTCTCTGCATCTGAAAACTTGAGTCCGTAAAGCCCTCTAGTTTTAATTCGGACTCCACCATGATGCTCACATCCTTTGTGCTTAGGTTAAGAACTTTAAGATGTTTTTCAACGACTTACAATTGATCTTCTCGAGAATATGACCGATCAACATTAGATCTTGTATATTTCATTGCATACATGATAGTCACTCATGCGATCTCTCTTTTAGGAGTCTCGGGGACTATAAAGAGAGATACACTCCATAGCTCATCAACATGAGACATCTCTTGAGTTTGCCATGCTAAACGACTTTAGCATCAAATGAATATACGTTCCTCGGGTTAAGTTGAGCATCCTTTTAAATCTATCTATATAGATTTGCATCCCCAATAATGATACTCTTCCCAAATCATTCATGGAGGATTGTTTAGACAACTTTATCTTTACTTGATTGTAGCATTGGTATGTAATTCCTCATCTGTAGTATATCAACATATAATACTAGAAATTTCACAACGCCCCACACTAACCCTTTTGTACACACTCAGACTCTTACCTCATCAGATGTAACTTTCTGGATCATCATCTTCTATGATGCGTGCCTCATCATCATCATCATCCATGATGAATCCATACCTCCTAGGTATCTTCTGACTATTCCATTTATGATTCGGTTGTGGTACAATAGGTCTATCTACGAGTTCCTCTTATTCGACTTATAGTGTTTTGTGGATCATGAACTCTTCAAGATCTATAATCCTCCCACTAGCCCCTTCAATGATAAACATCTTTATCTTAAGGCAACGATTTTGCAACAAACACCTTTTGCTAACTAGGATTATGAACATATACCCTAAACTTACTTTAGGATGTCCCACAAATCGACACTTATAAAATCTTGTCCCAAGCTTATCCTTTGAAACCTTTTCACATAAGTTGACAACCCTTATCTTAACATACTTAAGATTAGAAATCCTCCCACGTCCATAACTTTTATGGAGTCTTGGGGGTAGGATTTTGAGGTTACCATTTTCGTAGATATGCAGCCATTTCTAGGACATTATCCCGAAGGATACTAGAATGTCGGTAAAATCATTATGGACCGCACCATGTCCAACAAGGTATCGATTTTTCATTCGAGGATACATCAATCAATTATCACAGATCGGGATGTGTCCATTATGAGAAAACCATTTGAGATGATCTAGAAACTTATTGCGACAAGTATTTATTCCTCGATCTAATCAAAGAATCTTAATACTTTGCTAATTTGTTTCACTTCGAATTCTTTGAACCTTTCATATAATTCACACTTGTATTTCAACAAATACATACATTCAACTCTTTGAATGATCTTCTCCTTTTCTTATACTAGTTTGTTCAATTTACAAAATAATTTTCCACGTAAGTCAAGTATACAAAATCCATTAAGTAATCTTTTCAGCCTCTATATTTAAACATTATTATTATAAATAGAACAACAATTGTTCTTAATTATAATACCAAAAATTTTATTGTCCAACAATAAAATGGAAATAATGTTTCTAACAAGAATTGGAATACAATAACAACTTATCGACTTAATAGATTTGCTTCAAAGCGGTCTTAAACTATAAGTTTCTATAGCTAATCGCAAAACCTTTGCTTCATTTTCCACACATGGATTACTTATCTTTGTTTAACTTTCTACTGCTTGGTCCCTTCATAAATCTATATTTATGATAACCAAAGCTCGGTATCCAATACCCAAGTAGAACCTCGACTTAAAGAAAAAATTATTTTAAATCATGAACAAATTTGTATTTGTAACCAAAACTTCACTAAGCTTCTTTGGTTAGCCTCTGCAAGATGCTTCTCAGCTTTTTTCCAAGATCCGTGCTTATTGCGGTGGAAGCAAGCTCCTTTGCTATCCGTGACGCTTTTATTCTTATTATCCTTTGTTTATGCCTTTTATTTACCTTCTTTTAATCGTTCTTCTTTTGAAAGATCATTTGGCCCCTACCAAGAAGACTTTATCTTTCTTGGTTGAAAGTGACTCAATATTTTTCAATATGTTAAGCAAATCAATGAGACCGATATCTAGCTTGTTCATATGAAAATTCACAATAATTAATGAAAGGAGTCCCGAGTGAGTGCAAGATCAAATCTTGCTCAACTCTCCATCCATGACAAAACTCGTTGTCCTAATTGATCAATCAAATTGATAATGTTAAGGACTTTTATCATCTTGTAGTGTCATCGGTCATTCTAGATCTAAGAGCTCTTTAGATATCTCGATATCTATCGGGTCCATACTTTCTCACCATCAACTACTTGATATGCAGGAATATAGTAGAAGCATCCATAGTTTCATGTCGACGATGAAGCTCAAGCACTCATAGATGCGAGCATGATGCATTGAGCCAATCAGTGGATCATCTTGCCACTTTCTAAAAGTAGCAATGTCTTCCCTCAGAGGCATTGTCTCGCAACCATTGCGAGGATAGGCGTATTAAGGACATAAGATAACTTTTCAAATAATGAGAACTATTCTCAATTCCTTAACCAATCCGCTTAATACTGGTTTGGTTAAATAACATCTAATATGTTTCGCAGTGATAGTAATTTAGACATTGTAAAATTTCGTAAATGAATTTGTAATTAATAACATTTTAACATACATTCTTTTATTAATTACCAAAATAAATTAGGTCTTATTTTAAATTGGTATCTCCCACTATTTTCTTCAAACTATATTACCTCACTTATATAGTTCTAAGAAAATCGATTAAAGATTTGCTAGTGAGAATAAGGATCCCATTTCAAATGTATATAGCCTTGTGGTGACACAACAAACTATATATATATAAATAGTAGACAACTTTTGTCAATTACATCAACTATGCAACTCCTTTTATTTTGCTCTTAGATTATTTTGATCAGTGGTGGCACATCCGAATCAAAATTATCCAAGTTAAGTCCAACCTAAAGACTCCATATATTCAAAAAGAAAAATATCATCCTTGTGGTGACACAACAAAACAATATTGTTCAATTTTCTTAATAAGCATCAAATGTGATAAATTAACATCTTAAATACTTAATACTTGCCTTGTGGTGACACAACAAACTCATATTAAATATTTAATACTCTATTAATTTTATCATGTTAGAAGGCGACGCTCGATATTCCAAATATCTTTGAACGCTTTAGGACTTAATATAAAAAAATTGAGGGGTTTGTTATTAATTTGTCTCATCTTGTTTAGCGGCATTTATACATATATATATAAATACGCGTATATTAATTAACATGCTGAAGCATGTTTACATAATATATAATATATATAGTATAAGCATGCGCATATAGAATACTATATTCTACCCGATTGATTATGGACTTTTATTCTAGTTTGGTTCTACTAGAGCCACCAAGTGAACTAAAAGGTCAAACCCTTGGGTTGCAAGAAATAATATTTAAATATAACTATTACATTTAAACCCCGGCTCCATTACAAACGGGTCTTCAAGTTTTTTTTCCTTGATCTCTAATTTTCAAAATTAATTCTAACTATTCCTATTACAAAACTAATTAAAATAAATAAAACCTTGATCGTTAAATGAGGAAGTACATAGGAGGGAATAGAATTTACATTAAGAAAAATTAGAGAAGATTTAGGCACGTGAGACCCCATTTAATAAAAACCCATACATTCATGCATCCAACTAAAATAAAATCCAATCACATCGGGTCAATTGTCCATAATCAATCTCATTTATTATTATACATATCACCATATGCATCAATACATAACATTCATCCGATGAATAATAAACATTCAATATATATATTGATATCATTTAATGGGCAACTTTAGTTAGTATAAAATCTATTTTGGAATCAAAATAAACTCCTTTATTTTAATCCAAATTTAAATCAAAATAAAACTATTTTATTTTAATTTATCCAATTTTGAATAAAATAAACTATTTTATTTTAATCAAAATCTTTAATCAAAATAAACTCCTTTATTTTAATTAATTACTAATCCAATTCCATGTAAAAAAAATTATTAAAGGAAACATCTAATTCTTTTCCTATTCACAAATAAACTCCTTTATTTTGAATAATATGAAATCTTATTTCATATTTAAATAAACTCCTTTATTTAAGGAAACATGGATTCTCTTTTCCTATTCACAAATAAACTCTTTTATTTTGAATAATATGAAATCTTATTTCATATCTAAATAAACTCTTTTATTTAAGGAAACATCAATCCAATTTTAACTCCAATTAGTTATCATGTTATCATGGAATCCAATTCAACTCTAATTAGTTTGCATGAAATCTAATTTTAAAATTAAAATAAACTTTTATTTTAATTATAAAATAATTAAGAATATAATATATATATTTATTATATATACTAAAGAAATCGATATATATATTATATATATATATATATATATATTATAAAGAGACATTAATGCTACAAAAACATGATTCCACGTGAATCTCGGAAGTAATACTCCCCTTCAAACACAAAACACGTGAATCCTTAATAAAAAAATGGAATGATAATTATCCTCGCCATATATGGAGTTAACAAATTAAAAGGATGGCCACGAAATAAAATTACGCTTTTTAAACAAATTCCCCAAAAACAAATAGAAAAAAAAAAATTGCATGCATTTTTTTTAAAAATAAATTTTATACAATAAATTATGCCCAATTAAATTGTTCTAAACACATATCAATATACATATCAAATCAATAATTAATAATTCGTGATAAAGGTTTGGGCTCGATGCCACCATAGGTTTGTAATATTCAATAACGAATCAAATTGCATAAAAGTGCTTGGAACGTGTAAAAATCGAGTTTAAAATTTTTACAAACCATATACCCTGGATCACCCTTTACGCACAATTATTAATTAAACGAAAAAGAAAGAACAAGTATCATACCTCAAGATCCGAGCTTCCTCGCATACAAGTTCACCTCCAACCTTTTCGCATTCAACTTGAATCCACCGGGTTTGGTTCCTTCCTTCGATCAACGTTAGCCACCCAAGTGTTTGGTCTCAGAGGTGATCCACCAAGGAAGAAGAAGAATTCAAGAAGATGTGTGGTTGGCTAAACCCTAGTTTTTCTATCTCTATAGAAAAGGAGCGTCATTCTCCAACCATCGGAATTATAACGTAGTCATGATATCTCATATAAGACTCTCTTATAAAGATATCAAGTAACCCTAAAAAAAAAAAAGGTATTATTTAATTAAACCCTTTTAATTAAAGGGCTCTCCTTAATCTTATTAGGAAAATTAATTAAACTCCTTTAACTAATTTTCCTTCCTAATCCAATTAGAATAAATGAGAGTACTTATATTAAATTAATTCCTAAACTCTTTTAGAAATTAAAATAATAATAATAATTGTAATAATATTAATAAGACTCTCTTATTAATTTATATTTAATATTTCTAAAATATTAAATAATAAATATTAAGCTATTTAATTTATTCTATCACCATAGATTAAATTAAATATAAATAACATATTATTACGATTATGCTATTAACTTCTTAAATAATTATTCTTCCTTTTATGGTGTGATTCTTTGGTGTTCTCCATATTAAACCTAGGTTGTGAATAAATCAATTAGAACAATTCTAATCTTATTTAAATAAATAAATTAAATAATTAATTTATTTAAATAAATAATATTTATTCTACAATAGGGATAAGCCTCCCTAAATGATCAACGACTTTTCGGATAATATAGATTTCAACATTAATCATAAAAGAACCTTTCGAGTAAATAGTTACCGTGCAATTCAATCCTTCCACCATACAATGTCCCAATTAAATATAAAATATGGAATTATCACAAGTCTTATTTTATTTAATTATATGTATTTCAATCCTAAATGCACAACTCCAAATAATGCAAATTAAAACTCCTTTCTAATTTCATTCTCGCCGCCAAGACTACTTGGGTTGTCATTTATCGAATCACATAGACATTTCTCTTTTATTAGAAGTGGTAGATTCTTTATCGATCATATATTATCTCCACGTATAACTTGTTATACCCAAGCATACCCTTTGATATACCCTAAGGGTCTTAAGGAATAAGTCAAAAGTATAACTCATCATACACAAGATACTATGATGATCTCAAGTCCAAGGATTACTAGACTACTATCACTACGTGAATTCCTATCGACAGCGCAAGTAAAACTCCATTGTGATTCCTTAATGAAATCACGCTCAAATGAACTTATTCTCCAATAAGCACCTACATACTTGCTTTAGTGTTCCAATAAAATGATCACGAGATCAATCATACTCATCCAACGAAAGCAAGAACGATGTACTAATCTATCCTGGATTCACTAATCCCAATTTAGTAATCCAACGATTGGGAACTATTTTAGTTTTAAAACTTTCTAAGAATTTAGATCTCATTAGAATGATCATCATCATTATTCTAAAAGCATTCTTAAAAACTATGAGTTTATCACATATTATAAAACAAAGATCACGTAGATAATTAAAAGTTCTTTAATAAATTAATACTCTTTATTTAATAAATGAATAAGATTGTTACAAAGATATGCTTTATCATCAAACACGATTGACTTGTGTGCATACTACTTTCAAGAACATTGCTGCAGACTTGTATACTTATAATCAGCTGCTGAATAGCTATGCCTCTTTGAAGGATTTAGATGCAGTGGAAGGAGTTCTCGAGAAGATGAAAACAAATAAGGTAAAGTGTGATTGGTTTACTTTTGGAAATCTAGCAACAATTTATGTCAATGCAGGTGTTGTCAAAAAAGCCAGTGCTGCTCTCAGTGACATGGAAAAACTAGAAAATCTGCGTGATCGTGAGGCTTTTCACACTCTAATCACTTTGTACGCAAAAACATCTAATTTAGTGGGGGTTAATTGGGCATGGGATTCTTTGAAGTTGGTTTTTCCAAAGCCCAGTAATGTTAGTTATCTCATCATGCTTTTGACTGTCTCCAATTTGGGGGAGGTTGATGCCCTTGAAAAATGTTTCAGAGAGTGGGAATCAGATTGCTCAAACTATGATGTCAGGGTTCCAAATGTCATCTTAGAATCTTACCTTAAGCGTAACATGATTGAAGAAGCTGAGTTAATTTATGAAAGCATGTTGAAAAGTGGGGCTAAACCCAATTTAAGGAGTTTTGAAGTGTTAACGAACTATTACATAAAGAAGCGCCAGATAGATTTGGCTTTAAAGTACTTGGAGATGGGTGCATCTAAAGAAAATCCGGAGAAACATAAGTGGTTTCCAACTGATGAAACTATCAGGATGTTTCTGAGATACTTCGAGGAGAAAAATGATGTGGACAAAGCGGAGAAGTTCTGTAACAGCATGAAGATGCTTGACCGTCTAGACTCCACAGTCTATGATTCCCTACTTGGCACAAATGTTTCTGCTAGTAAATTGGAATCCTAGATGTCTAGCAAATGAAAGAAGATAGATAAATGAAGCACAGATTACCAAGAAGTTGCACGCAAGTAGTTCAAAACAGGGGAACATTATTTTGAAGACAGTGCTACAACTTGCTATTGTGGAATCATGGTTTTCTTGATCAGTCCCCGATCAAGCAGGAATAGTCATCCTCTTTGATTACTCATTTTGCAAGTGAATTCCTTGGCATGAAAGTGCATGGCGGGAGTTTCCTGAGACTTGCTAGTGTAAAGAATCTACAGTTATTTGTTTTATTTTCTTGTAATCAAAACCTGAGATCTGTTTGGTTGTACTTGCTAACTCAAACATGCTACTTGTTTGGTAATGGATAATTTGTGTTTTTCCTTCTGCATTGTTTATTTCCCTCGGGATAATTTTTATGGCATGCCTATGAAGAATGTGAGTTTTAGTAGTTTTGGTAGCTTACATATTTCCCTCTACTTCATCCTTGAAATGTAAGCATGTATCTTCATGTTCAACTGCATGAGTGGCTATATAACTTGATTAAATTTGAAACAATTTAAAAATTATCCAACTTTTTTGAGAAAAATTTATGTATTTATATGTTAAAACTGTCGCTAGAAGGAGGGCTTAAACCTCCGACCTTGTGGTTAACAGCCACACGCTCTAACCAACTGAGCTATTCCACCTAATCTGCTTTTTGTTTTTGTTAACTTGGTCAACAAGAAGAAAAACTTTCCAATTACTCCCACAACCCATACAAAAAGTTTTATTTGTTAATTTCTTTTTTTCACAAAATGAGTTTACTTTCTAGTGATATTAGTATCGAATGCACAATTTATAACATCATAATCATAATTATGTAAATACCGAAAATTAATTTACACATGTGGCGGTAATTACCGAAAATTAATTTACAACGGAAATTATGAAATATTACATAATTTTCGGTAAATATTTTTTTTAATTTACCTAAAATATATTTTAGTTAATCATTAATTTCATAAGGTAATATTTACCTAAAATTATGTAATTTGGATATCAGGTTTGTCTTTTAATTTGGGGATTTAATTGTTTAGTTATAAATACTAATCCTTGCAAAATTATAACAACTAGGTTATGTAGCTTAGTTGGTCATTGGGCTAATTTTTCAAACTTGAGGTTTTAAGTTCAAATGTGTGCAACTACATGTTTTTGGGAAAAATTTCAAAAATGGCCATGTCGGCTTATCCATGTGTAAAATAAAATTAAAAATGTTCTATCAATACTACATAAGCATATGCATAATGATCTGCAGTGTCAACGCATACGCCATACCGAGGTTCAAAATCCAAATTTTTTAATAATAAGTTCAAATGTGTGCAACTACATGTTTTTGGGAAAAATTTCAAAAATGAATACGTACTTCACTTATCCATGTGTAAAATAAAATTAAAAATGTTCTATCGCAGCACATAAAAGCGCATAATGCATGCGTGTCAACGTCAACGCACGCTACCCGAGGCTCAAAATCCAAATTTTTTAATAAAAAGAGACTTTGCATTTTACCCTGTCTCAGCCTCTTCACCAGTCACCACCACCCTCTCTACCTCTTGTTCACCACCAAATTTTTTTATTTAATAGTAAATTTTTGTTACAAATTTATTTTGAGTTTTATAGACATCTATTTAATTCATGTCAAAAGTAAAGAGAATAGAACTACAAGACATTGAAACATTAAATTAGAAATTTGCATAGGTACTAGCCAGCATCATGTATTCCATATATACTTGTATTGATAGGGTATTGATTTGGTTCGATTTTTTTTTTTTGGTTCGACCTATTACTTTTACTACTATAACTTAAATTTTATTATTTATCTATCAAAATCGGAAATTAAAAATAGTAACAGTGTTATAAAGAAACAAGAATTAGTAATATAATTTTATAAGAAAACAAGAATTAGTTATATAGTTTTATAAGGAAACAATCATATTAGTAAGATTATTTTACATAATATTTATTTTTTGGTTTTACCGAAATATATCTATACACAAAATAAAATAAAATAATACAAGTTTAAATTTACTACTTGGATAATATACTTTGAGAAGAAAACAAAATTCTCAAAAAGTTCATTTACGTACCTTGCTTGAGTATAAATATAATTTTGAGTATAACT
Organism: Panax quinquefolius; assembly: GCA_020205615.1. NCBI lineage: Eukaryota > Viridiplantae > Streptophyta > Magnoliopsida > Apiales > Araliaceae > Panax > Panax quinquefolius. Next base: position 96,440,999 of record CM035165.1, on the reverse strand, counting down.
AATATTTTGCTATTATTTAGATAATATAAATTTAAATAAGGAAACTATTTTATTATGAAAATCACCTTACCATGAATATATTAAGCTGTAATATTATTAAAATAAATATAGGTATAAATATAATGCATTGACCAATAATATGATTTAAGTTATTATAATTAAAAGCTAAAGATTAATTACTATATTAAATTATATATTTTAGAAATACAATAAAATTTTAATAATATAATAACACATATTTACAATGAAATAATCAAAAATCATGTTTAATATTAATTTATTACTATTGTTTAAATAAAATTTTATTTTGACTTGGACAATATAATTTGAGAAGAAAAAAATCATAATTAATTTTTTATTATTAAAAATATAAATGTAATTAGATTTCATCTAGTATAGAATAATTTAATTATTAATTAGATATTATAATTTTAGAAATCTACACTATAATTAAACAAACAATTTGGTTCTTTCTCCATTTTTGTTTGACCTTTTACTTTTCTTATTATTATAAGAATATTTATTATTCATCGATACAAATCAGAAACTGAATTAATTAATATTATAATTTTATTATAATAAAAACAGAATTTATGGTATAATTTTATAAGAAAACAATCAAAATAAAATTATATTACACAATATTATGACTTTTTACTTTTCTTACTTCAAGCCAAAAATTACTTTTCTTATATTAGGCCAAAAATTAGCCCATCTACTACATACATACCTATTAATTATCACGTCCACCTTTTTTTCGTTTGACATTTCACTTTTTCTACTTCAAGTTAAAAATTAAATTTCCTACACTAAGTCAAAATTAGCCCCCCAACTATATATATGTTAGCCACTGAAAATTTCGTTTTTCTTGGACTAACCTTGCAAGAGAGTAAAAATGTAATTTCATTTTGGAGACAACCCTAAGAGAGGGTGACACACGCATGATATTTTGGAGACAACCCTAAGAGAGGGTTACAAAATGATTAGATAAATAATAAACGTAAGTCAAATCATTTTGTAACGAACGGAACAAAGGAGGAGCGAAGCTACACAGCGAAGCGTTCATCGTTGAATTTGATTCTAAGTTCATTTATTCGGTTCATACAAAGCTTCAAGTTTGGGGGAAAGGAGAAGAGATGGACAAAGGATCGAGTTTGGGACTCAAAGGCATCGAAAACAACGAGGAATCAGCCTCGATCAACAGTATGCCCCGCCAAGAAAGCTGAGAGGTTCTAGAGTCCGGCCACCGTGCTGTGAATAGGCTAGGACCGACGTATTCTCGCTTAGGCGCATAAAATTTTCTTGGCGCGTTTTTTGAGGCAACACGGTTTTAACTTTTAAACCAAATTAATTCCTTATTTTAAGGGATTTTCATATCTTTCCATAATTATAATGTATCTAGGATATTTATTAGGTAAGATTTGATTTCCATATTTATTTGTTAACTAGGATTTAGTTTTCCATTCAAATTCTATTCCTTATAGGAATTAGGGTTTTTCTTTCATTATTATAAATAAATTACATAGTTGATGTAATAGATATACAACTTTGATAAATAAAACTTGTGAGATTATTCTTCTTTTGGTTCTTTGAGAACTCCTGAATTGATCATATTTTTCTGTGAGATTCAATTTGACTTATCATACAATAATTCATATGTGTGTGTGGCATCTTCTATCGCATCATCGTCGATTGCTTGATCGATTGTACCAATGTTCTCGTCTCAATATAGACGTTGAGTTGAGGTGTTGAGAGAGTTCCACCTTATTGACTGTGCTAGAAATGATCTGGGCGATGAACATCTCAAGCAAGTGCCGTGGAGTCCATCATTTGGTATCAAAGCTAAGTGTTCTAGTGGGTTACTTATCTTTAATTTTCTGTTGAAATATATATTGAAAAAAAAATCGTGGGAAAAAAATTGAAGGAAAGAAAATTGCAGAAAATTATTATCTGCTTCGATTACTTGGTTTCTACAAGTTTGAGGATTATTGAAAATTCATGCGAGAAGGATTTACTTGGAGATCGTGAAATCTTGTTGGTAATCATACGTCGTATACTGCTATATTTTATTTTGTGATAAGTTATTTTTTTGAATTGAATAGTCAACTGTGATATTATTTGGTGAATTCAAAAAGAACCTATAAGAGCGAATATAGAGCGGTAAAAGCCAAGAGTGTGAGATCAACTGAGGGTAAAAGTTAATTGTACGATACACGAGCGTTCATAATTATATGATATATTGTTTTAGCGAAACACATGAAGGAGTGTGTGAGGAAAATTTTCTTTATCTACTAACCCTTGTTTTACAACAAATGTGTATGATTATGATTATGACGGTTGTTATAGGTCTCGAAAGAATCCAAGGCAGAAATGATCCAAATGCTTATTTGAGATGGGAGGAAAAGATGGATCGGAAGTTTGCATATAATGAATATTCCGAGCGTGGGAAGGTGAAACTGGTGGTTCAAGAGTTTTCTGACCATGCAGTTACATGGGGGGATCAAGTTGTGCGTAGCAAGCGGAGATGTGGAGAGCATCCGATCGAGACATGTGCAGAATTAAAAAAGGTAATGAGGAAGCGGTTTTCTCCAGTAGAGCAAAATATGAGGGAAGAGTATAATTCTCAACGACATGTAGTGTGACGTCCCCAAATCTGGGTCCCAAGAACCTCGGACTTGGTACGTTACGATACTTCATCATCATACATATTCTATCATCTAATGGGGAACAAATAAATATATATTGTTTATTTTACATAATTCTATAACATTTCCCAGGTTTATTAACCTTAACTGAATACATACCTTCAAAATTACAAATGTTTACAATAAGATAACTAAATAGTTATCCTTATAACAATCTATTACTGTATTTTACTTTTGTCTCTGTCCTTCTTCAAGCCTTCGCCTTTATCTGAAATTTATTATCATGATATAGCAAGGGTGAGCAACTACTTTGCCCAAGAAGTTTAAATTCAATAAAGATATATCATGATTGAAAGAATACTAAGCATTCAAGTTTTCAACAATTTAATAATTGTGAAGGAACATGAATCAAGATGTCAATAATTGAACGATCAATCAATAATGCTTCAAGGTCAACAATGACTATGAACAATTTAATCGAACCTTATGGTAATGAAGGTGATCACCTTTCATACCCGATTTAACATATTTAAATATGCACTCAAGTCGAATCAATAATCGCTTTTAGACATGAATAATCAACAATAATCATTCACTAACATACTTTGAAATATAACCCGAGTTTGAGTTAAGGAAACTTGTCTGTACCGTTGATTACCGCTATGCAATCTAATTTAATCTCTTATGAAAGACCTATCATTAATAAGATCGATCCCCAATTAACATAATACATTTTATCTCGCAACACTATTACTCAAATAATAAATTAGCTAACATTTAGCCACATAATTAAACATTGAATAATTCTTTAACTCATTAGTAATATTATTATCCCTTAATAATATTACTATCACTTAACCATTATCTTAAACTTTTGTCTAATATTTTTAATCATTTAATAGAATATTTATCATTCACAAATATTATTAATTATTTAATAATATTTAGATCATTTACTAATATTATTAATCATTTAATAATATTTTTATCACCTTCTAATATTATTAATCATGTAATAATATTTTACTTGTTTTATAAATAATAAAGGTCTCACACATTTTAAGATGCAAATATTTTACTTCTTGAAGCTTAAACCATTTAAATTTAATTTCGAAATATCTTTTACCTTTACTCGGAAATTTAGAGTTTAAAACAAATAATGCATAGCTTTTATAGTAAAACTCAATTTACCATATTATTTCTTTAATTTAAATAATTTTTACATCAGCTTGTCCATTCATGAGTCAACACCGATTGTTGCCTCATATATAAAAAAATTTTATCTTGCTAACACATTCGATTTATTTTTCATCTTACGATTATTCGCATTTTCGTTTCATATATATATATATATATATATATATATATATATATATATTACATAAATCTCAGCTCAAAAACTTCATTTTGAGCACCGAAAACCTCAAAATATCATTTTTATGATTAATACAATTTTTAAAGGTTTTACATTCTTTGTTGCATCACAAAATAATTTTATAGGCAACTATATTTTTTTTATTTCGCTTAAATATGTAATTTATATTTATTACATATTTTTATTGCTTTATTTATGCTTGAAAGAAAGTTTCTTAGCATAAAATATCGCTTATAGTTAAATCTCGTCCGTTAGGACTTTATTAGATTTATTATGATTTATTATTTTGCGGAATGCGATTCTTTGGTCGAACGTCAAAAAGTCGCCGACGCGACCGACGCCGGGCTGCTCGTCTGCGCTTATAAGTTCCTCGATATGCCTATTCGATCATTTTTAATTCTCAAATCATAAGTCATATAACAACGAAATTTCGGGCGTATTATAGACCTCATGGCATAGTATTTTAGAAAAATTGCACACCGCGAAAATGAATCACGGAAAATAATCAAAATAATGCGCTTAAAAGGACGTCAAACAACAGCATGTAACAACGCCACATGGGCTAAGGTAGCGGCGTCTTGCGCTGCTCGCTACTGCTACTGCTTTCCTCTAACCGCGCGCTTAACAAACTAGCTACTTCATGATTTTCTCACGATTACTCAGAATCTCGATTAATCTGATTTTTGGATATGTTATACATGGCATACTAAAGTATTTTTAAAAAATATCATCCAGTAATTTTGGACCTCTTTGGCAGCCTAAAACAGGCCCCAAAATATCCACTCGCAACAGTTTTCATCTTTTTCCCAGATTTACCCTCTTTCGCTAAAACAATCATAACTCTTTCGTTTTAAAACATTTTTAGGCGATTATTGAGTCCACGCGAAGCTAACTTCCGGGACTACAATTCTTGCCTACTGACAGTTTTCCAGATTCTGAACATATCAGCCCAGAAATTCGTACAAAGGGACTAAACCGAAATGAGTTTTCCAGTTTTGATTTGGCTACTTTAAAATGACATAACTCTTTCCTCCGAAGTCGGATTTAGTCCGTTCTAGAGTCTATGGAAAGCTTATTCAGTGTACTACAACATACCAAAAGCCGAGAATTTTAAGAGTACTTTAACTAACCCCGAATTTTCTGTTTAGGGGCAGCAGTCACTAACTTTTCTAAGTTTTAAAAACTGTTTCTTTTCTTTCTTCATTGATCAAGTTTTCTCAACACCAAAAATGTTTAGATCTATACATAATACACTGTAGATCTAAGATTTTTTTTTTTATTATTTTGAGTTCAAGATCACAACCCATGATTTGGTTCAAAACAACTAAAATAAACTAAATTAGAGTTTTTATACCTTAATTTTTGTACCAATGTTCTTCTTCTTCTAAAGTAGGAGATGAATTGTGGTGGCATGAAACTCCTTCTCTTCTCCCTCTATGGGGGCTGCCGACCACTCCTCCATTCTCTCTCTTCTTTCTATTTGTTTCTTTGTTCATGTTAAGTTGGAAATGAGAAGTAATCTCTCACCTTCTCTCTCATAATCTCGTCTTTCTCTCTCTGGGATCTTGTATAACTTGAAAATCTAAACAAAATATTAGGAGCAAAACTTTTAGGAAGGACACATGGCCATAGGGTGGTAAAAATAATAATAATCAAACATGTGCTATTTACTCCCTCATTCCACCCGACTCCTCTTCCTCCTTTTCTCATGCATTCTCTCTCTCCTTGATCTAGCATATCTTGTGAGAAATCTTAGCAAATCTCAATTTTTTTCAAAGGCTAGACTTTTTAGGGTGACTCTTAAGGGAGGAGTTGGTAATATAGCCTTGCAAGGTGGCAAAAATAAATAAATGCCCATGTGCCAAAAAATCTCTACAAAATCTGGTCCTTCCCCCTTGGTTTTTAACTATTTTTGCCTTTTATTTAATTTGCTTTATTTGTGTATTTATCTTCTAGAAAATCCACAAATTGTTGGGCTAAGTTTTTTTGGGCCATGTCCCATGATTTTTTGGGCTTTCAATTTAATTGTTTGGGCCATGTATAAAATATCATATTCTAATATATTTAATTTATATAACCCTATATATTTAATTAGGATTTCTAGTCCACTTGTTTTGGACTTTAGATAATTAATTCTACTATTCTTTTAATGTTTTTTAAGTAATTTAATTATTTCAATCTTAGTAACTTAATTTAATCAAATAAGTTACTACATAAATCTTCTTAAAACGCTTTTACCCTCTTGTAATCATATAATTTATATAGCCCATCTTTGATATATAAATTATATAATACATAACATTACATATTTATTTTATAATTACAAAATAAATATGCTACACATAATTCATCATGTAAATACAATTATTTACATACCCAAGATATTATAATATAATATCCTTACCTCATTATCATAACTTCAATTAAGAATTTTATTTACTTCCTTAAGATATTACAATAAATATAATATCTTTTCTTTATTAAATTAATTTCAGATAAGAATTTATTCTAATACTCTTGGGTAAAGTATATATAAATATTATATGCTTAACTCGCATATGTTTTGCTTCATTACGCAAATTGTTCCCAACAATTTTATTTTACCCACGTAATAAATATATATATATATATATATATATATATATATATATATATATAATATATTCACTAACTCCCAATTACCATTACACCAAACATGCACACATCACATATAAAAAAATAATTAATAATTTTATTTTCTCACATTATAAATTGTTTATATAAATTTATTTACTTATAAAGAAATAAAATTTAATATATTTACCATATTACGTCAATATACACGCCTCTTCATAAATCATAAAAAATAATTTATATACTCATAAATTAGATAAATTAGACTAGACATTTAATTTAATGTCTATTAAACCTCTTCATACTATTTTCTACATTCAATAAGCTTTGTGGAGACCCCTTTGATTTTATGAATAAAGATTTTATTTTCTCAAATATTTTTTTTGAATATTATGGTGTGGATTTGATATAAAATGTTATAGTTATGGGTAGATTTATAAATTTTGCAAAGTATGCAAGTTGTCATATTATATTCGATCGGTCGTGAATATTTGTTTTATCGAGGAATATTCGTGCAACTAGACAATCATTGGTGGACCTCATAATTAAATTATTGTTTGATTGAGAAAACGACAAAAATATTTTATTAAAAATAACAACGGAAGTTTTACTAAGTTAATAATGTCGAACTACTCAAGAGTAAAAGTACGAAGAATACGTGTGGTTGCATAGAAAGACACAAAGATTGATTATCGATGCTTATGTGATAAGTCACTCGGTTTTGTTTTATTGGTATTATTAATGTAATAAAATGTAATACTTTTATAAAGTTATTCTATAAATAGAATATATTATATTTTATTACGATAGTGTTTGCATAGTATTTTGCATAGTAAAATCTTTTTATATAAAATAAAATACTTTTATAAAGTTATTTGTTTTATTAGACAATAATTAGAATATATTATATTTTATTATGCATAGTGTTTCAGCATAAGTGTCAGATAAGTGTTTCAGATAGTAAAATCTTTTATAAAGTTATTCGTTTTATTAGATTATAAATAGAATATATTTTATTTTATTTAAAAGATTTTGCTTTAAATATGGACCGTCGATTAAAGTAAATCAATCTGACCGCTCATGAGTTAGTTAATACGCTGTGATTCATTTTTCTATAAATGAAGCTCATTCATTCATTATTTCTTACTTAATTCAATTTGAAACTCTAATGAGAGAAATTATAGAGAGAAGAAGAAAAGTGTTCTCGCTACTTCACTACTTCTATATCTAGTACTCTTCTTTCTAAGGTAGGGATATTATTTGTTGTATTAGTAGGGATATTATTTGTTGTGACTCGTAGTGGGTATTCTTTCTTTCTTATTCATAGAAGAGAACTTCATTATTCCATTCTTTATTATTCTCGTTGGAATAACTCAGATACGCGGGATACCCTATACTTGGTGAAATTCTTCATTATTCCATTCTTTATTATTATGTTGGAATAACTCATGCATACAAAGTAACGCATACACGGTGAAATTCTTCTAATATTCCATTCTTTATTATTCATTTGAATATCCTCACATGCATGCGCTTTACGCCGACCGATTCCATTATTTATTATTCGCTGAATATCCTGTCATGCGCTTTCTTTACTTACACGATTCCGCCTTTATTATTATTACATTTGGAATATCCTCGTCTCAGGCGTTTTACGCCGGACCTGGTTCCGCTCTTTATTGGTATTCTCGTTGAATAACCTGCTCTACATGTAAGCACCTCATGCATGGTGATTTCGTTGTTATTCTATTCTTTATTATTCATTTGAACATCCTGCTTGGTGCAATTTACTTCGACCGACACGTTCCTTTATTATTATTCTCGCTAATAACTGCTTATGCTAAGTCTTTAAATGCATGGTGATTTCTTTTGTTATTTCATTCTTTATTATACTCGGTTGGTTAAAGTTTTGACTTCTATACTCCATGAAATTAGTGGAATATCCTTAATATTTGCGCTTCATCCAAAGATCTTTTCATGGACATATTCTTCACGAGCATTCTTGAATTTTACTCTACAAAGAAGTATCATGTTGACAATTTTGGACGTTATTAGTTCCTCGGATAAATTAATTCTTGAACTTATTTTATCAATTCTTATCATCCTCATGTTTATATTATGTTGAAAGTCATCCGTATTCAGAAAGTGCATGATGGACTTGGTATGATTACGACTGTGGATTATTTGGTATAATCATGACCGTAATGTTATAAATGATGTGGAAAGTCCTCATTGGCCCATAAAGACATTGATGGACGCTTTTGGTATGATAATGGCTATGAATTCTCTTAGGCGAGGGTGCAAAGATGAATTATTTTATGGCGTACGATCGTGACCGCTGATAAAAACACGATTATCTTTGGCGCTGTAGTGTTCTGGATAATTCATGGTCGTGATACTAAAGAATATCCTCGTCAGTAGTGCGCGGGGGTGATTCGATGATGTGGATTATTTATTAAGTCGAGTCCCAAATGATAAAAAGTGATGAAAATCTTTTAAATCATAGAAAGATGATAGATTTTATTCCCTACTTGACTAATTAAGTTATTTGATTATGTACCGTAGCTTCAGAGAGTCAAGATTGTCACCTAATTTTGACGTGACACGTGCTGATCTTTGAAAAACAGCCCTTGTTATCTTCACCATCGCCTCACCACGAATACATAAAGACCTTAAGATGGGTCGCATTTATATACCTCCGTGATATATGTCCTTAAGGTCTTTATCGCGTGAATAATGGGTTGCAGTGATATACAATATATGTCATGAATAATCCGTGAAAATTCCAAATGAACACTACTTTGTAGTAGTTATTTGTTTGTAAGAAGAATGGAGAAGATAGAAGAAAAGTTCACTTGTGTAAATCTTCCATGTAACTTCTCTATATATCATATATATATATATATATATATATATATCTTATGTATACATATATATATATATACACAAACATACATATATATATATATATATATTACATTATAATTATTCAATTATATATTTAACTATACTTATTAGTACTAATTATGTAAGTTACATATTAGTAATAATTAATAGTTAAATAGAATTTGAATAGTCTCACTATTTTCCTTTTGTTCCAAAATAAAATAAACTTCTATTAAATGAAACTAAAGAAAATAGTTTTATCAAACAATCTTCTATCATCCCCACTTGTTTGGAAAAACTACTTTTCATCCAAACAACTTTCTATCAAACAACTCCAAGGCATGTGTGCATAAAAGAATGTGTGACTTAACATTGAACATTCTCTTTAGTGTAAATAACTTAAAGTCACATCGAAGTCAAGGTGTCCGTAGATTGAACCTCTACTTCTATATGATATGACCTAATTGTCACACACACAAAAATCCTCCTACCACTAACGAGTATTCTCAATCGCTTTGCACTAATATGGCCATTCGCAATACCCTCGCTTCATGAACCCCTAAGAGAGTAAACCACAACCCTCTATAAGAAACGACTCCACTTCTAGTTCATATAGGCAAAGTGTTTCACAAGTGTTTCACAGCACTAAGAACACAACAACTTTGTTAAGAGTATAACTCACCTTTCTCGTCAAATGACGTTACTATCTTAAACTACATACGGAACTACATCGATAGTAACACAACAAGAATGTGACTTATTTTTCCCATCAACCTATAAACTAGGGGTAACTTAAGAATAGGTCAGTTCCCATCACCCCTAACTCAAAGTGGTTTAAGTTCCATATCACAAGTAGTTAAACTTACTAAGATCTCACAAAGTCTTAGTAAAAAGATAAGTCAAGTCGCCACTGACTTTCTCGTAGATAAATATTATAATACCTTCTTATATCAATTATCTAACAAAATTATGTGTCTATGACCAACATGTCAAGACTTACCATAAAAGGTAATCTCATATGCTCTATACAAAACAATTTCATTATCACATCATAATAAACTAAGCAATGGAAGTGGCCACAATTTGATGTTTTAACAACAAATTTCGATTCCATTTGCTTTCTCCATCATATAAAGCAATAGTATTACTTGCTACTCCAAGTAAATTATTCCTCACTAAGGGTAATAATATATTCACCTACTTGTAAAAATATAATTATATATTCACCTACTTGTGAATATTTTCTAACTTATTCAAGATCACAACCAACTATGAATCCAAGTTTAATAATTTGTACTACATAAAAAATTTCACTAACACAATATTGTGAAATAGGAGGCTTTAGACTAGGCTACAATCAATATTTTAACAAACACCTTAATCCATTAAACTTCCTTCATAAAATAATAACATTAGATTCATATTGTGAAATGAGAAATACTCATTTGTTTCTTACTCATCTAAGAAACAAAACCCAAGATTGAGTGAAAATTCACCTACTTGTAAATTTATAATTTTCCTCACTAAAATATAAGTGACACTTATGTGATCTATTAAAACATTGAGAGATCTAACAAAACCAATGTAAATCATTAGTATACTAAGTTTAAAATCAGATGTAATATCTCGATCTCGTGTATCAGATATCAAACACAACGCCCCCACTAGCGAATGTGTACTCAAATTTTTACAATAGCTATATCGTAATTAACTTTTAGTGTACCAATCACTACTATTAAAGAATTATTAAATTCTTCAATCTCAAGGTATATCAAACTTAGTTTAGTATAGCCTCTCAATACAATTTAATTGGTTTAGTTGGAATCCTCACTATGTTTTCACATGATAATAAGATAACATCTATTTTACAAGTCTTTCAACATAAAGACAAAAATAGATATTTCTTAAACTCGCTTACACGTTAATAATACTATGTAAAATGATCAACATATCATTAATATACACAAAAAACTATCACATTATAGTTTATACAATTATATTGTTAGTGTAAAACATATAAATAATTCTATATCCAATAGAATCTCAAGGTTAATATGCACATATTATCACCTAATATGTATCCACTTGAATATTTATAACTTAGTTTCAATCTCACTATCGAACTAAATCACAATAAATATTTTGGATCATATTTAGGCTAATAAAATAAGTTCACACTTCAATATTATTCAAAATTTGTGTTTCAAAGACTTTCATTTCACGTAACTCATTTAAATCAAATCAATTTCGCAACAAGAAATTATAAGCCTTACTATTTCTTACATAAATAAAATTATGCTCCAAATAGTTCAAAGGCCAAATATAGTCTATAAATAAAAATCTTAAAGAATCACCCCCACACTTTTAAATAATTGAAATCTCATTGAATAATTTCACTTCACAATATTATGCTCACCACTTAAAATAAATTTTAGATTAATTGACATTTTATGTGACAATGTTCCTATAAATATTACTTCCACATGAGAATATTAAGGAACACTTCTCAAAATAAAAAATAAGTTCTTGTACATTTTATGTATTAGTTATTCATATAAAGATTGCTTCAACTTAAGAATCTTTTAGAACACCCCCACATAAGAAAACAAGCTCTTATTTTCTGAATTACATAAAATCTCAAATCTAAAAAATTATTTAATATAAGCACTTAAAATTATACATGTACAATTTTCAAGTATATCAACACGTAACACTCGACTCTATGTAAATAGTATAAAATTCATTATATACAAATTATAGCACAACTCATCATATCAAGACAAATTTATTTGTATATAAATAATAAAATATAAAATTTATATTTACTTTTTAAGAAATTAATTTATCACAAACAAAATTAATTTATGTAGAAAGCAAATAAAATTCACACACACGTGAATTAGTATATCCTCAAGTATTTTCTTGTCCCAACTTGATAGAAATATCATAAACATTATATCTTTTAAGTTTTAACATTTACAATATAGAATTCAAGATAATTCTCATAATAATATGAAATACTTGAACTTCACTATATTTATAAAAATTCAAAAAATAAAATGTTTATCTCAATTAGAATATACAAAATTCATATGATCACATTAAAATTTACTACTTCTTGAACAAGAAGTACACATAAAAATAAATCAACATATACCAATTATGATTATCCCAAAAATACTACTTAATATCATTTCTAAGTGTTTTCAACATCAAAATCATATTGTATATAAGATTTACTTCAACTAAATCTACTTCTACAATATCTCTTCTAACTATTAGTTTATAATTAATTTATTATCCACAAACAAAGTAATCTTTCTCAAAATTCATGCATACAAATACCAAGTAATATTACATACTAAATATTACCTCAAATTTATATGCATAATTTTGTTCAAGAAGAACATAAATTTACTTTATTCTCAAAATAAATTAATTTACAACTAATTTGTTATACATAGAGACAAGTAAACTTCTCAAAATTTTACTACAACTTTCTCTTAATAAATTAATCTCAATTAGTGTATAAGAAAATAATTATCTCAAATCTCATACATATATATATATATATATATACACACACATCATAATATTTTATCTACTCATAAAATATTACAACCAAAATATATATATATACACACAATTAAATTTATTCCATCATGAACAAAAATTTAATTATTTTTCTTATCCCACAAAACTAATTAAATAATTTATTACAACAAAATGTAGGTAAAATAATACTCAAACATATAATATCATCTACACATGATATAATAAATAAAACATATACTTTCAAGTATATACACATACAAAATGATACACAATTATCATTTATAAAAATAAAGGCTAATGTTAAAAACACACCTTTTGGAATTAAATCCAGAACACACACAAATCTCTTTAAAGATTTCTAAGCATCAACATTTGGTGTTTTTCATGATGACTCTTCATCTTTCTCCATATCAATTTACAAACATGTAAATTGTAACTTTTTTTTTCACAATCCATCTTCTAACAAGAATTATCAATAAAAATAATTAGCTTAATATCTCAATATATTAGTAATTATCATAAAAATTCCATTGATAAAATAGATACACGAAAAATGGCACTTAATCTTTGAAAACAGTGTTGTCTTCCATCTCACCAAAATCATGACTAACAAATACATAAAGACCTTAAGATTGTTAGAATCGTAGTTTCAGTAGAGTCAAGATTATCAGAAAGACGCGACACGGGTGATCCTCGCCCTTAAGGTCTTTATCGCCCCCACACCACGACGGCTTTGCTTATGGGTTGCGCATTTATATACCTCCGTGATATATGTCAAGCCTTAAGTGAATAATCCGTGATAAAGAATTCACATAAAATTTCAAATGAATACTACTTTGTAGTAGTTATTTGTTTGTAAAGAAGAATGGAGAAGATAGAAGAAAAGTTCACTTTGTGTAAATCTTCCATGTAACTTCTCTATATATCATATATATATATATATATATATATATATCTTATGTAATTTTGTTGAAATAATTTTTTTAATATTATGGTGTGAATTTAAGATAATATTATAGTTGTGGGTAGTATTTATAAATTTTGCAAAGTATGCAAGTGGTTATATTATATTCGATTGGTGGGAGAATATTCTATTTAGCGAGGAATATTCGTGACAACTACTCAATCATTGGTGGACCCACAATGTAATTATTGTCGGATTGAGAAAAACGACAAAAATATTTTATATGAAATAACGGCGGAAGTTTTACCGTAGTTCTTGTTGAACTACTTCCCAGAGTAAAAGTACGATGTACGTGTGGTTGCATAGTAAATACACGGTATTGATTATCGATCTTTATGTGAGAAGTCACTCGGTTTGATTCCATTATCATTAGATTAATAATATGAATTATTATAATGCGATAATGACGCTTTTGTTTTATTCATATTATTAACGTAATAAAATGCGAAACATCTTTTATATAAAATAGAATACTTTATTAAAGTTATTCTATAAATAGAATATATTATATTTTATTATGCGTAGTGTTGCGTAGTGTTTTCAGCATAGTGTTTTGCATAGTATTGCATAGTGTTTGCATAGTAAAATGTTTTTTATATAAATAGAATATATTATATTTTATTTAAAAAATTTTTCTTTAAATATGGACCGTCCGATTAAAGTAAATCAATCTGGACCAGCTCATGGATTAGTTACTATGCATTCCATTTTCCTATAAATAGAAAGCTCATTCCTTCATTATTTTCTTACAAATTCATTGAAACTCTAGAGAGAAATTATGTAGAGAAGCTATAGAGAAAATTATAGAAAGAAGAAGAGTATTCTCGCTACTTCACTACTTCTATATTCAGCCTTTTTACGGTAGTGGTGTTATTCTTTTTCTTCTTGAAGAGAACTTCATTTATTCCATTCATTATTATTCATTGGAATAACTCTTGTAAAAGTGGCATACCCTATACATAATCAGATACGCCAGACATACCCTATACTTGGTGAAATCCTTATGTTATTCCATTGCTTATTATTACTCCGCTGAATAACTCAGATATCACGCCGGTTTTACCTATACTTGGTGATATTCTTCTATTATTCTGTTGGAACATCCTCATGCGTGTTTTTTACACCCACCGGGTTCTCTGCTTTTTTATTATTCGCTTGGAACATCCTCATCTGCATGTGTTTTACACCCACCGGTTCCGCCTTTATCATTCTGTTGGAATATCCTATTCGTGTGTTTTACACCTTGATCCGGTTCCATCTTTATTATTCTCGTTGGAACATCCTGCTTGCGGTGTGAATTTCACCCCGACACGTTCTCGTTATTATTATTCGCATTGAATAACTTTTGCCTATCTGGCAAGTACCGCATGCATGGTGATTTCTTTTGTTATTCCATTCTTTATTATACCCAAATAAGTTAAAACTTTAACTTCTATACTCCATGAAATTAGTAGAATATCCTCGATATTCAAGTTTTCATCCAAAGATATCTTTCACATGGAAATATTCTTCCGATCATTCTTGAATTTTACTCTACGTAAACAAAGATTACATGTTGACAATTTGGACGTTAATAATTCATGGATTAAATAATTCTTGAACTTGTTTTATTGAATTATTATGTCATTGTCATCATCCTCATGTTATATTATGTTATCTTCGCTTACTTACGTGCATAGATGAACTTAGTATGATTATGACCGTGGATCATTCTTAATAATCATGACTTGATATAAATGATGTGACAAAAGTCCTCAAAAGACTTTGTAATGCGATGATGGATAGTTTTGGTATGATTATGACCAAGGGGTGATTCTAAGATAGTCATTTACCATTGATAATTTGATGAAAATCCTCGATCGCGGTAGTGCAGGGATGATTAGATGTGGTGGTTTATTTATTAAGTCGAGTCTCAAATGATAAAAATTGATGAATTTTTTTAAAACCTAAAAGATAGTAGACTTTATTCTCTACTGACTCTTTTAATGGATTGCTAATTCATTTGTAGCTTAAACCGGTTGTCTATTGTATTTTATCGCTTTAACAACTTGTTGAAGGCTAATGATAATTTATTCTGCATTATCTTAGTCATAATATTTCTTCTTTGGGCTAGTTTGAGCTCACCCTTTCTTTCATTGTTCTCTTCAGAAATGAGAACATAGCCGGGACGAAGCCGGGGAACGAAGTAATGGTCCGAGGATAGCATTAGTAGTCCTCACTATTCTCGTGAAATAGTGTGATAATAGTTGTAATGAGGACTCCTTTTAAGTTTGTATAATATCTAGTAGACAATATTTGTATTCAAACTCACGCTTTATGTCAGTATTGTACCTACGCTTAGGTTAAGAAGTTGTATTTGAATTTATGTACCATGTAAGTGGCGACCCAAGATGGGTGACGTATACCTAATTTTGGGGGCGCCACGGTTGAGTATCAAAGCTTAGGGATATGATCCACAGCTAAGATGTGAGAATAGTACTAGGAGGGAGAGACGGGAATACCTTCGCTTAGTATGACCTACCTAAGTTTATTTGGTATTTGATTGGTCTGGTCGTAGTATAGTGATAATATGTTGCATGTCAATTAACCCTTATTTTGTGGCGGTGTTTGAAAATGGCATCCGAAAATGTTGAGAATAGCAGATGGAGCACAGAGACTGTTGATTCTCCACAGATCAATAATCGGACAATGTGCAACAGATGGCGATAATCCTCCCGTAAACAACAACACCGATCAATTGATGAAATGACAGACGCGTTAAAAGGTTTTTAGAATTCATGCAACATCGCGAAAGCGACTCTCATCCCAAAACGTAGGGTGGAAACACGGAAAACTCTCGGGCGGTCACCGCTTAAACAATTCAAGGAGTTGGGACCACCGGAGTTTAAGGGAGAGCCAAAACCACTTCTCGCGGAAGCATGGATAAAGCAGATTACCAAGATATTTGATGTCTTGGGATGCTCCAGAGGAGCAAAAGGTTCCTTTGCCGCTTTATGTTGCGAGATTCTTTGGTGGGAATCGGTAAAACGTACTCAACTCAACAGATCAATATATCTTGGGAGAAGTTCCAGAGTCATTCAACGACAAATACTTTCCGAAAGTATTCGCCATACGAAGGAGGTGGAGTTTATCAAGTTGGAACAAAACAATATGACCGTATCGCAATACGAGGCAAAGTTTGCGGAGTTATCACTAGTTTCGTCCCACTTGGTGGATAATGAAGAGAGAATGGCGCGAATGTTTTTAAGAGGTTTGAAGCTGAGATACGCCAACATCTTATTTCTCATAAACCGTGTTTTTTATTCGGATGTTGTAAATAGGGCTCGCTTAGTGGAGCACGATAACGAGTCAACGCAACTAAAAGAAAGTAGCCGCAAAAATTATAATACCAAATGAGAGTAGTCATCGGCGGTGACAACAAGCGTGGAGGAATCAACAAAAGCGGATATGGTAACCACTTCGGTGGTAATCGGTGGTCAAAGCAATAAGAATGGACATTTCAAGAAAAGGAAATTCAACAATGATGGAAAGACGTCGAACCAAAGAGACTGTTGTTAAGGAAGGAGAAGGACCACCTATTATATGCTTCAAATGCGGAGGAGAGGGACACATCAATCGAATCAGCGCCACGCCATTCAAAGCATGTTATAATTGTGGAAGAGAAGGTCACTTAGCTCGATTTTGTCGCCATCAAGACAAATTCAACTAGGATGGAGGCACCAAAGGTCATCCCATAAACCAAAGTCGTAGTTTAAGAGAGAGCGTTTTTCTCGTGACGAGGAACCCAATAAGATTATCACGGGTAAGTAATCATAAGCTCTTGCGATGTCTATACCGTGTTGAATACCGGTTCTACCCACTCTTTTATTTCACCTAGTTGCGTTCAACGTTTAAATTTGACTCCGGAGAAGTTAGACTTTGACTTATTGGTTGAAACTTCGTTAGTAGGAGCCTTCGTTACCACTACTATTTTTAAATCTTGTTTGATTCAAATAAACACTTTCACGTTACCTGTCGATCTTATCTTTTTGAAAATACTTGCCTTTGATGTGATTTTAGGAATCAATTGGTTAACTACTCATCATGCTTTTCGTAAGGTTGTTAGCTTTTATATTCATAACCAACTTGTTGTGCGAATTCAGGTAACCAAACTACTAAAGTCAATCACTGTTATATCAAGCCATAAGTAAAGAGCCCCGATCCTTTCGTTGTTAACTTCCGTGTGTGGAATGCACCGGCCGCACTTTACAGTAAGCTGACGTCGTTATCAAGATGGCAAGTTGATAGGCATCATTGTGAGGTGCCATCCAAAGTTAAGGGATAGAAGTCACAGTTGGTATTAATGTGACGTCTTATCCAAGTCTTGAGACGAGTCACAGATTTTGAATGATATTTCTATTATTAATAAATTTCTGGCGTGTTCTTGAAGACTTCTTAGCCTACTTAGAGCGTGAAATCGAATTTCAGATTGACCCAAAGATAAAACCCATTTCTTAAACCTCAAATATTTCTTCAACTAAAATGAGCAGTTTACGTGGTTTATGATGAAAGTCATAATAAAAGCATAGGATCGATGAAAATCATGGGTATATGAAGTATTAGTAAGTTTTATGATGAGTTATGTTGGTTAGTATGTGAAAACATGAAAGTTTCTTAGAAATCACAAAGAGTTGAAAATCGATTTTGGTGAAAAGCGTAACATGAAATTCAATTGACCATATCTCTTATTATATTTTGAATTTTTGAGTGAGGTCAAGTCCTAGAGTTAGATCTATGAGTTACCTAACTAATCCAAGTGGAATTACTGGAAAAGGTGTTGTAGATTTTTATGTGGACTGATTTTTAGCAAAGGAGACCAAAGCTGTAAATTTCGAAAATGCTATCGCCTGAAACTTTAAGGGACTGTTTCGACCACTTAAATTATGAGAAAAATTCTGGGTTTTTGGACATGAAAGTATATGGTATAAAGTACCTCCTGTCCAAAAATGAGCTCATTCTGACTTAAAATGAGCAAGTTATGACTATTTCAATATTTAGGTTTTTTCGACGAAAAACGCTATAACCGGAGTTCTATAACTCCGATGACCATAAAATTTAAACTGGAGGCTCACGTTAACATGTGTAAGGTCCTGCCAAGATTTGGGAATTTTTGGAGTTAAACTTGAGGTAGCTAATTTCTTAAGGAATTAATTAGAAATTGATTTTTGAAAAATAGTAAATGAATTTTAAAAATTTCGAGAAAAATATATTTTCATTATGGGACTATATTA
This sequence comes from Panax quinquefolius, assembly GCA_020205615.1. Lineage (NCBI taxonomy): Eukaryota > Viridiplantae > Streptophyta > Magnoliopsida > Apiales > Araliaceae > Panax > Panax quinquefolius. The sequence continues at coordinate 96,421,691 of CM035165.1, read as the reverse complement.
TGCTAAATCCCGTAAAAGAAATATTTTTGGGACTAATTTGGTATTTTCATGAAAATAGTTTAATTACTGAACATATGAGTTAAATATGTTATGTGAAGTATGAAAGTTGAAAATAGGATTTTATGGCTGAGAGAATCCTATATAGAGTATATGCATATTTTTGATGAGGATTTGATAATTGGTGATGATATTTTATGAGTATGGTATTTTGAATGATTAAATGCATTATATGGTAAAGCGTAAACAATTGAGATAAATTGTTTATAAATTTAAGAAGTGATTAAAATATTGTTATAATATTAATGTTATTAGATTATGAGATTATTAAGTGATTGATAACATGGGGATATTCTTGAATCTCGGATAAATTATATTATAAATGTTTAATATTTATCCTTTATCTCATTTGATTGATTCTTTATATCATTATCCTCATGTTTATATTATATTGAAAAGTCATCACGTGGCTTCAGTAGTGCATAGATGGACTTGGTATGATTATGACCGGGATTATTCGGTATAATCATAACTGTAATTGAAAACACAATTATCTTTTGGCAGTAGTGCATGGATAATTTGTGGTCGTGATACTAATGAATACACAATTATCTTTGGTAGTAGTGCATGGATAATTTGTGGTCGCGATATCTTAATGAATACACAATTATCTTTGGTAGTAGTGCATGGATAATTTGTGGTCGGATACTAATGAATACACAATTATCTTTGGCCGTAGTGCATGGATAATTTGTGGTCGTGATACTTAATGAATACACAATTATCTTTGGCCGTAGTGCATGGATAATTTGTGGTCGTGATCTTAATGAATACACAATTATCTTTGGTAGTAGTGCATGGATAATTTGTGGTCGTGATACTAATGAATACGATTATCTTTGGTAGTAGTGCATGGATAATTTGTGGTCGTGATACTTAATGAATACACGATTATCTTTGCCCGTAGTGCATGGATAATTAAATGGTCGTGATACTTAATGAACATCCTCGGCACGTAGTGCGGGGATGATTCGATGATATGGATTAATTATCGAAATTTGAGTCTCGGCAATGAAATATTAATTCATGGATGTGGTAAAAGTCATCTTTAGTAGTAGTGCATTGATAGACTTGGTATGATTATGACCACGGATTATTCGGTATAATCATGGTACCAGATTGAAAACACGAATATCCTTAGCCAAGAAGGTGCAATGGATAATTCATGGTTGTGATACTATTAAGTGAGTCTCAAGATTATTGGTTTTACAGTTATATATCTTTGGCCCATAGTGCAAAGATGAATTGTTAATAAATATCTTTGGCCCATGTGCAAAGATGAATTGATATCTTTAGCCGGATTGCAAAGATGAACTTAATATTTTCAACGATAAAGATATTCAAGGTATCCTCACCTCTTTATCATATCAGTATCGCACCCTAATTTCGAGGGCGAAATTCCATAAGGAGGGGAGATTGTGAGACCCCAGTGATTTTATCAATAAAGATTTAAATTTTGTTGAAATAATTTTTTAATATTATGGTGTGAATTTAAGATAATATTATAGTTGTGGGTAGTATTTATAAATTTTTGCAAAGTATGCAAGTGGTTATATTATATTCGATTGGTCGGGAGAATATTCTATTTAGCAGGAATATTCGTATAACTACTCAATCATTGGTGGACCCCACAATGTAATTATTGTCGATTGAGAAAACGACAAAAATATTTTATTGAAATAACGGCGGAAGTTTTACCAGTGGTTACCGTTGAACTACCTTCATTAGTAAAAGTACAAAGAATACGTTAGTGGTTGCATAGTAAGAAGACACTGCAGTATTGATTATTGATGCTTACGTGAGAAGTCACTCAGGTTTGATTCCATTATTGTCGATTAATAATATGAATTATTATAGCGATAATGACGCTTTTGTTTTATTCGTATTATTAACGTAATAAAATGCGAAACATCTTTTATATAAAATAGAATACTTTATTAAAGTTATTCTATAAATAGAATATATTATATTTTATTACGCATAGTGTTGCATAGTGTTTTGCATAAGTGTTTTGCATAGTATTGCATAGTGTTTGCATAGTAAAATATTTTTATATAAATAGAATATATTATATTTTATTTAAAAGATTTTTCTTTAAATATGGACCGTCAGATTAAAGTAAATCAATCTGGACCGTTCATGGATTAGTTACTTATGCATTCCATTTTCCTATAAATAAAGCTCATTCCTTCATTATTTTCTTACGAATTCATTGAAACTCAGAGAGAAATTATAGAGAGAAGCTATAGAGAGAAAATTATAGAAAGAAGAAGAGTATTACGCTACTTCACTACTTCTATATTCGCCTTCTTTTACGGTAGTGGGTGTTATTCTTTCTTCTTGAAGAGAACTTCATTATTCCATTCATTATTATTCTGTTGAATAACTCAGTAAAAGTGGCATACCCTATACATAATCTGTGATACGCCAGATACCCTATACTTGGTGAAATCCTTATGTTATTCCATTGCTTATTATTCATTGGAATAACTTTGTATCTGTGATTTACCTATACTTGGTGACATTCTTCTATTATTCTACATTGGAACATCCATGCATGTGGTTTTACACCTACCGGTTCCGCTTTTTATTATTCTGTTGGAACATCTTGTCTCGTGTGTTTTACACCCCGACTGGTTCCGCTTTTATCATTCTCATTGAATATCCTATCCGTGTGTTTTACACCTGATCCGTTCCATCTTTATTATTCTGTTGGAACATCCCGCGGTGTGAATTTCACGACACGTTCCGTTATTATTATTCTCGCTTGAATAACTCGTCATCTGCATAAGTACCGCATGCGTGGTGATTTCTTTTGTTATTCCATTCTTTATTATACCCAGGTTGGTTAAAACTTTAACTTCTATACTCCATGAAATTAGTAGAATATCCTTGATATTTGCGTTTCATCCAAAGATCTTTTCATGGAAATATTCTTCCGATCATTCTTGAATTTTACTCTACGAAAACAAGATCATGTTGATAATTTGACGTTAATAATTCATGGATTAAATAATTCTTGAACTTGTTTTATTGAATTATTATGTCATTGTCATCATCCTCATGTTATATTATGTTATCTTTGGCTTACGTGCATAGATGAACTTAGTATGATTATGACCAGGATCATTCTAAGATAATCACGACTTGATATAAATGATGTGACAAAAGTCCTCGGTGACTGTAATGCGTTGATGGATAGTTTTTGGTATGATTATGACCGGGGGTGATTCTTAAGATAGTCATGACCATTGATAATTTGATGAAAATCCTTGACCACCATGATCGGGATGATTAGATGTGGTGGTTTATTTATTAAGTCGAGTCTCGGCGATAAAAATTGATGAATTTTTTTAAAACCTAAAAGATAGTAGACTTTATTCTCTACTTGACTCTTTTAATGGATTGCTAATTCAACTATGAGCTTAAACCGGTTGTCTATTGTATTTTATCGGTTTAACAACATTGAAAGGCTAATGATAATTTATTCGCATTATCTTAGTCATAATATTTCTTCTTTGGGCTAGTTGAGCTCACCTTTCTTTCATTGTTCTCTTCGTGAAATGAGAACATAGCCGGGACGAGTCGAGGAACAAGTAATGGTCCGGAGGATAGCATTAGTAGTCCTCACTATTCTCGTGAAATAGTGTGATAATAGTTGTAATGAGGACTCCTTTTGAGTTTGTATAATATCTAGTAGACAATATTTGTATTCAAACTCACGCTTTATGTCGTATTGTACCTGACAGCTTAGGTTAATAAGTTGTATTTGAATTTATGTACCATGTAAGTGGCGACCCAAGATGGGTGACGTATACCTAATTTTGGGGGCGTCACACTATATATACACAAACATATATATATATATATATAAGTTACATTATAACTATTCAATTATATATTTAAGTATACTTATTAGTACTAATTATGTAAGTTACATATTAGTAATAATGAATAGTTAAATAGAATTTGAATAGTCTCACTATTTTCCTTTTGTTCCAAAATAAAATAAACTTCTATTAAATGAAACTAAAGAAAAATAGTTTTATCAAACAATCTTCTATCAAGAGCAACCGTCAAGGCGATCAACAATAAAAGATGATAGGAGGGTTCACAGACATTTAAACAAAGAGGATTCACATTGGAGACGACCACGAGAAACTCCTAAGGTGTATAGTGAACCATTACTTTCGAGGAATTTATTAAGAAGATGATAGATTGTTGGATGCAGCTACAATATACTTCTAAGGCGTAACAAGAACAAGTTCAGCCGAGGGAGGAAGAAGATATATATAATCAAATATGCAGTCCAAGGAAATCTATTGGGTTCTAGTGATCAAGAGGATGAGCTTGTAAGGGAAAATACATGTGTAAATGAAAGTGAATGACAAAAAAAAATTGTTCAAGAGATTGATAATGTAAAAGGAAAAGTTGAGAAGAATGAGTTTGAAAAGAAAAGAGAGAATGAAAAGATTGAGATTAAAAATAAACGAGAGGGTGAGCAAAATGAAGAGAGTGAGTTGAGAGGTGAGTTGTATTTTGAAAAGACAATGACTGTACATTCGTACAAGAAGATGCTTTTGAATAGTAACACTAATGATTCTTCTTTGTCTAGTTTTGTTTTTTCTCTTATACAGGTTGTTGATGATATACCCCGTGCTATCATTCTATATCAATCAGCTGATAGTATTTGTGACGCCCCCAAAATTAGGTATACATCACCCATCTTGGGTAGTCAGATACATGGTACAGAATTTAAATACAACTTACTAATGTATCTGTCGTGTACAATACGACATAAACTGTGAGTTTGAATACAAATATTGTCTACTAGATATTATACAAACTCAAAAGGAGTCCTCATTACAATTATTATCACACTATTTTACAGAATAGTGAGGACTACTAATGCTATCCTCTGGACCATTACTTACGTTCCCCGACTCGTCCCAAATATATTCTCATTTCACGAAGAGAACAAAGAAAGAAAGGGTGAGCTCAACTAGCTCAAGAAGAAATATTATGACTAAGATAATGCGAATAAATTATCATTAGCCTACAAATGAAGTTAAACCGATAAGATATAATGAACATCAAATTTAACTACAAATGAACCAACCCATCCATTAAAAGAGTCAAGTAGAAAATAAAATCTACTATCTTTTATGATTTAAAAGGTTTTTCATCATCAAGTTTTAAATTGACTCAACTTTTAATAAATATTCCACCACATCTAATCATCCTCGTATCCACTAAGTTAAGAATTTTCATTAAATCATCAATGGATAAACCCCGGTCATAATCATACCAAAACTATTCATCAATGCTTTACGTGCCACTTTGAGGACTTTTATCACATCATTTATAACAAAGTCATGATTATAACGAATGATCCTCGGTCATAATCATACTAAGTCCATCTACGCACGTAAGCCAAAGATGACTTTCAACATAATATAACATGAAGATGATGTCAATGACATAATAATTCAATAAACAAGTTCAAGAATTAATTTATCCAAGAACTAATAATGTCCAAATTGACAACATGATACTGCTTTGTAGAGTAAAATTCAAGAATGCTCGTAAGAATATTTCCATAAAAATATCGGATAAAGCGCAAATATCAAGGATATTTCACTAATTTCATGGAGTATAAGTCAAAATTTCAACCAACCGAGTATAATAACGAATGGAATAACAAAAGATATCACCATACATGCGGTACTTGCATGACAAAGTTATCCCAACAGAATAATAATAATCTAACTGTGTCGTGAAAATCACACCGGCAGATGTTCCAATGTAATAATAAATGCGAATAATAAATGATGGAACCAGTCCAAATAGATATAGATACATGCAAGGATATTCCAAGAGTAATAATAAAGACGGAATAATAAATGGAACCAGTCCCATGATAACATGCAGCGAGTGATATTCCAAGTAATAATAAAGAATAATAATAAATAAACCGTGTCCTGTGTAAAACACACGCATATGATATTCTAATATAGAATAATAAAGATGTAATAATAGAAGAATGTCACCAAGTATAGGGTATTCTACTTGTGATACAAAGTTATTCCAACGTAATAATAAGAAATGGAATAACAACAGTTCTCTTTATGAATATAAAAAGAATAATATCCCTTACCGTAAAAGACATCGGATATCAAAGTAGTGAAGTACCGTAATACTCTTCTTCTTTCTCTCTATAGATTTTCTCTCTATAGCTTCTCTCTATAATTTCTCTCTAGAGTTTCAAAGAATTCGTAAGAAAATAATGAAGGAATGAGCTTCTATTTATAGGAAAATAGAATGCATAGTAATTAATCTATGAACTATCCAGTTGATTTACTTTTTACTCCGGACGGTCCATATTTAAAGCAAAATCTTTTAAATAAAATATCATATATTCTATTTATATAAAAACATTTTACTATGCAAACACTATGCAACACTATGCAAAACACTATGCAAAACACTATGCAACACTATGCATAATAAAATATAATATATTCTATTTATAGAATAACTTTAATAAAGTATTCATTTTATATAAAAGATGTTTCGTTTTATTACATTAATAATAATGAATAAAACAAAACGTCATTATCGCTATAATAATTCATATTATTAATCGACAATAATGGAATCAAACCGAGTGACTTCTCACATAAGCATCAATAATCAATACTTGTAGCTACTATGCAACCACACGTACATTATACTTTTACTACCGAGTAGTTCAACAAAGATCAACGGTAAAACTTTCGCCGTTATTTCAATAAAATATTTTTGTCGCTTTCTTGTCCGACAATAATTTCGCTTTAGGGTCCACCAATGATTGAGTAGTTATGCATTTAATATTCCCTCGCTAAACCAATATTCACCAGACCAATCGAATATAATATAACCACTTGATACTTTGCAAAATTTATAAATACTACCCACAACTATAATATTATCTCAAATTCACACCATAATATTAAAAATTATTTCGACAAAATTTAAATCTTTATTGATAAAATCTGGGGTCTCACAATCTCCTCCTTATGGAATTTAGCCCTCGAAATTAGGGTACGACTGTATGATAAAGAGGTGAGGATACCTTGAATACCTTTATCGTTGAAAAACATTAAATTCATCTTTGCAATCCTGCCAAAGATATTCATTAACAATTCATCTTTGCACTACAGCCAAAGATATACAACTGTAAAACCAATAATGCTGAGACGTAGCTTAATAGTATCACGACCACGAATTATCCATGCACCACTGGCCAAGGATATTCGTGTTTTCAATTACGGTCATGATTATACCGAATAATCCTTATCATAATCATACCAAGTCTATCAATGCACTACGCTGACCAAAGATGACTTTTACCACATCCATGAATTAATATTTCATTCTTGAGACTCGACTCAATAATTAATCCATATCATCGAATCATCCCCGCACTACAAAAGCCAAGGATGTTCATTAAGTATCACGACCACGAATTATCCATGCACTACTAGCGCAAAGATAATCGTATTCATTAAGATCACGACCACAAATTATCCATGCACTACGCCAAAGATAATCGTGTATTCATTAAGTATCACGACCACAAATTATCCATGCACTACTACCAAAGATAATTGTGTATTCATTAAGATCACGACCACAAATTATCCATGCACTTTTCTACCAAAGATAATTGTGTATTCATTAAGATCACGACCACAAATTATCCATGCACTACGGCCAAAGATAATCGTGGTATTTATTAGTATCACGACCACAATTATCCATGCACTACTACCAAAGATAATCATGTATTCATTAGTATCACGACCACAAATTATCCATACACTACTACCAAAGATAATCGTGTATTCATTAGTATCACGACCACAAATTATCCATGCATTACTACCAAAGATAATCGTGTTTTCAATTACGGTTATGATTATACCGAACAATCCTCGGTCATAATCATACCAAGTCCATCTATGCACCACAGCCACGATGACTTTCAACATAATATAAACACGAGGATAATGATATAAAGAATCAATCAAATGAGATAAAGGATAAATATTAAACATTTATAATATAATTTATCCAGATTCAAGAATATCCCCATGTTATCAATCACTTAATAATCTCATAATCAAATATCATTAATATTATAACAATATTTTAATCACTTCTTAAATTTATAAACAATTTATCTCAATTGTTTACACTTTACCATATAATGCATTTAATCATTCAAAATGCCATACTCATAAGATATCATCACCAATTATCAAATCCTCATCAAAAAAATATGTATATACTCTATATGGGATTCTCTACAGCCATAAAATCCTATTTTCAACTTTGTTACTTCACATAACATATTTAACTCATATGTTCGTAATTAAACTATTTTCATGAAAAATACCAAATCAGTCCCAAAAATATTTCTTTTCTGGGATTTAGCATAATATAGTCCCATAAAGAAAATATATTTTTTCTCGAATTTTTAAAATTCATTTACTATTTTTCAAAAATAAATTTCTAATTAATTCCTTAAGAAATTTGCTACCTCAAGTTTAACTCCAGAAATTCCCAAATCTTGGCAGGACCTTACACATGTTAATGTGAGCCTCCAAATAAATTTCATGGTCATCGAGTCCTAGAACTCCGATTATAGCATTTTTTGTCAAAAACCTAAATATTGAAATGGTCATAACTTGTTCATTTTAAGTCGAATGAGCTCATTTTTGGACAGGAGGTACTTTATAACATATATTTTCATGTCCCAAAAGGCCAGAATTTTTCACATAAATTTAGTGGCCGAAACAGCCCTTACTTAAAAACGTGGCAGCAGAAATTTTTGGACATTTTCGTTTTTTGACTCCTTTGCTAAAATCAGTCCACACGAAAAATTTACAACACCTTTTTCATTGATTCCACTTGGATTAGTTAGGTAACTCATAGATCTAACTCTAGGACTTAACCACACTCAAAAATTCAAAATATAATAGGAGATTTGGTCAATTGAATTTCATGTTACGCTTTTCACCAAAATCGGTTTTTAACTCCTTGTGATTTTTAAGAAACTTTCATGTTTTCACATACTAACCAACATAACTCATCACAACACTTACTAATACCACGTATACCCATGATTTTCATTAGTCCAATGCTTTTATTATGATTTTCATCATAAACCACGTAAATGCTCATTTTAGTTGAAGAAATATTTGAGGGTTTAAGAAATGGGTTTTATATCGGGGTCCATACGAAATTCGATTTCACGCCTAAGTAGGCTAAGAAGTCTTCAAGAATACGCCAGAAATTTATTAATAATAGAAATATCATTCAAAATCTGACTCTCATCCAAGACTTGGATAAGACGTCACATTGATACCAATCTGTGACTTCTATCCCTTAACCTAGATAAGACCTCACAATGATACCTATAAACTTGCCATCTTCATTCACGATGTCGCCTTACAGAAAGTCCGGCTTCCGGTGCATTCCACACAAGGAAGTCAACAACGAAAGGTTCGGGGCTCTTTACTTATGGCTTGATATGACAATAATTGACTTTAGTAGTTTGGTTACTCAATTCGCACAACAAGTTGGTTATGAATATAAAAGCTAACAACCTTACGAAAAGCATGATGAGTAGTTAACTAATTGATTCCTAAAATCACATCAAAGGCAAATATTTTCAAAAAGATAAGATCGACAGGTAACGTGAAAATATTTATTTGAATCAAACAAGATTTAAAAACAGTAGAGGTAACAAAGGCTCCTACTAACGAAGTTTCAACCAATAAGTCAAAGTCTAACTTCTCCGGAGTCAAATTTAAACGTTGAACGCAAGCAAGAGAGATAAAATAATGGGTAGAACCGGTATCTTATAAGGTATAGACTTCGCAAGAGCTTATGATTAACTTACCCGTGATAATTTTATTCGTGTTCCTCGTCACAAGAAAAAAAAACGCCTCTTAAACTACCTTTTTGGTTTGTCTCGGGACGACCTTTGGTGCCTCCATCCTAGTTGAATTTGTCTTCTGTGAAACGACAAAATCGAGCTAATTGACCTTCTCTTCCACAATTATAACATGCTTTGATTCGGCATAGCGTAGTTCGACCGGATGTGTCCCTCTCCTCCGCATTTGAAGCATATGATAGGTGGTCTTTCTCATTCCTTAACAACGGGTCTTTGGTGTCGACGCTTTCCATCATTGTTTAATCTCCTTTTCTTGAAATGTCCATTCTTATTGCTTTGACCATTCTTACCACCACAAGTGGTTACCATATCCGCCTGTTGATTCCTCCACGCTTGTTGTCACCGCTTTGATGACTACTCTCGCCGGTATTATAATTTTGTTGCACGCTTCTCTTTTAGTTAAGGTTGACTCGTTATCGCTACTCCACTAATCGAGCCCTATTTACAACATCTGAATACAAACACAAGCTTTATGAGAAATAAGATGTTGACGATCTCGCTTCAAACCTCTTAAAAACATTCGCCATTCTCTCTCTTCATTATCCACCAAGTGGGGCCCTTGAATCGTGATAACTCCGCAAATTTTGCCTCGTATTGCGACCACATTACGTATTATTTTGTTCCAACTTGATAAACTCCACCTCCTTCATGTGGTGAATACTTTCAGAAAGTATTTGTCGTTGAATGCAACTCTGAAACTTCTCCCAAGATATCTTCAAGATGTCGATGCAGGTGCTTTTACGATTCCCACCAAGAATCGCCTTCTTCACGCAACATAAAGGTGGCAAATGGAACCTTTTTCTTCTCTGAGCATCCCAAGACATCAAATATCTTGGTGATCTGCTTTAACCACGCCTCCTCACCTTTAAGTGGTTCGGCTTTCCCAAAAACTCCTAGGTGGTCCCAGCTCCTTGAATCGCTTAATGATGACCAACCTGGTTGCCATTATTTTCACCGCTTTATAAACAGAGAGCTTTCCGTCGATGTTGCATGAATTCTAAAAACTCCTAAACGCATCTGGTCATTCATCATTTGATCGGTTGTTGTTGTTTACGGGAGGATTATCGCCATCTTATCGCACATTATCCTCGATTATTGATCTCGGAGACTCAACGGTCTCCACGTGCTCCATCAACTTATCTCAACATTTTTGGATGCCATTTTCAAATACTCGCCACAAAACAAGGGTTAATTAACATGTCACATATTATCCCTATACAATCGACCGACCAATTAAATACCAAATAAACTTAGGTAGGTCATACTAGCGAAGAATTTCCGCTCTCCCTCCTAATTCTTATCTCACATCTTAGCCAGGATCATATCCCTAAGCTCGATACCAACCGCGACGCCCCCAAAATTAGGTATACGTCCACCCATCTTGGGTCGCCACTTACATGGTACATAAATTCAAATACAAACTTAATTATACATCCGTCGCAGAACATACGACAATACATAAACCGAGAGTTCTAATACGAATATTGTCATTTAGACAATATCCATACTCAAGGAGTCCTCATTACATTTATTATCACACTATTTAACGTAATAGTGAGGACTACTAATGCTATCCTCCGGACCATTACTCCGCTCCCCGACTCGTCTCCAATTATGTTCTCATTTCAAAGAGAATAAAGAAAGAAAAGGTGAGCTCAATCTAGCCCAAGAAGAAATATTATGACTAAGATAATGCGTAATAAATTATCATTAGCCTTCAACAATGTTAAACCGATAAAATACAATAGACAACAAGTTTAATCTGCAATGAATAAGCAATCCATTAAAAGAGTCAAGTAGAAAATAAAATCTACTATCTTTTATGATTTAAAAGGTTTTTCATCATTTTTTATAAATTTGAGACTCAAATTTTAATGAATAAACCACAATATCTAATCATCCATGTACTACTAGTCAAGGATTTTCATCAAATTATCAATGGTCATGACTATACCGAATCACCCCGGTCATAATCATACCAAAACTATCCACCATCGCATTACAAGCCACCGAGGACTTTTGTCACGCATTTATATCAAGCCATGATTATACTTGAATGAACTCGTCATAATCATACTAAGTTCATCTATGCACGTAAGCCAAAGATAACTTTCAACATAATATAAACATGAGGATGATGACAATGATATAAGAATTCAATAAAACAAGTTCAAGAATTAATTTATCTAGGAATTATTAACGCCCAAATTGTCAACAAGATACTATTTTGTAGAGTAAAATTCAAGAATGATCGTAAGAATATTTCCATGAAAAGATATCGGATGAAGCGCAAATATCAAGGATATTCCACTAATTTCATGGAGTATAGAAGTCAAAGATTTAACCAACCGGGTATAATAAAGATTGGAATAACAAAAGAAATCACCACGCACGCGGATTGCAGATGAGATGTTATTCCAATGTAATAATAATAACGGAACCAGTCGTGAAATTCACAATCGGCAGGATGATCCAATGTAATAATAAATGCTTGAATAATAAACAATGGAACCAAGTCCATGTAAAACACACGTATGTGATATTCCAACGTAATAATAAATGCGAATAATAAACAATGGAACCAGTCCGTGTAAAACACACGCATGTGATATTCCAAATGTAATAATAAAGAATGGAATAATGTAATAAGATCACCAAGTATAGGGGATTCACAGTATACAAAAGTTATTCCAATGTAATAAATAAGAATGGAATAATACAAGGATTTCACCAAGTATAGGGTACGCCAGTATACAAAGTTATGTATAGGGTATGCCACTTTTACAAAGTTATTCCAATGTAATAATAATGAATGGAATAATGTAAGTTCTCTTCATGAATAAGAAAGAATAACACCCTTTACTAATACAACAAATAATATCCTTTACCTTAAAAAACACCGGATATCAAAGTAGTGAAGTACTGTAATACTACTTCTTCTTTCTCTCTATATAGATTTTCTCTCATAGCTTCTCTCTATAATTTCTCTCTGTAGTTTCAAAGAATTCAGTAAGAAAATAATGAAAGAATGAGCTTCATTTATAGGAAAATAGAATGCATAGTAATTAATCCATGAACTATCCAGATTGATTTACTTTAATCTGACGGTCCATATTTATAGCAAAAATCTTTTAAATAAAATATCATATATTCTATTTATATAAAAACATTTTACTATGCAAACACTATGCAACACTATGCAAAAACACTATGCAAAAACACTATGCAACACTATGCATAATAAAATATAATATATTCTATTTATGTATAACTTTAATAAAGTATTCTGCTTTATATAAAAGATGTTTCGCTTTTATTACGTTAATAATACGAATAAAACAAAACGTCATTATCGCTATAATAATTTATATTATTAATCGACAATAATGGAATCAAACCGAGTGACTTCTCACATAAGCATCAATAATCAATACCGTGTAGCTACTATGCAACCACACGACATCGTATTTTTTTACTATCGAGTAGTTCAACAAGATCAACCAGAAAACTTCCGCCGTTATTTCAATAAAATATTTTTGTCGCTTTTCAATCCGACAATAATTTACATTAGGGGTCCACCAATGATTGAGCCAGTTGCATACGAATATTCCCCGCTAAGTCCGAATATTCCCCACCAATCGAATATAATATAACCACTTGCATACTTTGTAAAATTTATAAATACTACCCACAACTATAATATTATCTCAAATTCACACCATAATATTTAAAATTATTTCACAAAATTTAAATCTTTATTGATAAAATCTGGGGTCTCACAATCTCCCTCCTTATAGAATTTTGCCCTCGAAATTAGGGTACGATACACTGGTATGATAAAGAGGTGAGGATACCTTGAATACCTTTATCGTTGAAAACATTAAATTCATCTTTGCAATCCTACCAAAGATATTCATTAACAATTCATCTTTGCACCATGGTGCCAAAGATATACAATCAGAAACCAATAATGCCGAGACTCGACAATAGTATCACGACCACTTAATTAACCATGCACTCTTGGCCGTGGATATTCGTGTTTTTAATTACTGATCACGATTATACCGATTAATCCCTCGGACATAATCATACCAAGTCCATCAATGTACTACTACGGCAAAGATTACTTTTACCACATCCATGAATTAATATTTCATTGCACGAGACTCAAATTTCAATAATTAATCCACATCATCGAATCATCCCCGCACTACGTGCCAAGGATATTCTTTATTATCACGACCACGAATTATCCATGCACTACACGCCAAAGATAATCGTGTATTCATTAAGATTATCACGACCCCAAATTATCCATGCACTACTGACCAAAGATAATCGTGTATTCATTAGTATCACTACCACAAATTATCCATGCACTACGGCAAAAAGATAATCGTGTATTCATTAGTATCACGACCACAAATTATCCATGCACTACGACCAAAGATAATCGTGTATTCATTAGTATCACGACCACAAATTATCCATGCACTACGTGCCAAAGATAATCGTGTTTTTAATTACGGTTATGATTATACCGAACAATCCTCAATCATAATCATACCAAGTCCATCTACGCACTTTCAGACGCATGATGACTTTCAACATAATATAAGTATGAGGATAATGATATAAAGAATCAATCAAATGAGATAAAGGATAAATATTAAACATTTATAATATAATTTATCCAGGATTCAAGAATATCCCCATGTTATCAATCACTTAATAATCTCATAATCTAATATCATTAATATTATAACAATATTTTAATCACTTCTTAAATTTATAAACAATTTATCTCAATTGTTTACGCTTTTACCATATAATGCATTTAATCATTCAAAAATGCCATACTATAAGATATCATCACCAATTATCAAATCCTCATAAAAAAAAAAATATGCATATACTCTATATAGGATTCTCTAACCATAAAATCCTATTTTCAACTTTGTTACTTCACATAACATATTTAACTCATATGTTTGTAATTAAACTATTTTCATGAAAATACCAAATCAGTCCCAAAAATATTTCTTTTCTGGGATTTAGCATAATATAGTCCCATAATGAAAATATATTTTTCTCGAATTTTAAAATTTATTTACTATTTTTCAAAAATAAATTTCTAATTAATTCCTTAAGAAATTTGCTACCTCAAGTTTAACTCCAAAAATTTCCAAATCTTGGCAGGACCTTACACATGTTAATGTGAGCCTCAAGTTTAAATTTCATGGTCATCGGAGTTATAGAACTCCGGTTATAGCATTTTTCGTCGGAAAAACCTAAATATTGAAATAGTCATAACTTGCTCATTTTAAGTCAGAATGAGCTCATTTTTGGACAGGAGGTACTTTATACTATATACCTTCATATCCCAAAAGGCCAGAATTTTTCTCATAATTTAAGTGACCAAAACAGCCCCTCTAAAATCATGGCAGCAGCTTTTTTGGTTTTTTTGCAGCTTTGCACTCCTTTGCTAAAATCAGTCCACACAAAAATCTACAACACCTTTTCCAGTAATTCCACTTGGATTAGTTAGGTAACTCATAGATCTAACTCTAGGACTTGACCACATTCAAAAATTCAAAATATAATAGGAGATATGGTCAATTGAATTTCATGTTACGTTTTTCACTAAAATCTGATTTTCAACTCTTTGTGATTTCTAAGAAACTTTCATGTTTTCACATAATAACCAACATAACTCATCATAACACTTACTAATACTTTATATACCCATGATTTTCATTAGTCCAATGCTTTTATTATGACTTTCATCATAATCCTCGTAAATGCATCCTTTTAGTTGAAGAAATATTTGAGGGTTTAAGAAATGGGTTTTGTACTGGGGTCAATACAAAATTCGATTTCACGCTCTAGGGTAGGCTAGGAAGTCTTCAAGAATACGCCAAGAAATTTATTAATGATAGAAATATCATTCAAAACTGTTACTCTCGTCCAAGACTTGGATAGTACGTCACATTAATACCAACTGTGACTTCTATCCCTTAACCCAGATAGCACCTCACAATGATACCTATCAACTTGCCATCTTCAAATACGACGTCACCTACGAAAAGTCCGGCTTTCGTGCATTCCACACAAGGAAGTCAACAACGAAAGGTTCGGGGCTCTTTACTTATGGCTTGATATGACAATAATTGACTTTAGTAGTTTGGTTACTTGAATTCGCATAACAAAGTTGGTTATGAATATAAAAGCTAAAAACCTTACGAAAAACATGATGAGTAGTTAACCAATTGATTCCTAAAATCACATCAAAGGCAAGTATTTTCAAAAGATAAGATCGACAATAACGTGAAAGTGTTTATTTGAATCAAACAAGATTTAAAAATAGTAGCGGTAACGAAGGCTCCTACTAACGAAGTTTCAACCAATAAGTCAAAGTCTAACTTCTCCGGAGTCAAATTTAAACGTTGAACGCAACTAGGTGAAATAAAAGAGTGGGTAGAACTGGTATCTAACACTTGTATAGACTTAGCAAGAGCTTATGATTAACTTACCCGTGATAATTTTATTCGTGTTCCTCGTCACGAGAAAAAAACGCCTCTCTTAAACTACTGGCTTTGGTTTATGCAGGGGACGACCTTTGGTGCCTCCATCCTAGTTGAATTTGTCTTCATGAAATGACAAAATCGAGCTAAGTGACCTTCTCTTCCACAATTATAACATGCTTTGACTGCCATGCATGCAGCTTCAGATCGATGTGTCCCTCTCCTCCGCATTTTGAAGCATATGATAGGTGGTCTTTCTCATTCCTTAACAACGGGTCTTGTGTTGACGCTTTCCATCATTGTTGAATCTCCTTTTCTTGAAATGTCCATTCTTATTGCTTTGACCTCGATTACCACCGGTGGTTACCATATCCGCCTCGTTGATTCCTCTACGCTTGTTGTCCACCGCTTTGATGACTACTCACCGGGTATTATAATTTTGTTTACCGCTTCTTTTAGTTGCGTTGACTCGTTATCGCTCCACTAATCGAGCCCTATTTACAACATCCTAATACAAACACGCTTTATGAGAAATAAGATGTTGACGTATCTCCGCTTCAAACCTCTTAAAACATTCGCGCCATTCTCTTCATTATCCACCAAGTGGGACGAAATCGTGATAACTCCGCAAATTTTGCCTCGTATCACGACACTACGGTCATATTATTTTGTTCCAACTTGATAAACTCCACCTCCTTCATGTGGCGAATACTTTCGTGAAAGTATTTGTCGTTGAATGTACCTCTGGAACTTCTCCCAAGATATCTTCAAGACAAAGAGTTGATTACGCTTTCTGGATTCCCACCAAGAATCAGCCTCTCCGCAAGAACATAAAGGCGTGCAAGGAACCTTTTGCTCCTCGGAGCATCCCAAGACATTAAATATCTTGGTAATCTGCTTTATCCATGCTTCCGCCGTAAGTGGTTTTGGTTCTCCTTAAACTCCGGTGGTCCCAAATCTTGAATTGTTTAATGGTGACCGCCGAGAGTTTTCCGTGTTTCCACCCCACGCTTTGGATGTCGCTTTTACGATGTTGCATGAATTTAAAACCTCTTAAACGCATCGTCGCTCATCAATCGATCGTTGTTGTTGTTTACAGGAGGATTATCGCCATCCTGTTGCACATTGTCCCGATTATTGATCATGAGAGAATCAACAGCCTCACATTGCTCCATTGCTATTCTCAACATTCTCTTGATGCCATTTTCAAACACTACCACAAAATAAGGGTTAATTGACATGCAACATATTATCACTATACTCTGACCGACCAATCAAATACCAAATAAACTTAGGTAGGTCATACTAGCGAAGGAATTCCCTATCTCTCCCTCCTAGTTCTAGTCTCACATCTTAGCCAGTGGATCATATCCTAAGCTCGATATCAACCGTGACGCCTCCAAAATTAGGTATACATCACCCATCTTGGGTAGTCGGATACATGGTACGTAATTTAAATACAACTTACTAATGTAATTCGCTGTGGTACAATACGACATAAACCGTGAGTTTGAATACAAATATTGTCTACTAGATATTATACAAACTCAAAAGGAGTCCTCATTACAATTATTATCACACTATTTCACGTAATAGTGAGGACTACTAATGCTATCCTCTCGGACCATTACTCTGCTCCCCGACTCGTCCCAAATATATTCTCATTTCAAGAGAACAAGTGAAAGAAAGGGTGAGCTCAACTATCTCAAGAAGAAATATTATGACTAAGATAATGCGTAATAAATTATCATTAGCCTACAACAATGTTAAACCGATAAGATATAATGAACATCAAGTTTAACTCACAATGAACCAAAGAATCCATTAAAAGAGTCAAGTAGAAAATAAAATCTACTATCTTTTATGATTTAAAAGGTTTTTCATCACCATTATAAATTTGAGACTCACTTTTTAATAAATATTCCACCACATCTAATCATCCTCGTACTACTACGGTTAAGAATTTTCATTAAATCATCAATGGATAAACCCAGTCATATAATCATACCAAAAACTATTCATCAATGCTTTACAGCCAATCGAGGACTTTTATCACATCATTTATAATGTGTCATGATTATAACGAATGATCCCCGGTCATAATCATACTAAGTCCATCTATGCATCGTAAGCCAAAGATGACTTTCAACATAATATAACATGAAGATGATGTCAATGACATAATAATTCAATAAACAAGTTCAAGAATTAATTTATCCAAGAACTAATAATGTCCAAATTGACAACATGATAATCGCTTTGTAGAGTAAAAAATTCAAGAATGCTCGTAAGAATATTTCCATAAAAAATATCTTTGGATGAAAGCGCAAATATCAAGGATATTTCACTAATTTCATGGAGTATAGAAGTCAAAATTTCAACCAACTGAGTATAATAACGAATGGAATAACAAAAGATATCACCATACATGCGGTACTTCACATGATGTGTTATCCCAATGAATAATAATAATCGGAACCAGTCGGGTGAAAATCACACCGGCTGTGATGTTCCAATGAATAATAAATGCGAATAATAAATGATGGAACCAGTCCAACAGATAAAGACGAATGTGATATTCCGCCGTAATAATAAAGACGGAATAATAAAATGGAACCAGTCCGTATGATATAGCATGCATGTGATATTCCGGCGTAATAATAAAGATGTAATAATATAATAGAACCAGTCCTGTAAAACACACGTGCATACATGATATTCGATAGAATAATAAAGATGAGAATAATAGAAGAATGTCACCAAGTATAGGGTATTCATGCGATACAAAGGTTATTCCAATGTAATAATAAGAAATGGAATAACAAATGTTCTCTTTATGAATATAAAAGAATAATATCCCTTACCGTAAAAAGACACTGGATATCAAAGTAGTGAAGTAAGGTAATATAATACTTTCTTCTTTCTCTCTATAGATTTTCTCTCTATAGCTTCTCTCTATAATTTCTCTCTAGAGTTTCAAAGGAATTAAAGAAAATAATGAAGGAATGAGCTTCTATTTATAGGAAAATAGAATGCATAGTAATTGATCCATGAATCATTCCAGATTGATTTACTTTAATCTGACAAATCCATATTTAAAGCAAAATCTTTTAAATAAAATATCATATATTCTATTTATATAAAAACATTTTACTATGCAAACACTATGCAACACACTATGCAAAATACTATGCAAAATACTATGCAACACTATGCATAATAAAATATAATATATTCTATTTATGTAATAACTTTAATAAAGTATTCTGCTTTATATAAAAAGATGTTTCGCTTTATTACATTAATAATACGAATAAAACAAAACGTCATTATCGCTATAATAATTCATATTATTAATCGACAATAATGGAATCAAACCGAGTGACTTCTCACATAAGCATCAATAATCAATACTTGTGTCTTTCTACTATGCAACCACACGACATCGTATTTTTTTACTAAAAGTAGTTCAACAAGATCAACCAGTAAAACTTTCACCATTATTTCAATAAAATATTTTTGTCATTTTCTTAATCCGACAATAATTACGGCCAGGGCCCACCAATGATTGAGCCGTTATACGAATATTCCCTCGCTAAATGAATATTCCCGCACCAATCGAATATAATATAACCACTTGTATACTTTGCAAAAATTTATAAATACTACCCACAACTATAATATTATCTCAAATTCACACCATAATATTAAAAAATATTTCGACAAAATTTAAATCTTTATTGATAAAATCTGGGGTCTCACAAGATTCCCGGAGGGAGACGACGAGTTACCAAGACTGCAGTGAGAGTAGGTGAAAGTGGGTATCTTGAGTGAAGACATGATTTCATGTCCCACCATTATGAGATCATAGTACCTAATGAGGATTGGGCAACGAGTTTGTTTTGTCGATTTTGAATTGGTAAACATGTATTGTTATTCTTTTCTTTGTTTGGGTAATATGATTGATAAATTACATAGTTCTTGTGTTTTGTCTAAATATGATGATCATGTGATTGTAATTTCTAATCAATTTAGCATGCGTGATTGTGAAAAATGGAAAATTATTTTAGTATGTGCGTTGTATAGGTGGTTAGTTATTTCTATTAGATTAATTGATGCATATAGTGTTTTCATGAGTTATTTAAAACATGTTTTGCATGCTTCCATTGGAAAATTTGTTGTTAGCTGTTTTGAGGGTAGAATCATTTTTATAATAAGCTATGGCGGATATTTGATCTTTGTGAGTTAGTTTATGATCATGATATGTTTTCTCGTTCTCGACGTTATTACTTGTATGAAATTCATTCTAGGTTTTCTTATCTATGTGTTGAATTGGGTTTTCATGTTAGTCAATCTTTACATGATTTGTCGCTAGTTGACAATGGTAGTGTTCATGCTTGTCCGTTCGAGGAATTTTCCTTGCATGAGTTACTATCATATGGTTTTGATTTGAGAAGTGCTTATCATCAAGATGAATTGAGATATGAGTTATTTGCATGTTTAGTTAGTTCACTTGGATTAGCTAAGGCATTGCATACTTTCATGGGATTCTTGAATCATATTTTGTATTCTTTTACGCGGAAAATTGTCATTATCTGTTTTGATGATATTCCGGTTTTTGTCAACACTTTGGGAAATTCTTTAGCATTTATTGAGTTTATTCTTGATCGTGATAAATATGCTATTGAGTTTTCGACTTGTGATTGTGACCTTTTATTCCATTCTTTTTCTACTACTGGATCTTGAATGTGTTAATGTCAATGGAAAGAAGAAGGTTGGTTGTGTTCTGCAGATTCGTGATAGGATTATATTCATCGAGGGAATCAATGATCGTGAAATTCAATTTGATCAATGTATTGAGAGTCTACAAGGAAGTGTTTTGAATATTGTTCTAGTAGACTATGAATGTGATTTTGATTTATTTAAATTCTTCGTGATTAGACAAAAGATACTTGTTGATTCATTGTGTTTTATGTTTAATCCAGGAATTCAGGTGTATGGGTTTATGCGATGTGATGAGTTTTAAAAGTTGACATTTGGCCCAGGATCATTGAATTGGTTTTGTTTGCAAAGGATCGAGATCATTACATTGACTTTTAATCCGGGAATTCGTCATTGGGAGAATCTACCATATGAAGAGTTTTGCGTGATGATTTTTGATCCAGGAGGATATATGACTTTTCAGATTCTTTCTTACTTTGCATTCATGATTATTTTAATAGATAGTAGATTAGTTTATATAGTTAGTATTTTGGAAGTAACTGGTCCACGAGTGGAAGGGCATCATGTTAGTTTATTCTTTAAAGGAGTTGGAGTTTTAATGATTTTTCTCATATTCATAATTGTGTTGTTGATATTGTCTATATTCATTTGCAAGTTGAGATTTGGGATTATGGATTGTTTGATGCTACTGGCTTAGTGTGTTTGGGTGTAGGATCAAATTTGTGGACAAAACTTTTTCAAGAGGAGGGAATGCCAGATTTGAGGATAAATCCTTTTGAAGAGGAGGGGAATGACACACGCATAAGGGGTTCAGAAATTTTTGACAATATTTCAAATCGAGCTTCAAGGGTTCATACAAATTAAATGTTCTTAAGAGATTGGGCTCAAATCGACTCAAGGATGCTTACGTACATTGGAGCTCAATTCAAGTGCACCGCGAGGGGATGCTCATTCATTTGTTTTGGGATTGATAGATACCATCTATTTAGCAAGTCCAAAACAACGTAAGTTAAATCATTTTGTAATGAACGGAACAAAGGTGGAGCGAAGCTACACAACAAAGCGTTCATCGTTGAATTTGATTCTAAGTTCATTTATTCGGTTCATACAAAGCTTCAAGTTTGGGGGAAAGGAGAAGAGATGGACAAAGGATCGAGTTTAGGACTCAAAGGCATAAAAAAATGAGGGAATCAATTCTTATCAATCGGCGCGCCCCGCGCCAGGCGCCAGGATTGGACTGAGTGCAACGCGCCCCGCTCTAGGAGGCCGGAGAGGTTCATTAGGTTCGGCTCCCCCCGCGCTAGGAATAAGACAGGAACGGCACACCCCGCGCTAAGGCGACATATTTTCTTGATGCGTTTTTTGAGGCAACAAATTTTTAACTTTTTGACCCGATTAATTCCTTATTTTGAGGGATTTTCATATCTTTCCATAATTCTAATGTATGTAGGATATTTATTAGGTAAGATTTGATTTCCATATTTATTTGTTAACTAGGATTTAGTTTTCCATTCAAATTCTATTCCATATAGGAATTAAGGTTTTTCTTTCATTATTATAAATAGATTACATAGTTAATGTAATAGATATACAACTTTGATAAATAAAATTTGTGAGATTATTCTCCTTTTGTTTCTTTGAGAACTCTTGAATTGATCATAGTTTTCTATGGGCAAAAGCACTTTTTCATCAACGTGTGGTTGTAGTGTTTTTAAGCAATTAGCCACTGTGCTTTTAAAATATTCAATTAGCCGACTTTACTTTTTAAAAATGTTCAATCAACCCATTCCGTCCAAGAATTGGACGGACGTTAACAAATCAGCTTGGATTGCTTACGTGGTTTTTGAAAAATAAAAATAAAATAATTTATTTCCTACGTGGCAAGCCAGGCATCCAAATTCTTAATACTATTGAGCCACTACACTTTAAAAAATTGCAATTGGCCCACTGTTGTTTTAAAAATATTTTTATGTTTAATTTTTTTTCTTTTTCTTTACCTAAATATTTATAATATGAATAATATTAATAAAAATTAATATTATAATATTTATAATATGTATGTTTTATTTTAAAAATAAAAATAAAAATAATTTTATATGAAATGTTCAGAGACTTTATGCAATTCATGCAACAGCAGGCGAGAGCGGCTCCTGTCTAAAATGTAGGTGGAACCACTGGAAACTCTCGGACGGTTACCACTAAACAGTTCAAGGAGCTGGGACCACCGGAGTTTATTGGAGAGCCAAAACCACTTAAGGCGGAAGCATGGATAAAGCAGATCACTGATATATTTGATGTCTTGGGATGCTCCAAGGAGCAAAAGGTTCCCTTTGCACGCTTTTATGTTGCTTGAGGAGAGGCAGACATCGTGGGGAATCGGTAGAAGCGACTCAACTGCGCCGACTCGAAAATGTCTTGGGAGAAGTTCCAAGAACTATTCAACGACAAGTACTTTCCCGAAAGTATTCGTCACATGAAGGAGGTGGAGTTTATTAAGTTGGAACAGAATAATATGACCGTGTCGCAGTACGAAGCAAAGTTTGCCGAGTTGTCCCTGTTTGCGTCCCACTTGGTGGATAATGAAGAGAGAATGACGCGGATGTTTTTAAGAGGTTTGAAGCGAGATACGCCAATATCTTATTTCTCATAAACCGTGTTTGTATTCGGGATATTGTAAATAGGGCTCGATTAGTGGAAGTAGCGATAACGAGTCAACGCAACCAAAAGAGAGCGGTAGCATCATCATCGGGTGATAACAAGCGTGGAGGGAATCAACATGCGTAAATGGTAACCACTTACGTGGTAATCAGGGCCAAAGTAATAAGAATGGACATTTTAAGAAGAGGAGATTCAATAATGATGGAAAGACGTCAGCACCAACACCCGTTGTTAAGGAAGGAGAACGACCACTTATCATATGCTTCAAATGCGGAGGGGAGGGACACATCAGTCCAAACTGCGCGATGCCGTCCAAAGCATGTTATAATTGTGGAAGAGAAGGTCACTTAGCCCAATTTTGTTGTTCACCGAAGACAAGTTCAATTAGGATGGAGGCACCAAAGTCGTCCCCAGAAAACTCAAAACCCAGAAGTGGCAAGGAGAGCGTTTGTTGTGACCTCCCAGAAAGCAAGGAACACGAATGAGGTCATCACGGGTAAGCTTATCATAAACTCTAGCGAAGTATATACTTTATTTGATACCGGTTCTACCCATTCTTTTATTTCTCCTACTTCCGTTCAACGATTAAATTTGACTCCGGAGAAATTAGACTTTGACTTATCTGTGGAAACTCCGTTAGGAGAAACCTTCATTACATCCATTGTTTATAAGTCTTGTTTGGTTCAAATCGTTACCCTCATATTACCTGTCGATATTATTTCATTGAAAATACTTGCATTTGACGTGATTCTAGGGATTGATTGGTTAACTACTCATCATGCAAAAATTGATTGTTTTCGTAAGGTTGTTAGCTTTCATATTCCTAATCAATCTATTATATGAATTCAAGCGACCAAACCATTAAAATTAATCACGATCATCTCAAGCCATAAAGTTATTCATTTATTGAAAAACGGATGTCAAGCTTTATTAGCTCACGTCACAGATCTAAACAAAAATACGTCAGTTTTGAATGATATTTCTATTGTTAATGAATTTCCTGACGTATTCCCTGAAGAACTTCCCGGCCTACCCCGTAACGTGAAATTAAATTTTGTATCAACCTTGAACTCCGGTACAAAACCTATTTCCAAAGCCCCATATCGAATGGCTCTATTGAACTTCAGGAGTTAAAGACCCAACTGCAGGAATTGTTAGACATTGGCTTTATTCGTCCTAGCACTTCTCCTTGGGGTGCTCCTTTCCTATTCGTGAAAAAGAAAGATGGGAGTATGCGACTTTGTATTGATTATCGGGAGTTGAATCATGTCACCATCAAAAATAGTACCCATTGTCACGTATTGATGACCTGTTTGACCAATTGCAAAGAGCCAAATTCTTTTCAAAGATTGATCTTCGCTCCTGGATATCACCAATTGAAGATTAGAATCGATGAAATTCCAAAGACGACTTTTCGTAACTCCTATGCGGGCATTATAAATTCCTAGTCATGTCCTTTGGATCGACTAATGCTCCTATTTGCCTTTATGGATATGATGAACCGAGTATTCAAGGAATATTTGGATCACTTTGTGGTCGTCTTTATTGATGACATCCTTATTTATTCCAAAAGCCGTGAAGATCATGAACAACACTTGAGGTGACACTCCAAAAGCTTCGTGAATACAAACTTGAAAGTAGTATGCACACAAGCCAATCATGTTTGATGATAAAACATATACTTTCAAATAATCTTATTCATTTATTAATAAAAAGTATTAATTTATTAAAGGCTTTAATTATCTACATGATGTTTGTTTTTATAATATGTGATAAACCTATAGTTTTAAGCAATGCTTTTAGAATAATGATGATGATCATTCTAATGAGATCTAAATTCTTAGAAAGCTTAAAACTAAAATAGTTCCCAATCATTGGATTACTAAAATGGGGATTAGTGAATCCGGGATAGATTGGTACATACGTCGTTCTTGCTTCATTGGATGAGGATGATTGATCTCATGATCATTTGTGTGGAGACACTAAAGCAAGTATGTAGGTGCTTATTAGAGAATAAGTTCACTTTGAACGTGGCTCATTAAGGAATACCTAATGGAGTTTTACTTACTTTTGTCGATAGGAATTCTGTAGTGATAGTAGTACAAGTGATCCTTGGACTTGAGATCATCATAGTATCTTGTGTATGATGAGTTATACTTTGACTTATTCCTTAAGACCCTTAGGGTATATCAAAGGGTATGCTTGGGTATAATAAGTTGTATACGGAGATAATGTATGATCAATAAAGAATCTACCACTTATTAAAAAGAAGAAAATGTCCTATGTGATTCGATAAATGACAACCCAGTAGTCCTTGGCGGCGAATGAAATTAGAAAGGAGTTTCTAATTTGCATTATTTGGTGTTGTGCATTTAAGGATCGAAATACATATAATTAAATAAAATAAGACTTGACAGAAGAATTCCATGTCTTATATTTAATTGGGACATCATGGTGGAAGGATTGAATTGTGACTAGAACTATTTACTCAAAGGTTCTTTAATGATTAATGTTGAAATCTATATTATCCGGAAAGTCGTTGATCATTAGGAGGTTTATCCCTATTGTAGAATAAATATTATTTATTTAAATAAATTAATTGTTTAATTTATTTATTTAAATAAGATTAGAATCGCTTAATTGATTTATTCACAACCGGTTTAATATGGAGAACCTAAAGGGTCACACCATAAAAGGAAGAATAATTATTTAAGAAGTTAATGGCATAATCGTAATAATATAGTTAAGTATATTTAATTTAATCTATGGTGATAGAATAAATTAAATAGCTTAATATTTATTATTTAATATTTTAGAAATATTAAATATAAATTAATAAGAGAGTCTTATTAATATTATTACAATTATTATTATTTTAATTTCTAAAAGAGTTTAGGAATTAATTTAATATAAGTACTCTCATTTATTCCTAATAGGATTAGAAGGGAAAATTAATTAAAGGAGTTTAATTAATTATCCCTAATAAGATTAGGGAGCCCATTTAATTAAAAGAGTTTAATTAAATAATACCTTTTTTTAATAGGGTTACTTGATATCTTTATAAGAGGAGACTTAAATCAGATATCAAGATATACGTAATTCCAATGGTTGGAGAGTACTCTCTTTTTCTATAGAGATAGAAAAACTAGGATTTAGCCAACCACCCATTTTCTTGAATCTTTATTATTCCTTGGTGGATCACCTCTAGAGGCCAAACACTTGGGTGGCTAACGTTGAACAAAGGAAGGAACCAAACCCGGTGGATTCAAGTTGAATGAGAAAAGGATTGGAGGTGAACTTGTACCTAAGGAAGCTCGGATCTTCAAGGGTATGTTTCTTATTCATCTTTTTCGTTTAATTAATAATTGTGCATAAAGGGTGATCCGGGTATATGGTTTGTAAAAATTTTAAACTCGATTTTTTTACGTTTTTTTATTTATGCAATTTGATTGCGTTCATGAATATTACAAACCCAACGGTGGCATCGAGCCAAACCTTTATGCTAATTATTAATTTTTTTAATTTGATATGTATATTGATATGTATTTAGAACAATTTAATTGGGCATAATTTTGTTGTATAAAAAAAAAATGGACCGCTTTTTCTTTTCTTTTTCAGCGTGAATTAGTTTTTTATTCGTGTTTTTTTTTTAAAAAGGTGATGTGATCTTCCTTGTAAATACGGATATGTATGATTGATAATTAACTTTCGTTCATTAGCTATTGCGATTATAATTACATTTATATAAAAGTCATTGCTTTTTATATGATATATAAAAGTAATGGTGATTGTTCGGGAAGATTAACATGAGTATTTATCAAGGAATCAAGTTAATATTATATATATAATAATAATGTAATAATTTTATAATTAAAATAAAAGTTTATTTTAATTTTAAAATTAAAATTAAAATTTCATGCTAACTAATTAGAGTTGGAATTGGATTCCATGATAACTAATTGGAATTGAAATTGGATTCCATGTTTCCTTAAATAAAAGAGTTTATTTAGATATGAAATAAGATTTCATGTTATTCAAAATAAAAGAGTTTATTTGTGAATAGGAAAGAGAATCCGTATTTCTTTTAATAAAGGAGTTTATTTTATTTTTTTTACATGGAATTGATTCCATAATTAATTAAAATAAAGGAGTTTATTTTGATTAAATATTTTGATTAAAATAAAATAGTTTATTTTATTCAAAATTGGATAAATTAAAATAAAATAGTTTTATTTAAATTTGGATTAAAATAAAGGAGTTTATTTTGATTCAAAATTAGATTTTATACTAACTAAATTTGCCCATTAAATGATATCAATATATATATTAAATGTTTATTATTCATAAGATGAATATTATTTATTGATGCATATGGTGATGTGTATGATAATAAATGGGATTAATTATGGACTATTGACCAATGTGATTGGATTTTATTTTAGTTGGATGCATGAATGTATGTGTTTTATTAAATGGGGTCTGCGTACCTCGTCTTCTCTAATTTTTCTTAATGTAAATTCTATCTTTCTCCTATGTACTTCCCCTCGATCTACGATCAAGGTTTCTATTTATTTTAAATAGTTTTGTAATAGGAATAGTTAGAATTAATTTTGAAAAATTGGAGATCAAGCGAATGAGGCGCTTGAAGACCCGATTTGTAATGGAGCTCTAGTTTAAATGTAATAGTTATATTTAAATATTATTTCTTGCACCCACAGGGTTTGACCTTTTGGTTCACTTGGTGGCTCTAGTGAACCAAACTAGAATAAAAGTCCATAATCAATCCGGGTAGAATATAGTATTCTATATGTGCATGCTATACTATATATATTATATATTATGCAAACATGCTTCAGATGTTAATTAA
Source organism: Panax quinquefolius (assembly GCA_020205615.1). Taxonomy (NCBI): domain Eukaryota; kingdom Viridiplantae; phylum Streptophyta; class Magnoliopsida; order Apiales; family Araliaceae; genus Panax; species Panax quinquefolius. The sequence continues at coordinate 96,392,860 of CM035165.1, read as the reverse complement.
TATACGCGTATTTATATATATATATATATATGTAATGCAATGCCACAGCTAAACAAGATGAGACAAATTAATAACAAACCCCTCAATTTTTATATTTAAGTCCTAAGCGTTCAAAGATATTTGGAATATCGAACGTCGCTTTCTAACATGATAAAATTAATAGAGTATTAAATATTTAATATGAGTTTGTTGTGTCACCACAAGGCAAGTATTAAGTATTTAAGATGTTAATTTATCACATTTGATGCTTATAAAGAAAAATTGAACAATATTGATTTGTTGTGTCACCACAAGGATGATATTTTTCTTTTTGAATATATGGAGTGCTAGGTCGGACTTAACTTGGATAATTTTGATTCGGATGTGCCACCACTTGATCAAAATAATCTAAGAGGCAAAAAGAAAGGGAGTTGCGTAGTTGATGTAATTGACAAAAGTTGTCAACCTATTTATTTATATATAGTTTGTTGTGTCACCACAAGGCTATATACATTTGAAATGGGATCCTTATTCTCACTAGCAAATCTTTAATTAGATTTTGCCGAACTATATAGATGAGGGTAATATAGTTTGAAGAAAATAGTGAGAGATACCAATTTAAAACAAGACCTAATTTATTTTGGTAATTAATAAAAGAATGTATGTTAAAATGTTGTTAATTACAAATTCATTTACAGAATTTTACAATGTCTAAAATTACTATCACTGCGAATCATATTAAATGCTAAATTAACCAGACCGAATTAAACGGATTGGTTAAGGAATTTGAGAATAGTTCTCATAGCTGAAAAGTTATCTTATGTCCTTAATACGACTATCCTCCTCGAATGGTTGCGCATAATGCCTCTGAGGAAGACATTGCTACTTTTAGAAAGTGGCAAGATGATGATGCACAATTGGCTCAATGCATCATGCTCGCATCCATGAGTAACGAGCTTGCGTCGGCGTGAAACTATGGATGCTCCTACTATATTCCCGCACATCAAGTAGTTGATGGTGAGGAAAGTAGGGCCCGATAGATATCGAGATATCTAAGGAGCTCTTCCGATCTAGAATGGCCAATGTCACTATAGTACAATAAAAGTTCTTAACATAATCAATTTGATTGATCAATTAGGACAACGGTTTTTGTCATGGATGGAGAGTTGAGCGAATTTGATCTTGCACTCACTCCCCTGGACTCCTTTCACAATTATTGTGAATTTTCATATAAACAAGCTAGATATCGACTTTCATTGATTTGCTTAACATGTTGAAAATGATGAGAGTCACTTTCCAACCAAGAAAGACCATGTCTTCTTGGTAGGGGCCAAAGGATCTTCCGAAAAGAAGAACGATTCAAAGAAGGTAAATGAAGGCGTAAACAAAGGATAATACTGAACAAAAGCTGATATGGATGGCAAAGGAGTTTGCTTCCTTTAGCAATAAGCACGGACATTGGAAAGAAAGCTGCAGCAAGCGTCTTGCAGAGGCTAACCAAAGAAGCTTAGTGAAGTTTAGGTTATAAATACAAATTTTTCATGATTTAAAATAAATTTTTCTTTAAGTCAAGGTTCTACTTGGGTATTGGATATCGACTTTGGTTATCATAAATATAGATTTATGAAGGGACCAAGCAAGTAGAAAGTTAAACAAAGATAAGTAATCCTATGTGTGGAAAATGAAGCAAAGGTTCTTTGCGTTAGCTATAGAAACTTATAGTTTAGCAAGATCGCTTTACGGGCAAATCTATTAAGTCAATAAGTTGTTATTGTATTCCAATTCTTGTTAGAAACATTATTTCCATTTTATTGTTGGACAATAAAAATTTTGGTATTATAATTAAGAACAATTGTTGTTCTATTTATAATAATAATGTTTCGTATAGAAATGAAAGATTACTTAATGGATTTTGTATACTTGACTTACGTGAAAAATTATTTTGTGAATTGAACAAACTAGTATAAGAAAAGGAGATGATCATTCAAAGAGTTGAATGTGTGTATTTGCTAAAATACAAGTGTGAATTATTTGAAAGGTTCAAAGAATTCAGAAGTGAAACAAATTGGCAATGTATTAAGATTCTTTGATTAGATCAAGGAATAAATACTTGTGCAATAAGTTTCTAGATCATCTCAAATGGTTTTCTCATAATGGACGCCTCCTGATACACAATAATTGATTGATGTATCTAAAAGGAAAAAGCATACCTTGTTGGACATGGTGCGATCCATAATAATTTTACTGACATTCCAAAAGTATCCTTCTAGGATCATGTCCTAGAAATGGCTACATATCTCTACGAAAAGGTAACCTCAAAATCCATTAAGACTCCATAAAAGTTATGGATGGGGAGGATTCCTAATCTTAAGTATGTTAAGATAAGGGGTTGTACAACTTATGTGAAAAGGTTTCAAAGGATAAGCTTGGGACAAAATTTGACATGTATGATTTGTGGGACATCCTAAAGTAAGTTTAGGGAATATGTTCTATAATCCTACATAGCAAAAGGTGTTTATTGAAACACCACGCTTTCTAAGATAAAGGTGTTTATCATTGAAGGGGCTAGTGGGAGGATAATAGATCTTGAAGAGTTCAAGAACCACAAAACAACACTATAAGTCAAATAAGAGGAACCTATAGATAGACCTTATTGTACCTGCCAATCCGAATCGTAAATGCGGAATAGTACCAAAGATACCTAGGAGGTATGGATTCATCATGGATGATGATGATGAGGTACACATCATAGAAGATGATGATCCAGAGTTACATTCGATAAGGAAAGACTTCTAGTATGTACAAAAAGGTCAGTGGGAGCGTCGTGAAATTTCTAGTATTATATGTTGATATACTACGGATGAGGAATAACATACCAATGCTACAATCAGTAAAGATAAAGTTGTCTAAACATTCCTCCCCGAATGATTTGGGAAGAGTATCTTAATTGGGGATAAAATCTATATAGATAGATACGAGAGGATGCTCGACTTAACCCAAGGAACGTATATTCATTTGATGCTAAAGTCGTTTAGCATGGCAAACTCCAAGAGATGTCTCATGTCGATGAGCTATGGAGTGTATCTCTCTTAATAGTCCCCACAGACTCCTGAAAAGAGAGGTCGCATGAGTGACAATCATGTATGCAATGAAATGTACGAGACCTGATGTTGATTAGTCATATTATGGAGAAGTTCACTATGAGTCAGTGAAAAACATCTTAAAGTGCTTAACCGGCACTAAGGATGTGATCATATTCATGGTGGGTCTAAATTAAAACTAGAGGGCTTAATGAGACACAAGTTTTTCGAGACGGACCAAGATGACGTAAAAATCCACTTTAAGGTAAAGCGTTATCTTGAAACAGTTGGTGCGATGAATTGAAAGGTTCCAAACAAAGAAAGAGTTCTTTGGTTTAGTGATAAAGACAAAGTATATAGCTATAAATGAAGGCGCAAGAGTCGATTGTTTGGATGAAAAGTTCATTCTGAAACTAGGAATAGTTCTAAAGTCTCATCTTGGATCTAAACATGTGTTGTGGCACTTTCATTTGATTATTAGAATCATTGAAAGATGGGAAATCACTATAGAGATAGTGGACTCTCATGAACAACATTACATATCCATTAACTAAAGCTTATCCAACATGTGAGGATAATCGTCACTTAGAGAAGAAGAGTATGAGATACCATGACGATTGGCTTTAGTGCAAGTGGGAGATTGAAAGTAGTATGCACACAAAGCCAATCATGTTTGATGATAAAACATATACTTTGTAACAATCTTATTCATTTATTAATAAAAAGTATTAATTTATTAAAGGCTTTTAATTATCTACATGATGCTGTTTTATAATATGTGATAAACCCATAGTTTTAAGCAATGCTTTTAGAATAATGATGATGATCATTCTAATGAGATCTAAATTCTTAGAAAGCTTAAAACTAAAATAGTTCCCAATCATTGGATTACTAAATTGGGTATTAGTGAATCCGGATAGATTGGTACATACGTTCTTTGCTCATTGGATGAGGATGATTGATCTCATGATCATTTGTGTGGAGACACTAAAAGCAAGTATGTAGGTGCTTATTAGAGAATAAGTTCACTTTGAGCGTTATTCGCTAAGGAATACCTAATGGAGTTTTACTTGCTGTCAATAGGAATTCTCAGTAGTGATAGTAGTCTGAAGTGATCCTTGGACTTGAGATCATCATAGTATCTTGTGTATGATGAGTTATACTTTGACTTATTCCTTAAGACCCTTAGGGTATATCAAAGGGTATGCTTGGGTATAATAAGTTGTACATGGAGATAATGTGTGATCAATAAAAAATCTACCACTTCTTATTAAAAGAAGAGAAATGTCTATGTGATTCGATAAATGACAACCCTGAGTCCTTGGCAAAGCGAATGAATTAGAAAGGAGTTTCTAATTTGAATTATTTGGTGTTGTGCATTTAAGGATCGAAATACATATAATTAAATAAAATAAGACTTGACGGTAATTCCATGTCTTATATTTAATTGGGACATTGTATGGTGGAAGGATTGAATTATGCGGTAACTATTTACTCAAAGGTTCTTTAATGATTAATGTTGAAATCTATATTATCTCGGAAAGTCGTTGATCGCTTGAGGGAGGTTTATCCTATTGTAGAATAAATATTATTTATTTAAATAAATTAATTGTTTAATTTATTTATTTAAATAAGATTAAAATTATTCTAATTGATTTATTCACAACTAGGTTTAATATGGAGAACCTAAAGGGTCACACCATAAAAGGAAGAATAATTATTTAAGAAGTTAATGGCATAATCGTAATAATATATTAAGTATATTTAATTTAATCTATGGTGATAGAATAAATTAAATAGCTTAATATTATTATTTAATATTTTAGAAATATTAAATATAAATTAATAAGAGGAGTCTTATTAATATTATTACAATTATTATTATTTTAATTTCTAAAAGAGTTTAGGAATTAATTTAATATAAGTACTTTCTCGTTTATTCCTAATAGGATTAGAAGGAAAAAATAATTAAAGGAGTTTAATTAATTATCCCTAATAAGATTAGGGGCCCATTTAATTAAAAGAGTTTAATTAAATAATACCTTATTTTAATAGGGTTACTTGATATCTTTATAAGAGAGTCTTAAATCGATATCAAGATATACGTAATTCCAATGGTTGGAGAGTACGCTTTTTTTACTATGAGATAGAAAAACTAGGGTTTAGCCAACCACCCATTTTCTTTAATCTTTATTATTCCTTGGTGGATCACCTCTAGAGGCCAAACACTTGGGTGGCTAACGTTGAACAAAGGAAGGAACCAAACCCGGTGGATTCAAGTTGAACGCGAAAAGGATTGGAGGTGAACATGTACCTGAGGAAGCTCGGATCTTCAAGGGTATGTTTCTTATTCATCTTTTTCGTTTAATTAATAATTGTGCATAAAGGGTGATCCGGGTATATGGTTTGTAAAAATTTTAAACTCTGATTTTTACACGTTTCCGCTTATTTATGCAATTTGATTGCGTTCATGAATATTACAAACCCAACAAAACTTTATGCCAAGTTGAAGAAATGTGAGTTCTGGCTTGAGGAAGTAGCATTCCTTGGGCATGTAGTATCAAGTCATGGAATATCAGTTGATTGGCGAAAGATTGAAGCAATTCAAAGTGGAGTAACCGTCGATGGCCAAAGTGCATGTAGCTTTCTTAACTTTGGTTATTATCGGAGATTCGTGGAAGGATTTTCTCGAATAGCTACTCCATTAACTCAAATTTGACTCGGAAAGATACAAAAGTTCGCTGGAGTGAAGAATGTGAGAAGAGTTTTAAGAACTCAAGAGAGACTCATTTCGGCTTTTGTTACGACAATACCATCCGGCTCGGAGGATTTGTCGCCTCAAATGATGCTTCGGGTAAAGGTTGGGATGTGTTCTCATGCAACATGGGAAAAGTCATAGCCTATGCCTCAAGACAACTCAAAGAAAATGAGAGGAATTTTCCTACTCGTGACCTAGAGTTAGCGATTGTTGTCTTGCACTTAAAATTTGGAGACATTATTTGTATGGGGAGAAGGTGGAGATCTTTACGGATCATAAAAGCCTCAAATATTTCTTCACTCAAAAGGAACTCAACATGCGACAACGACGTTGGCTTGAATCTACTTGAAAGATTATGATCATACCATCCAATACCATCCCGGAAAAGCGAACGTGGTAGGCGACGCATTAAGTAGAAGAAGCATATGCAAGAAATCTGAGTGCGATATTGTTAACACAAATGCCCATTTTGTGTGACTTGCAAAGGATGGAGATAGAGTTAAAGACTCAGGGACCCATGTGATGATGGCGAATATCTGAGTAGAACCGACTTTAATTGATAAAGTTAAAAGGCGCTTTCAAGCTACGGACACAGGTGATCGTGATGAGGAAGAAAGTGCAAAGGTCTATATGCCGAGCAAGAATCGATGAAGAAGGAATACTTGAGTCAACTCCGGACTTTGTGTTCCTAACGACCACGATTTAAAGTATAAAATCATGATGGAGACGCATAATACAATCGTTTGCAATCCATCTGGGTGTACCAAAATGTATCATGACCTTCGTCTATACATTTTGGTTGAAAGCAATATGAAGAGAGAGATAGCGTTGTTTATCTCGAGGTGTCTAACTTGTCAATGAGTTAAAGCGAGCATCAAGTACCAAAAGGTCCATTGCAACCACTTGAAATTCGAATGGAAGTGGAAGCACATTACCATGGATTTAGTTCTGCCTCTTCCTAAGGTTTCTCAAGGCATAGATGCGATTTGGGTCATTGTTGATAGATTGACCAAGTCTGCTCATTTCTTACCGATATCTGAAACTTATACACTTGAACGTCTTGCTCGTATGTACATAAACGAGATTGTAAGATCGCATGATATGCGGTATCCATAGTTTTGATCGAGACCCAAGATTCACTTCACGATTTTGGGTTAGTTTGCAAAAAGCTATGGGCACAGACTTATGATTTGGCTCGGCATATCATCCTCGAAGACGGACGACAATCGGAGAGGACTATTCAAACTCTTGAAGATCTATTAAGACTACGTGTCCTTGATTTCAAGGAAGTTGGGACAAGTTCTTACCATTGGTGGAGTTTTCCTCACAACAACAGCTTATCAAACAAGTATTGGCATGGCTCCATTTGAAGCGTTGTATGGAAGAAAGTGTCGTTCTCCAATTATCTTTGGGATGAGGTGGGTGAAGCAACGTTGTTGGGACCAGAATTGGTACGTATGACCGCGGAAAAGATTCAAATAATCCGGCAACATATAAAAACCTCACAAGATCGACAAAAGAGTTATGTTGATCTACATCGAAAGGATGTGAATTTCGATATAGGAGATCATGTGTTGTTGCGTGTTGCTCCATGGAAAGGAGTTACGAGATTTGGAAAGAGAGGAAAGCTCAATTCTCGATTCATTGGCCCATTTTTAATCCTCGATCGAGTAGGAACTATGGCCTATAGACTCGTTTTACCGCCAAGTATGTCTCGTGTTCATAACGTTTTTCACATATCCATGTTACGTAAATATGTGAAAGACCCGAACCACATTATTAAGTTAGAACCGAACGAAATAGCAGAAGATTTGACGTATGAAGAGGTTCCTGTTCAAATCTTGGATAAAAAGGAACATATTCTATGCTCCAAGGTTATACCTCAAGTCAAAGTTTTGTGGAGAAACCACGATGTTGAGGAAATGACTTGGGAGTTAGAATCTGAAATGAAGTCAAGGTATCCTTACCTCTTCGATATACCAGGTACATACCCTAATTTCGAGGGCAAAATTTCATAAGAAGGGGAGGTTGTAAGACCCCAACTTTTATAAATAAAGATGAATTTTCTATAAATATCATTTTTGAATATTATGGAATGAATTTGATATAATGTTATAGTTGTGGGTAATATTTATAAATTTTACAAAGTACGCAAGTTATTATATAATATTCGATTGGTTAGGGAATATTCATTTTAACGAGGAATATTAAGATGCAAACACAATCATTGGTGGACCCTGAACTAAAATTATTGTTGGATTGAGAAAACGACAAAAATACTTTTTATGAAAATAACGGCGGAAGTTTTACCGTTAAGCTGTTGAAATACCCGTGTTAAAAGTACAAATCATACGCCAGAATATTACAATAGCACACGATATTGATTATTGATGCTTATGTGATAAGTCACTCGGTTTTGTTTTGTTGGTATTATTAATGTAATAAAATGAAAATCTTTTATATAAAAAAATAATACTTTTATAAAGTTATACATTTTATTGAACAATAATTAGAATATATTATATTTTATTATGCATAGTGTTTGCATAGTAAACTCTTTTTATAAAGTTATTCATTTTATTAGATTATAAATAGAATATATTATATTTTATTTAAAAGATTTTGTTTTAAATATGGACCGTCAGATTAAAGTAAATCAATCTGGACCATTCATGAGTTAGTTACTATGCAATCCATTTTTCTATAAATAGAAGCTCATTCCTTCATTATTTCTTACGAATTCAATTTAAACTTTAGAGAGAATTATAGAAGGTTAGAAAAGTATTATGCTCCTTCTACAATCTTATATTCAGGTTTATTTTACTGTAAGGAATATTATTTATTTTGTATTCATGAAGAGAACTTCATTATTCCATTCTTTATTATTCTCTTTGGAAAAACCGGTATCGTGGATTACCCTATACTTGGTGACATTCTTCTATTATTCCGCTCTTTATTATTATTACATTTGAACATCACATGCATCATGCGTTTTCTGGGACTGGTTCCGCTCTTTATTATTATTCTGTTGAACATCACATGCGTGCTTTTATGTGGGACTGGTTCCATCTTTATTATTATTATTACATTGGAACATCTTGTCTACGCGTTTTCTGTGGGACTGGTTAAAATCTTTATTATTATTACATTGCTGAATATCATCATATGTACATGCGTTTTACCGGACTGGTTCCGTCTTTATTATTATTACATTGGAACATCACATCAGGTGTTTACGCCGGACTGGTTCCGTCTGTATTATTCTGTTGGAAAATCACGCTTGGTCTTAATTTACTTTGACACGGTTCCGATTACTTATTATTCTCGTTGGAATAACCTTTCTATCACAATCTGCGCATGCATGGTGATTTCTTTTGTTATTCCATTCGTTATTATACTCAGGTTGGTTAAAGTTTTGACTTTATACTCCATGAAATTAGTGGAATATCCTTGATATTTGCGCTTCATCTGATATCCTTTAATGGAAATATTCTTACGAGCATTCTTGAATTTTACTCTCTAAAGCGATGTCGTGTTAACAATTTGGACGTTATTAGTTCTTAGATAAATTAATTCTTGAACTTGTTTTATTGAATTCTTATATCATTGTCATCATCCTCATGTTTATATATGTTGAAAAGTCATCTGTATGGCTTTTGTAGTGCGTAGATGGACTTGGTATGATTATTATGACCAAATGATAATTCTTATAATCATGGCCGTAATGTTACAAATGATGTGGAAAAAAGTCCTCATTGGCCCGTAGTGTATTGATGGATGGTTGTTGGCACGATCATGACCACTAATGAATACACAAATATTCTTGGCCCGTAGAGCATGGATAATTGTGGTTGTGATACTAAAGAATATCCTTGGCCGTAGTGCTGGGGTGATTCGATGATGTGGATTATTTATTAAGCTGAGTCTCTGAGATAAAAGTCATGAAAAACCTTTTAAATCATAGAAGATAGTAGATTTTATTCTCTACTTGTCTCTTCTAATGGATTGCTTGTTCATTACAAGTAGTTAAACTTGATGTTTGTTATATTTTATCGGTTTAACATTTGTTGAAGGCTAATGATAATTTATTCGCATTATCTTAGTCATAATATTTCTTCTTGGGCTAGTTGAGCTCACCCTTTCTTTCACTTTATTCTCTTCTTGAAATGAGAATATAATTTGGGATGAGTCGGGAAGCGGAGTGATGGACGGATGATGATAGTATTAGTAGTCCTCACTATTACGTTAAATAGTGTGACAATAAATGTAATGAGGACTTATTCTAAGAGTAGATATTGTATAGAAGGCGATGTTTGTATTAAAACTCACGACTCTTTTGTTGTATATTAAAGATTGTATTTGTATTACGTACCATGTATTTGGGGACTCAGAATAGGTGATGTTTACCTATTTTGGGGGCGTCACATTGATATTCACGCTGAATAGTGTGATGAATTAAAGTAGTTTGACTAGTCTACTTTTGTGGTCTTTGTTACTCGAGTTAGTAAGTCATTAGGGGTGTTTTTACACCTAGTACTCTAAAGTCAACTTGTTTGGGAGTTATTGGTCCAACACTCGCTACATGGGCAACTCTAAAAAGCCTAAGAAAATGAGACATTGCACAATTAATCAAGAAAAAATATATAGAAAAAGAAAATAAAAAATGAAAAAAATGTGAAAAAATTGAGTTTGGTTGATTTAATGGTAAAAATCCCTATTAAGAGTTACATCACATACACATGCATGCATCACATGAAAATAATTTTATGAAAGATGGTGACTAGAATAAAGATAAGAATATGTTTAATAAGGTGAAAGTGTGATTTTAAATTTAATCTTACTTATGTATAATGCTCATGTATATTTAGAAGTTTTCTTTCGATTTCATAATTGGTTGAACTTAAAAATATTTATTTTAAATTTTAAATTTTGTGGATATATTCACCACAAACCCTAACGACACAACTCGTCCACATGCTAAGTGAAATCATATTTCCTACGAAAATGGGGTAATATAGTTTTTGTTTTATTTTATTTTATTTTTTATTTTATCTGAGGACGAGCAAAAGTTAGGTATGAGGGTATTTGATATATACATAATTTATACATTTTAATATTCTCATATTTATTATTTAATTTATATGTTTATTTTATTTAAATAATACATTTTATTTAGTTTTATAGGATTTGCCTTATTTATCTTGGTGAGTAAGTAAAAGATAATTGTTCCTGCTTTTAAAGATAGAAAATGACTCTTGAGAGATTACCATATAGAGATTGAAGTCAATAAGGAAAGAAGAAGAAAATAAGGAAACAAAAGAGACCAAGTTCAATGAATATAAATTAGGGCACATAATTTTTTTCCCTATAAATATGTCTCTTGTTTTAGAGAGAGGGGGCACCACTTGTTATTTTTTTTTCCTTAGTTTTTTGCTGGTGCAGAAGGGAGTGAAATATTTAGCAATTGAGAGCTTTTGTCTTTTCTCTTATTCCAATCATGTGTGGTACTAGTGTCAGGGAGTATTTGTAACTTTATTTTATTGATTTAATAGAAATTCTCTTTTTAATTATTGTTATTATTTCATGCAATTAGCAGTATTACTTTTTAATTCCATGGGTAGCTAAATTTCTAACACATAGAATGATGATGAAAATAGGTTTATCATGATTTTTCTATTAGGAAATTAATGTCTTCTTGTTTTCGTCTTCATATTTTCCTTCGCATAAATTGCATATGATTCTTATATTGATTGTGAGATTTTGATAAGTTATAGTTAATCTGCGAATTTTTCATAACTTATGCTTACCCATATTAATTATATAAATCGTTATTTTTAAGGGGAAGGGAAATTATTTGAGAATTAATTTGGAAAATAAGAAATCATTTATTATGTTAATAATTAGTTGATTCAAATTCCTAGGTATCTTTTCTCATTAATAGTTTATGTCATTAATTATTAGTTTGCATAATTTAGTTAATAAATCATCTCCACCATCTTTATTTTTAATTTGCCTGAAATATGAATTAAGGATATATTAAAGAATTGATTTAGTCTTTATGGTTTGACCTGCATTCATGCCAAATCTACAATAGACGGTGTGCATTTGCTTACTCTCAACCACTAGTTAGAAGAAAATCTATTGAGTTTGCTTGCAACTCTTGTGACGTCCCCAAAATAGGTATATATAACCTTTTCTAAGCGCCAAATACATGGTACAGAAATCAAATACAAACTTAATTTATACAATACGACAAAACGTGGCTGAGAGTTTTAACACGAATATTGTCTCGTAGACAATATCCAAACTCAAATGGAGTCCTCATTATAATTATTATCACACTATTTTATAAAATAGTGAGGACTACTATAGCCACCATCCCAGACCATCACTCCGTTTTTCGACTAGTCCCAGCTATATTCTCATTTCCTGAAGAGAACAATGAAAGCAACGAGTGAGATCAACTAGCCCAGTAAAGAATATTATGACTAAGATAATGCAGAATAAATTATCGTTAGCCTTCAACAGTGTAAAACTAATATAATATAATTGACAACAAGTCTAACAAAGAATGTAACAAATAATTCATCGTAAGAGTCAGTAGAGTATTATATCTACTATCTTTTATGATTTAAAAGTTCATTATCAATATTTTATCGCTGTAACACAGCTCAACAAATAATCCACGTCATCGAATTATCCATACACTACGGGCCAATGATATTCGTTAGTATCACATCTATGAATTATCCATGCACTACGCGCCAAAGATATTCATTATTATTACATCCACGAATTATCCATGCACTATGGGCCAAGGATGACTTTTACCACATTATTTGTAACATTACAGGTCATAATTATACAGTTACATAGTCATAATCATACCAATCAATGCGATCTATGCACTACGGGCCAAAGATGACTTTCATCACAATATAAGAATGAGGATGATGACAATGATATAAAAATTCAATTAAGTAAGATCAAGGATAGATTTTAAAGATTTATAAATCAATTTATCCAGAGCTCAAGACCCATCCAAATTGTCAACATGATAATTGCTTTGTGGAGTAAAATTCAAGAATCATATTCATGTATCAAAATAATTTGACTGGAAAAAAAATCAATTTTATCATGAATAGTACCCTTGTGAATAATACTTAAGTGAATAAGTACCCGTGAATATTACCTAGGCATGAAAAGATTAAAATTTAACAAGAATGTTCAGAAAAATATTCTTGTGAAACGATACTAGATGAAGTGCAAATTTCAAGGATATTCTACTAATTTCAAGGAGTATAGAAGCAATACTTAACAAAATGAGTGTAGAATTCAAAATCGAAACGAAATAATATTATTTACATACTACAAAGTATGAAAGAAAATATTATTTCTTATGAGTATTGAACAAAAATAATATCACTTACAACTGTTGAACGAAAATAATATTCCTACGAATATTGAACGAAGATAATATTCCTTACGAATATTGAACGAAAATAATATTCCTTACGAATATTGAACGAAAATAAAATTCCTTACGAATCTGAAAAATAATATAAATGGCGAATATAAAATAAATAACACCCTTACCTTAAAAAAGAGAAAGACTTACATTTGTTATGGCGGGGATATTCTTGAAGAAAATTTGCACTATTTTCTACACTCAAAGCTTCCTTAAACTCTAAAGAAATACGCTCAATACTATAGAAGAAGAATTCTCTGATTCTGGTGTAATTTTTAATTCTAAACTAAGTATCCTATTTATAGGAGAATGACAAGATACTATTTGAATTTAGAAAATCACGGGTGAACAAAGAAGAAAATTCGAGGCGTTTCTTGGCTAAATCTTTAAAAAAATTGATTTTAGTATGCGACCTACGCATTACACTATACACTACTATACAACACTATGCAGTACTATGCAAAATAAAATGTAAGACCCCGAATTTTATGAAATAAAAGTATTCAATTTTCTTATAATTACTATTCAGTAAATGGTTAAATTGATAAAAGTTTAAAGTTAAAGGTGATATATGTAAATATTTTAAATAAGCAAGTGGTTATAAAATACTCATTGTTGTGTTAAAATATTCGTTTGGTCGTGGAACATTCTTCCCATCGGGAATATTAAATGACGCAGTAGCGATCTTTATGGGCCCCATAATGGAAAGCGATTGGATGAAGAAAACGACAAGTATAAGTTGTTTATAAATAACGGCGTAGTTATTCTGCTATTATCTTTGTTGGAATACCCTTTGGTTAAAACACGATGTCTGGCGTTGTTGCGAGAAGCATTACGGTATTGCACCAATTATTGATTCTTACGTGAAAGCACTACTCAATAATTATTACGATGAATTATTGTTCAATATTTTATTTTATTGATTCAATAATTGCTACGTTGATATTTTATATTCTTGTTGTTTCAATAATTGTCACTACACAATTATTTTCCATTATCAGAACAATAATTCATATTATTTGAATAATATTATTAGATAACATTATCGCGATGTCTAAAAGTTACGTACAAGGAGAGATTTGGTCACCTAATTGCTTGGCGGCAGGTGAGGAGAAATCCTTATTGAAAGCCCCCTCTTCCTGAGAAGCGGCACGGTTGTCGATTGTGATTACGTAATATTATTTGTGAATAATTAATTATTGATTTATATGATGAGGAAAATATTAATTTTTGTGGATATAGATGGAGAAATTTTTTAATGTGACAATTGTTGAAAATTAATATTTTATCTTTTTCTGATAAAATAATTTATTTAAATATATTATTATATTTTAATAATATAATAATGGTGATATTTTTACAATGAATGTGGGATATATGAGTATATGAGGAGGAAGAGTATTTTTGTTGCATTAAATGATTAACACATGTTTTGTGTGTCGGTGGACCCCATTTCTTGACTGAAATTTGATTATAGCCTATAAAATCGCCCATTTGTGAATTTCGGTCAATTTCTGTTTGAAATTTGGAAAATCTTTCTTCTGAAAAGTTGTAGATAATGAAATTTCCTATAAAAAGGACATGAGGTTCGAATTTTTCAAATAAAAGGGCTATTTATTATGAATTATTGAAGTTCCGGAATAATTGATTTTTGGAGTTTAAAATGTTTTATTTAAGAAAAATGTTTTTTTTGTTGGGTGAGTGGCTGATGTTTTGGATCAGGGGAGGTGTGCGTGAATTTATAATATATATATTAATATTTTATTAAAATTTACGCTTTGGTGTTCTAAGCATTTTCCTATAAATAGAGTCTTTAGGTTAAATTGAAAATCACACCGTAAATCAAGTTTTCTCTTTATACTATCGAGCATATTTTGTGAGTATTTAGATATCTTGAATGTTGTTATCTGATGCAAGTTCCTTCAAGACTATATCCGATGATTCTAGTCGAAATCTTATCTTTTTTGAGGTACGGGATTTAAGGATTGTAAGAGATGTTTTTTCGTAATGATGTTATTCTTTCAATATCATTATCTAGAAAATATTGGTATGAATTTTATTGTGGAAGTTCTACCTTTTAGGTGTAGGTTACTATTCACGTATATATGCACTATTCACGTATACAACACTATTCATGTATATGACATTTTTACGATATCTGATTACTATGTACGAATCTGAGTACTATTCACGAGATTACTTATTCATGAGTTACTATTCACGAGTTACTATTCACGGGTACTATTCACGACAAAATTGGTTTCTTTTTCTGACCAAATTATTGTTGATTTATGAATATTGCTCTTGAAATTAAATGCAGTTGTTGATCATATTATTTTTATTATCATATATAACATTTTTATAACCCTAATGATGATATTTCTCTTTGACTTGAGTGTAAAGATGGGTAGATTATTGGTATGATCGTGACTATGGGTTCTCTTTGGCCAGTAGTGCAAAGTTGAATTGTTGACTAGTATGATCATGACCATTGAATTTATAAGTGAATATCTTTAACTTAAGTATAAAGGTGAATTGATCAACATGGTTATAATGATTGTTTATATAAATTCTGAAATGATTATATATTTCTTTGAGATGTTAATATCTTTGGCCTGTAATTCAAAGATGACCTGTTGTTGAATATCTTTGGCATGTAGTGCAAAGATGAGCTGATGATGAATATCTTTGGCGTGTGAAGTACAAAGATGAATTTATTAGTATGATTATGAACATGAACTGTGATTTGGTATAACCATGATCTTTGATGTTTCAAGTAAAGACAGGTGATAAAAATTATCTTTGTCTTGGATGAGAAGAGAAATTTAGAACCACAATTATGATTATGAGTTATTCATATGATTGTGGACCAGAACTGTTGATTGATGTTACAGGGATAAAACATTATTGGTGGATTTTTAACATGGAGAAGATAATAGACTTTATGGTCTATTTGACTCTTCTAATGGATTGCTTGATTCTCACTGCTGACTATGGTTGAAAAGTTTTATCATCTACCATATGTTCTAAATCTACGATTTATTATTGATGAAGGCTATTGAAAATTTAATTATCTTTAGTCATGATATTCTTTCTTGGGCTATTTGTGCTCACCCTTTTTGCTTCACAATTCCTTTCGTAATAAGAGTGTACCGGGTCGAGTGGGGGTAACAGGAGAATAGAGCGGTGGTCTCTAGTCATGGAGGTTCTCCTAAAACAAGATAAAAAAGTGTGTTGTATTCTATACATCATTTAGTAGTTATATTTAGTGAATCAAATAGGGTAAAAGCGAACCCAACGTTAAATACAAGATGTCTAATGACATACAACCTCGTGTTATCATAAGACATGTGTGGCGCCCCAAAATTAGGTATACATCACCCATCTTGGGTCGCCACTTACATGGTAGTGCGTAATTTAAAATACAACTTATTAACATAAGCGTAGGTATGCATACGACGTAAACTGTGAGTTTAAATATAAATATCGCCTACTAGATATTATACAAACTCAAACAAAAAGTCCTCATTACAATTATTATCACACTATTTCACGTAATAGTGAGGACTACTAATGCTATCTTCGGGACCATCACTCGTTTCCCAGACTCGTCCCCAAATATATTCTCATTTCAAGAAGAAAAAAGTGAAAGAAAGGTGAGCTCAACTAGCCCAAAAGAAGAAATATTATGACTAAGATAATGCAAAATAAATTATCAATAGTCTTCAACAATGTTAAACCGATAAAATACAATAGACAACCAGTTTAATCTGCGTGGAATATCACGATCCATTAAAAGAGTCAGTAGAAAATAAAATCTACTATCTTTTATGATTTTAAAAGGTTTTTCATCATTTGTTATAGTGAGACTCGGCTTTAATAAATAATCCACATCATCGAATCACCCCCACTACTGCCAAGGATATTCTTTAGTATCACGATCATAATTATTCACCTTCTACGGCGAGAATAGTTGTGTATTCATTAATGGTCATGATCATGCCAACAATCGTCCATCAATGCACTACTACCCTTTGAGGATTTTTACCACATCATTTGTAACATTACGGTCATGATTACAATCAATAATCCTCAGTCATAATCATACCAAGTCCATCCATGCTTCTACAGCCAGATGACTTTAAAAAAATATAAACATGAGGATGATGACAATGATATAAGAATTCAATAAAACAAGTTCAAGAATTATTTTATCCGAAATTATTAACGTCAAACTGTCGGCGATAATCTTTGCTTTGTAGAGTAAAATTCAAGAATCTTTGAGAAGAATATTTTCATGAAAGGATCTTTGGATGAAAGCTTGAAATGTCGAGGATATTCCACTAATTTCATGGAGTATAGAAGTCAAAGTTTTAACTTATTGGGGTATAATAAAGAATGGGTTAACAAAAGAAATCACCATGCACATGCGGTACTTGGCATGAGAGTTATTCAATGTAATAATAATAACGGAACCGTGTCGTGAAATTCACACCTTAAGCGGATGTTCCAACAGAATAATAAAGATGGAACCCGGTCCGTAAAAAACACGTATAGGATATTCCAATGAATGATAAAGCGGAACCAGTCCTGTAAAACACATGACGCAGGATGTTCCAATGGAATAATAATAAAGAGCGGAACCAGTCCTGTAAAACACATGAGCGAGGATGTTCCAACAGAATAATAGAAGAATGTCACCAAGTATAGGTAAACCAGCGATACATCTGAGTTATTCCAATGTAATAATAAGCAATGGAATAACATAAGGATTTCACCAAGTATAGGGTATCACTTGCATATACAGTTATGTATAGGGTATGCCACTTTTACAAAAGTTATTCCAATGTAATAATAGTGAATGGAATAATGAAGTTCTCTTCAAGAAGAAAGAATAACACCCTTCACCGTAAAAAGAACCGAATATAGAAGTAGTGAAGTAGCGAATAATCTTCTTCTTTTCTATAACTTTCTCTCTATAGCTTCTCTATAATTTCTCTCTCAGTAGTTTCAATGAATTAAATAAGAAAATAATGAAGGAATGAGCTTATTTATAGGAAAATGGAATGCATAGAATTAATCCATGAACGGTCCAGATTGATTTACTTTAATCGGACGGTCCATATTTAAAGCAAAATAAAATATAATATATTCTATTTATATAAAAACATTTTACTATGTAAACACTATGCAAAACACTATGCAAAACACTACGCAACACTACGCATAATAAAATATAATATATTTTATTTATAAAATAACTTTAATAAAGTATTACGCTTTATATAAAAAGATGTTTCACTTTTTATTACGTTAATAATACGAATAAAACAAAACGTCATTATCGCTTATAATAATTCATATTATTAATCGACAATAATGGAATCAAACTAAGTGACTTCTCACATAAGCATCAATAATCAATACCGTGGTGCTACTATGCAACCACACGACGTATTCATTTTTTTACTACCGAGGAGTAGTTCAACATAATCAATTAACCAGAAAACTTCCGTAGTTATTTCAATAAAATATTTTTGTCTTTTTCTCAATCCGACAATAATTACATTTGCTGGGTCCACCAATGATTAGTAGTTGTCATTTAATATTCCTCGCTAAACCTAATATTCCCCACCAATCGAATATAATATAACCACTTGTATACTTTGCAAAATTTATAAATATTACCTACAACTATAACATTATATCAAATTATTCCATAATATTCAAAAATAATATTTATAGAAAATTCATCTTTATTTATAAAAACGGGGTCTTACAACCTCCCTTCTTATGAAATTTCACCTCGAAATTAGAATGCGTTACTTGGTATGTCGAAGAGGTAAGGATACCTTGATTTCATTTGATTCTAACTCCCAAGTCATTTCTCAACATCGTGGTTCCTCCACAAAACTTCGACTTGAGGTATAACCTTGGAGCGTAGAATATGTTCCTTCTTATCCAAAATTTGAACAGAACCTCTTCATACGTCAAATCTTCCGCTATTTCGTCCCTGGTTCTAACTCAATAATATGGTTCGGGTCTTTCACATATTTACGTAACATGGATATGTGAAAACGTTATGAACACGAGACATATTGTTCTAAGCAAAAGTCGAGTCTATAGGCCACGCTTCTACTCGATCGAGGATTAAAATGGACCGATGAATCGAGGATTAAGTTTCCTCTCTTTCCAAATCTTGTAACTCCTTTCCATGGAGCAACTTTTAACAACACATGATCTCCTCAGATTGAATTCCACGTCCTTTCGATGAAGATCGGCATAACTCTTTTTGTCGATTTTGTGAGGTTTTTATCGTTGTCGGATCGTTTGAATCTTTTCCGTAGTCATACGTACCAACTCCGGTCCCAACAACGCTTGCTTCACCCACCTCATCCCAAAGATACCGGAGAACGACACTTTCTTCCATACAACGCTCGAATGGAGCCATGCCAATACTTTACTTGATAACCGTTTGTTGTAGGAAAACTCCACCAATGGTAAAAACTTGTCCCAACTCCCTTGAAATCAAGAACACATGAGTCTTAATAGATCTTCAAGAGTTTGAATAGTCCTCTCCGATCGTCCGTCCCGTCTGGAGGATGATATGCCGAGCTAAATCGTAAGTCCGTGCTAATAGCTTTTTGCAAACTAACCCAAAATTGTGAAGTGAATCTTGGGTCTCGATCGAAACTATGGATACCGCATACCATGCGATCTTACAATCTCGTTTATGTACATAACAGCAAGACGTTCAAGTGTATAAGTTTCTCCGTATCGGTAAGAAATGAGCGGACTTGGTCAATCTATCAACAATGACCCAAATCGCATCAATGCCTTGAGAAACCTTAGGAAGACCGTGCGAAAAATCCATGGTAATGTGCTCCCACTTCCATTCTGGAATTTCAAGTGGTTGCAATGGACCTTTTGGTACTTGATGCTCCGCTTTAACTCGTTGACAAGTTAGACACCTTGAGATAAACAAAATACTATCTCCCTCTTCATATTGCTCCACCAAAATGTATGATTTAATATCATGATACATTTTTGGTACTCCCGAGATGGATTGCAAATGGTGTGTTGTATGCGCCTCCATCATGATATTATACTTTAAATCGTGGTCGTTAGGAACACAAAGTCCGGAGTTGACTCAAGTATTCCTTCTTCATCGATTCTTGCTTCCCAAGATAGCACCCTCTCTTGCACTTTCTTTTTCATACGCATCGGCTCCAGTGTCTATAAGCAAAGCGACTTTAACTTTATCGATTAAAGTCGGTTCTACTCGATATTTGCTATCATCACATGCGTCCTCGAGTCTTTAACTCTATCTCCATCCTTTGCAAGTCACACAAAATGGGCCTTTGTGTTGACAATAACGCACTCGTGACTTTGCATACGATCTTCTACTCAATGCATCGCCTACCACGTTCGCTTTTCCGGGGATGGTATTGGATGGTATGATCATAATCTTTCAACAGATTCAAGCCAACGTCGTTGTCGTATGTTGAGTTCCTTTTGAGTGAAGAAATATTTGAGGCTTTTATGATCTGTAAAGATCTCCACTTTCTCCCCATACAAGTAATGCCTCCAAATTTTAAGTCTAAAAGATAATACCGCTAACTCGGATCACGAGTAGGATAATTCCTCTCATATTCTTTGAGTTGTCGCGAGGCATAGGCTATAACTTTTCCATGTTGCATAAGAACACATCCCAACCCTTTGCTCGAAGCATCACTTGTAGATGACAAATCCTCCGAGCCAAATGGTATTGTCGAACAGTCTTTGAAATAAGTCTCTTCTTGAGTTCTTGAAAACTCTTCTCACATTCTTCGCCCAACCGAACTTTGTATCTTTTCGAGTCACCGAGTCAATGGAGTAGCGATTCGAGAAAATCCTTCCACGAATCTCCGATAATAACCAAATAAACCGAGAAAGCTACGTCTTTCATCATCGATTTAGGTTGTTCCCGACTTTGAATAGCTTCAATCTTTCTTTGGGTCAATGATATTCCATGACTTGATACCATCGTGCTCAAGGAATGCTACTTCTTCTTGCTTGAACTCGCATTTCTTCAACTTGGCATAAAGCTTATATTCACGAAGCTTTTGGAGTGTCGACCACAAGTGTTGCTCATGATCTTCACGGCTTTTGGAATAAATAAGGATGTCATCAATAAAGACGACCACAAAGTGATCCAAATATTCCTTGAATACTCGATTCATCATATCCATGAAGGCGTTAGGAGCATTAGTCAATCCAAAGGACATGACTAGGAATTCATAATGCCCGCATCGAGTTTCGAAAGCCGCCTTTGGAATGTCACGGATTCAATCTTCAATTGGTGATATCCTAACGAAGATCAATCTTTGAAAAGAATTTGGCTCCTTGCAACCGGTCAAACAGGTCATCAATACGCGGCAATGGATACTATTTTTTATGGTGACATGATTCAACTCCAGATAATCAATACAAAGTCGCATACTCCCATCTTTCTTTTCACGAATAGAATGCAGAGCACCCCAAGGAGAAGTACTTGGGACGAATAAAGCCAATGTCTAACAATTCCTGCGGTTGGGTCTTTAACTCCACGAAGTTCAATAGGAGCCATTCGATATGGGGCTTTGGAAATAGGTTTTGTACCGGGTTCAAGGTCGATACAAAATTCAATTTCACGCTCTGGGGGTAGGCCGGGAAGTTCTTCGGGGAATACGTCAGGAAATTTATTAACAATAGAAATATCGCTCAAAACTGACGTATTTTTGTTTAAATCTGTGACATGAGCTAAGAAAGCTTGACATCCATTTTTCAATAAACGAATAGCTTTATGGCTTGAGATGACCGTGATTGATTTTTAATGGTTTAGTCGTTTGAATTAACGATAATAGGTTGATTAGGAATATGAAAGCTAACAACCTTACGAAAACAATCAATTTTTGCATGATAAGTAGTTAACCAATCAATCCTAGAATCACGTCAAATGCAAGTATTTTTAATGAAATAAGATCGACAGGTAATGTGAGGGTACCGATTTGAACCAAACAAGACTTATAAACAGTGGATGTAATGAAGGTTTCTCCCAATGGAGTTTCCACAGATAAGTCAAAGTCTAATTTCTCCGGAGTCAAATTTAATCGATGAGCGCAAGTAGGAGAAATAAAAGAATGGGTAGAACCCAGATCAAATAAAGTGTAGACTTCATTAGAGTTTATGATAAGCTTACCGTGATGACCTCATTCGGGTTCCTTGCTCTCTGGGAGGTCACAACAAACGCCTCCTCCTTACTATCTTGGTTTTGACTTTTACGACTACCTTTGGTGCCTCCATCCTAGTTGAATTTGTCTTGATGTGAACGACATAAAATCGAGCTAAGTGACCTTCTCTTCCACAATTATAACATGCTTTGACCAAGATGGCACGTTTCGGACCGATGTGTCCTCTTCTCCGCATTTGAAGCATATGATAGGTGGTCTTTCTCCTTCCTTAACAACGGTCTTTGGTCTTTGACGCCTCTTTCCATCATTGTTGAATCTCCGTTTCTTGAAATGTCCATTCTTATTGTTTTTGGCCGATTACCACCGAAGTGGTTACCATATCCGCCTTTGTTGATTCCCTCCACGCTTGTTGTCACCGCTTGATGACTACTTCTCGGTGGTATTATAACTTTGTCATTTTCTCTTTTAGTTGCGTTGACTCGTTATCGCGCTCCACTAATCGAGCCCTATTTACAACATCCGAATACAAACACGGTTTATGAGAAATAAGATGTTGGCGTATCTCCGACTTCAAACCTCTTAAAAACATTCGCGCCATTCTCTCTTCATTATCCACCAAGTGGACGAACCGTGATAACTCCGCAAATTTTGCCTCGTATCATGACACGGTCATATTGTTTTGTTCCAACTTGATAAACTCCACCTCCTTCATGTGGCGAATACTTTCGGAAAGTATTTGTCGTTGAATGTACTCTGGAACTTCTCCCAAGATATCTTGATCTGATGAGTTGAGTACGTTTCTGGATTCCACCACCAATGTCACCTCTCGCGCAACATAAAAGGCGTGAGGAACCTTTGCTCCTCGGAGCATCCCAAGACATCAAATATCTTGTAATCTGCTTTATCCATGCTTCCGCCGTAAGTGGTTTTGGCTCTCCCTTAAACTCCGGTGGTCCCAGCTCCTTGAATTGTTTAGCGGTGACCGCCTTGAGAGTTTTCCGTGTTTCCACCTTTCGTTTTGGGACAGAGTCACTCTCTTCTTTGTTGCATAAATTGCATAAAGCCTCCGAACATTTGATCATTCATCATTTGGTCGGTGTTGTTGTTTTGCATGAGGATTGTCGCCTTCGATGCACATTATCCTCGATTATTGATATGTGGTGAATCAACGATCGCTTTGTGCTCCATTCTTATTCTCAACATTCTCGGATGTCATTTTCGATATCACCACAAAACAAAAGATTAATTGACATTTAACAATTATCTTTATATTCGGATGAAACCAATAAAATATAGCACATAAACTTAGGTAGGTCATATTAGCGAAGGTATTCCCGTCTCTCCCTCCTAGTACTTTTCTCACATCTTAGCGAGGATCATATCCCTTAGCTCGATATATTCAATGTGACGCCCCAAAATTAGGTATACATCACCCATCTTGGGTCGCCACTTACATGGTACGTAATTTAAAATACAACTTATTAACATAACTGCGTAAGTAAATACGACATAAATCGTGAGTTTAAATACAAATATCGCCTACTAGATATTATACAAACTCAAACAAAAAGTCCTCATTACAATTATTATCACACTATTTCACGTAATAGTGAGGACTACTAATGCTATCTTCGGACCATCACTCGTTTCCCAGACTCGTCCCAAATATATTTCTCATTTCTGAGAAGAAAAAAGTGAAAGAAAGGGTGAGCTCAACTAGCCCAAGAAGAAATATTATGACTAAGATAATGCAAAATAAATTATCAATAGTCTTCAACAATGTTAAACCGATAAAATACAATAGACAACCGGTTTAATCTGCGGTGAATATGCAATCCATTAAAAGAGTCAAGTAGAAAATAAAATCTACTATCTTTTATGATTTTAAAAGGTTTTCATCATCATTATAAATGAGACTCACTTTAATAAATAATCCACATCATCGAATCACCCCTGCTTTCTACTACGAGGATATTCTTTAAGTATCACGATCATAATTATTCCTCGCACTACGGCCAAGAATAGTTGTGTATTCATTAATGGTCATGATCATGCCAACAATCGTCCATCAATGCACTACTACCAATCGAGGATTTTACCACATCATTTGTAACATTACGATTAATGATTACACCAAATAATCCTCAGTCATAATCATACCAAGTCCATCCATGCTCTACGAATACATGATGACTTTAAAAAAATATAAACATGAGGATGATGACAATGATATAAGAATTCAATAAAACAAGTTCAAGAATTATTTTATCCGAAATTATTAACGCCCAAACTGTCAACATGATCTTGCTTTGTAGAGTAAAATTCAAGAATCTTTTGAGAAGAATATTTTCATGAAAGGATCTTTGGATGAAGCCTTGAAATGTCGAGGATATTCCACTAATTTCATGGAGTATAGAAGTCAAAGTTTTAACCAACCGGGTATAATAAAGAATGGGTTAACAAAAGAAATCACCATGCATGCGATTGCCGATGTGCATGAAAGTTATTCCAACAGAATAATAATAACGGAACCGGTCGGGTGAAATTCACACCGACGGATGTTCCAACAGAATAATAAAGATGGAACGGATCCGGTGTAACACATGAGATAGGATATTCCAATGTAATGATAAAGAGCGGAACCAGTCCTGTAAAACACATGAGCATGGATGTTCCAATGTAATAATAATAAAGATTTTAACCAGTCCGGTGTAAAACACATGAGGCAAGGATGTTCCAATGTAATAATAGAAGAATGTCACCAAGTATAGGTAAATCACAGATATCAAAGTTATTCCAAATGTAATAATAAGCAATGGAATAACATAAGGATTTCACCAAGTATAGGGTATGCCGCGTATACAGGTTATGTATAGGGTATGCCACTTTTACAGGTTATTCCAATAGAATAATAGTGAATGGAATAACAGAAGTTCTCTTCAAGAAGAAAGAATAACACCCCTTACCGTAAAAGAACTGAATATAGAAGTAGTGAAGTAGCAGAATAATCTTCTTCTTTCTATAACTTTCTCTCTAAACTTCTCTCATAATTTCTCTACAGAGTTTCAATGAATTCGTAAGAAAATAATGAAGGAATGAGCTTATTTATAGGAAAATGGAATGCATAAGAATTAATCCATGAATCGGTCCAGATTGATTTACTTTAATCTGACGGTCCATATTTAAAGCAAAATAAAATATAATATATTCTATTTATATAAAAACATTTTACTATGTAAACACTATGCAAAACACTATGCAACACTATGCGTAATAAAATATAATATATTTTATTTATAAAATAACTTTAATAAAGTATTCTGCTTTATATAAAAGATGTTTTACATTTTATTACGTTAATAATACGAATAAAACAAAACGTCATTATCGCTATAATAATTCATATTATTAATCGACAATAATGGAATCAAACTAAGTGACTTCACATAAGCATCAATAATCAATACCGCTAGTGTCTTTTCTTATGCAACCACACGTATTCTTTGTACTTTTACTACCGAGTAGTTCAACAATGTCAACAAGTAAAACTTCCGCCGTTATTTCAATAAAATATTTTTGTCTTTTCTCAATCCGACAATAATTACATTGTGGGGGTCCACCAATGATTGAGTAGTTGTACGAATATTCCTCGCTAAACCGAATATTCCCAGACCAATCGAATATAATATAACCACTTGTATACTTTGCAAAATTTATAAATATTACCCACAACTATAACATTATATCAAATTATTCCATAATATTCAAAAATAATATTTATAGAAAATTTCATCTTTATTTATAAAAGCTGGTCTTACAACATGGTTGTGCACATCCACTTCTTTGAGTATATCTACAAGCACTACCTATATGATCTTGGAGTTTGGTTGAAGTATAATTCTCAATTAGACTGATGGAGATAATGATATGTCAAGAAAGACTCACCATTGGAAAGAATATGATAGTAATCTTCTCATTTTCTTTAGGGTTTATTAGGTCAACCAAGGATAATTACATGGGCATATGATATCTATCATAACCTGAGATGCATGGCCTCCCATGTACGAAAGGTTTCTCGAAGCACTTCCCAAAAGATTTTAATTTCTAAAATGCAGTTATTATTTGTACCTTTTATATAAGTATCACTTTGTGAGGTGCGGTCCACGATTGGGACATGAGTCACAATTGGTATATATTTGTATCAAAGCTCTCACAACATATGTGTGTTATTGTATTTTGCAGACACAATTGTAGTAATAAAGTTGTAGTTGTTTTCTGTACTATGTATTTAGCGACTCGAATGGGTTGGGTGGATTGGACCTATTTTGAGGGCGTTATAAAATATAATATATTCTATTTTACATAAAAAAATAAAACTTATATAATATATATATATAACACCACGAGCACCACCAATTCATCCTCCTCCCGGTCTAATATATATATATATATATATATATATATATATATATATATATACAAAAATTAAGATAACTTTCATCGATAATTTTAAAAATAAATAAGTGGATGTTCATATAATAAGCCAAATTTACAACAAATACTTCATAAAAACTCCTCTATTTATCTCAATTCACTGGCTTCTCAAAATACATTTTAATAACATTTATTCATCATTAATATCATAACTTAATATTAACAACCGAGATCATTCCTAGGAAAGAGAGGGCTTTCCGATAAGGACTTCTACTTATTGGCGCCAAGTATGATTAGGTGACGAAAACCCCTTTCCTCGATAGAACTTTCTGACATCGTCGAATAATGCAAATAATAATATGAATAAATTTTTTGTCTCAATTATTGATTTAATAATATAAAATATTATGACAATAACTGAATCAATAACGTGAAATATTATGCAACAATTACTGTGGCAATAATTGAAATAAAATTTGTGACTTCTCGTAAGTATCGATAATCAAAGATATCAGATAATCTGGTGTGCTACTATGTAACCACGCGTATTCATCGTATTTTTACCAACGGATATTTCAACAGTTAACAGTAAAACTTTTCCCGTTATTTTTATAAAAAGTTATTTCTGTCGTTTTCTAACTCCGACAGTAATTCCATTATGGGGTCCATCAATGATTGTGTCGTCGTACGAATATTCCCTGATAAAACGAATATATATTCCCTGACCAAACGAATATTTTATGACAACTTGTTTACTTTATAAAATTTATAAATATTACCCACAACTATAACATTATATCAAATTCACACCTTATTGTTCAAAAATAATATTTAGAAAAATTAAATCTATATTCATAAAAGTTGGGGTCTTACAACTCTCATCGCTTCACTTCTATTGGATTGACAAATCCTCGTCTTAGCTATGAAGCCATCCTGACTCTAACAACAGTTTCAAGGAATATTAGAATATATTACTATGTAATTCACCTTTTGCGTATAGAAACAAAACGAACCCCTTCTTTTTTCGGAGTTGAGAGAATGGCGTTTTGGTCCCTTCTTTTCATGTCGAAGACACAGGTTCAATTCCTATAAGGGAAGCTACCGTTCTAGAATGCAAGCTAGCTTGCTTACTCTCCTAATAGCGTACGTTGGCGGCAAGACGTTGTAGATTCTTATTCAAGACTTGTATCATTTGTATCAATCGGTACATCATAGGTTCATAGGTTGGCCTAGCCCAATCCTCTCGTATTAGGGACGTGAAAATAGGATACTTCAAATTTGAGGGTCAAAAAGCACTTCTCCTCCCGCTCGAAAACAACAACGAATTAAGCAACTTGAGTAGTTCTTAATAAGTGGCAACAAACAACTATTTAAGTTGCACGACAAAAAAAAAAGCTTAGAACTTATAAGAAATATAACCAAATCCTTTGTTTTTAAAATATAGTACTCCCTCCATTCTTAAATAAATGACGTTTTGAAAGAAAAAATTTGTTCCAAATTATCTGTCGTTTATAACTTTCTAGGAGAATAAATTATTTACTTTCCTATATCACCCTTACATTCTCTCATTGTCCCAAAAAATTTTCACCCTTAATATTAATAGTTTTCAACTTCCCATAAAGGGGTAGTGATAAAATTTTATACATATTTTAATTATTAAATGATGATATTAAATAATTTTTTTAATTCATGTATAAAAATCTTAAACCACATTTATTTTAGAATGGATGGAGTAACCGGCAAACAGTTATGTCAAAAAAAAAATACACGGGAGTCATTTTTAAAGTATGCCAAAATAATCCGTCAATTTTAATGAAACCGACAAAATCTTTTCAGTTCCACGAGAGTCAATTTTAAAGAGTGACACGTGTCCCTAGCCGATTGATGGCTAAAAATTAAATGCCATGAGTCAGCCAGTCAGTTGAGTCGGTTTCAAAAAACAAAAAATTGATGTTAATATATATATATATATATAACCTGTTTTATATAAACTACTACAACTAATACTCCCTATACCCCTATTTAAATGATATTTTAAAGTTTTTTATTTGTTTTAATTAATTGACATTTATTTAAATCTAGAAAAATTAATGATAATTTTTTAAAATTATCCTTCATTACTTTTTTATTTTTTTTCGATCACTTTAAACTCTTGTCTTTATGATAAATTAATGATTTAAAGATATTATAGATAATCGAAGACTATATTTAATCTTTCCAATCATTATCTTAATTTTATTTTAATCTCTAAAACGCGTCGTTTAAATAAATAGTATAACAACTAATTAACCTCTTTTAACCCACAACATGTGGCAACAACACCACCCAACATGGCATACTAGGATCCTCTTCGTTTTAAATAAATAGAAATTCTCTATTTTATAGTACAAATTAAATAATCATTTATCTCTTTTCTGTCAGTATTATCACATTTCAACACATTTTAAATCTAAATCCTGAAATACAGAGTCTCAATTTATTTGAAATGGAGAGAATTATTGTCCCAACATGACGACCAATTAAAATATATATGTTTTCAACATAGAAATTAATTAATATTACAAATGATTTATAGATCATTACTAAAAACTAATGAAATACAAGAGTGTGATACTCCCTCCGTTCCATAATATATGACGGTTTAGATAATTTTATTTTTTTAAATTATTTGTTGTTTTATATAATTTAAGAGAATTAGTCACAATATTTTCAAAATTACCCTGCTCAAATGAGAAAATATTAGAGATGAGATAGTATGGGATAAGTGTGATAATAAATAAGAAATTAATGATATTATAAATAATTAATATTATATTTAATATTATACAATCATTTTCTTAATTCTAATCGGTTTTCAACGGGAGTTATGAATTTATTTGTGGAAAGTGATAATAGTATTGTGATTGATAGATTGGTAAAAGATAATCCATTAATAGATACAGATAAAGCCTGAAAATGTGTGTTGCTAAATGTTCGATACCAACATAGAGTAAATGCTACCAAGGGACTAGGGCTTGAATAAATAAAAAAGAGCTCATAATTTTATAAGTCATAGTCATACATTCATATGAATATTCTTATATTAATGGTAAGTTCTATACTAATGAGAAAAAAAATGAAAATTGTTTAGGTTTAGGAGAGATGGATATGTGCAAAATTATCATCATAACCTCATGCACCAAAGTATTTATATTTTTTGAAATTAATTTCACTAGAAATTAATCGATTGATCGATTCGGTCTTGAACATGGCAGAGAGAGTGATCACATCCTACTTACGCGTATTATTAATAATTTGTATTAATCGATAATCAAAGTTAACTTCATTAACTTATCTCTTCTTTATCAATCAAATCATATTATACAATGGGAGAGGATTAAAATTTGCTAATGATAAATTAATAATAAACCTTGTGCCTTAAATGACAAAACTTGGTAATATTCTTAGGCAACTCGCACATAATTTGATCAGATGAATGGTTGGTATAATTTGGCGTAATGCGTTATTAGTGGAGTATTGCGTGCATCTATCGATTTATCATGTGCACATCTCCGATAATAGTGATTGCAAATAATTAATTAAAAAAAATTCCTTATCATGACACAATTTTCAAATGCTTTGAAAGTAATTGTAATCAATTCTCAATAAATATTTATGTATGTAATGAAATAATTTGAAAGAAGGAACACCTCAAGAAGGAAAGAACATAACAAGTGGTAGGAAGTAGGAACAAGAACATCACCACACATACTAACAACAAAGTCTTATGTCCTCATTAAGCCTCATAAATTCCTTCCTATATGTCAATGTCTAAGAGACACAATGACCCAAAGAAGTAACAAAGCTTATCAGTGGTGTAATTATTCAAAGAATTATTATAAAGAAAAGGCCAAAATATTAGGTTAAGTTGATCTTTCCCAAATATAATTTTGCAACCATCTCATTACCTCTTGTTTGATTTTTGCATCACAAGGTCTGGCCTAGCACAAACACATCAACAACAATATCTAAATGGGCTTATAATTAAGGAAATTGATATTTTCACATTATTTTTTGATATTCTAACGTGTAAAACCCGCATATTAACTGATATATCGAATTTTTATTGTCTAATATCAGTTTCCATAACTAAACACACTGTTTATTAGGAGGCAAGAGGCATGGGCAACTGTGGGTCTATGGAGCTCTGTAGTACACCATGCATGTTGGGTCAAATTATTGGCTCAAAAAAAACAAAAAGACCCACCCTTGTGACAATGCATTTTGGTTTACAATAATTAAAGCTAAATATTGATATAAACCTTTTTTTTAATACAAGTCCCAAAATAAAAATGTACCTTTCTCGACCAAAATGTCAAAATAAAAATATTTATATTTAAAAGAATTCTTCACTTGAAATCAATGTAGAGGAGAAGGAATCTATCACCTACTTAATTATATACAATAAAATATATTGAATTTTATGTGTTTTTTTTTAAATCTCACTTTCAAAGAATACAATATAATCTCGTAATCAAATACATTATTTATTATTATAATATCAAAAATTAATCAAATCAGATTCATCAGCCTTAACTATTAGGTTAAAATCACATCGAATTATGTTTATTCCTTCGTTTTTTAATTAAATAGTAAGACTCTTTAAATATAACAAAAAATTGATATTTTTACAATATTTTTTTTATTATTTTTACATAAAAAATATCGTTATAGATCATATAGTGACGGTTATATATATTTTTGATGTAAATTTATCAATTTTCTATAACAAAATGTATTCAAAATCATGTCTATATTTTGAGTTGTTTTGGCTATGATCAATAGTTGATGTTATCTTGCTCCCTATGCCACTCATAAGCATAAAATTTATAAAAAGAACTAATTTCTTTAAACCTCAAATTCAAATATATTTAAACCTTGTTATTGTTGAGAAAAGGAAAGACTAACATTACATATTTACATGCACAAATAAAAGAAATATGCAATAAAAAAATATTTTTCACAAGTAAATTTAATAATTCAATAAAGTTCCGTATCACATGAGGTGGACCCCACTCTATCACTCACATGGGATAAACCTCACTTACTATTCATGTGGGGAGGAACTCGTAAAATTATCAAATTTATTTGTAAAATTATTAATTTTCTAAAAAAATAAAAATATTTTCTTACAATCATGAATTTAATATAAGGCTTAATTAGTTTAATTTCATAGCAACAACAACAGAAGAGAAAACTCAAAATATTTATACTTTGTTTCTGAGTTTTGAACAGGAAAAAAAAAAGAATTGAAAACTTAAATTAAAACAGAAAAGAAAAGAATAAAAAACTTAAAGTTTTCCTTTGGGTTGTTTCTGAATTTTTAATAGAAAAGGATAGAAAATTTAAAATTAAGGACATGAGTTATAATTTAAAATTTATTATATTAAAAATTAAGGATAATATAGGAATTATAAAAATATTACTTATTCTAATTTCTTTTCCGTCCAAATCATTATCGATTTTGAATGAAAAACTTTCAGAAAAAAAGTTGTGATTTTTCTATCCATTTCTTTTTTTTTTTATTTATTAAAAAACTGAGAAACATAAGAATCGGAAAGAAAACTTAAATTTTTCGTCCATTTTTTTTCTGTCCATTTTAAAACTCAGAAACAGACCGTTAGTATTATAAAGCACAAAAAGATTCAACTATTCTTAAAAATTAGTAAACACTAAACTATTTTTTTTTTAAGATCTATCTATATATAAATAAGGCAACAAAGAGAATGTCACCAAATATACATGATTAATAACATACAAGAACACTTAATATCCAAAAAGTTTTTTACATAATTGAAAAACTTGACAAAAGTCCAAACACCATAGTTTAGTTACCACATTTTAGCTTGAAGAAACAGGGTTTAGAGCTCTAGCAAACCCATTCATGGCCCCATAACCCTTTGAATTAAACCCTAAACACCCCAACAACCCTTGCCGGTACGGCAAGAACGTCTTCCTCCTCATCTCCTCCGCCTGCGCCCTATTCGCCGTGTAGTGCAACTCATGCGCCGACAACCCCAACCTCCTCTTTCCGGCAGCCGTCGCCGCCTTGCTCCGCTGCGCTCTCTTCACCACGTTTTCCTCATCTCCGGTCTCCGTTGCCTTCCCTTTCTCCGATGATACCGCCGGCACCGGAGGAGGTGGCGCCGCCGTCTTTTTATCCTTTTCTTTAACAGGCGAAAATGAAAGAGATGACCAGAAGTACTTGTGGCGCCCATTGTTCCGTCCCTCACTTTTGCTTCTGTACAGAAACTCCTTCAATGAGACCCACCTCTTCGAGTTCCGCCCCACCGAAGACGACCGCGAGGATGAACCAGACGGCGGCGCATCCTCTTCACGCGCCATCGTGTCATCAATTTTCTCCTCGTTTTTTGGAAAGGATTCGGATGTGGTCCTCAACGGCGACATAGATCTGATCCTGCGAAGCGATCTATTGCGCGATTGCATCTCTCTTCTTCCCCTAACGATTTTCCCGCCATTATCATCGGAATACTCTTCCTCTTCACTTCTACTCTCTTCCACATCGAGCAACGGAGCCAGCTTCTGCGGCCGGATCTTCCCGTTCAGAAACAACTCGTCGGCGGAACTCATGGGTCGGGTCGTAGAATACCAGCTGGCTGAGAAATCAAACTCTTCCAAATCCTCACGAGGAATAGAAGAATTTGGGGTTAAACTAGAGGCGGATAAAAGGAAATGCATGGGACTAGTCGGAGCGCTGTAAAAGAACCCGCCAACGCCGGCGGCGATGGGCGGAGCACGGCCGGGACTGGAAGGAGCGCTGACGTAAGGGGTGGAGCAGGCGCTGTCGAAATCCTCAAACGAAATCGTGTGGTCGTAGGAAGTGGTGGGTTCGCCATTGTTGGGGTTTTGAAGACCTTTTGTCGTAGTGGTTTCGCCATTTTTGGGGGTTTGGAGCTCCTTCATGTTTTTCTGTGCTTGGAGAAAGTGGAAATGGGGAAGAGTGATTTATTAAGGAAGGAGAAGAAGGAGAGTGTTTTTGGTGTGCTAAGGAAGGAAGAGGAGAATATTGCCCTTGGATATGGGAATTTATAACGTTAATGCCACTGTCTTTTCATCATCTGCCATACCTGACATAATAGACATATGATGCATCACCTGCCCCTACTTTATTGTGTACTATTTTTATTTATCTTTTTCATTTCTTTTGTGATTAAATATATATAAAATAAAATTTAATATATTTGTATTAATTATAAAATATTCCATGTTGTACCAACTTGTAAATAAATATCTATAAATTTCTTTACGGTCAACTCACTATACCTTACTTTCTTAACAAAAATTTTAAACTTTGTCTTGGATCATTAAATTTTTAATGAAGTTTGATGTAAGGCTATACATGCTTAATTTTTTTCAATATAAATTGATGACTAGGCTACACATGTTTACGTGTAATTTAAAAAATTATTTCAAATAATTTTCACAATTATTTATCATTTGAGGTAAATATGTCAAACCACATTTATCTAACATTAAAATTAACTCAATAAAATAATTTTTACATCTAACATTTAGATCTGGTTTATCATCTTCCTCATCTCTTTTCTTCACCCTCTCGCTCCAAATTACTCATCGTCAACCGATCATGTTCATGTCTTATTTGAATACAATATGGTTTTCGACATCCGAAAAACGCTTATTCCCATCTCGAACAAGGTCAAGTCATTCTTGAATTGCGATAAGGGTTTAGATTCGGATCTAGTCCTAGATTCGATTCATCACTGGGCTCCCTTTGATAAATTTGAAAATTGAAAGAGATATTTCTTCTAAGCATTGTGCTTAGAGGTTACTTGGTGTTGTTGGTTATTTATATTCTTTTGGTTAATGAAGGATCTTGATTTTTTTCTGTAGAGTAAAGCTGTAAGACCCCAACTTTTATAAATAAAGATGAATTTTTATAAATATTATTTTTAAATATTATGGAATAAATTTGATATAATGTTATAATTGTGGGTAATATTTATAAATTTTTGCAAAGTAAGCAAGTTGTTATAAAATATTCGTTTGGTTGGGAATATTCTTTTTTGTCGGTGAATATTAAATACAATTACTCCAATTATTAGTGGACCCCATTAACGGAAGTATTATCGTAGTTAAAAAGCGACAAAATTATCTTTCTATAAAAATAACTACAGGCGGAAATTATTCTGTTAAAACTGTTGAACTACCCTAGGTAGTAAAAGTATAATAATGGCGTGGTTGTATAAGTAGACATACGATATTGATTATTGATCTTTACGTGAAGTCATTCAAATATGCTCAATTATTCCTACATAAATTTTGCATCATATCTCTTATATTATTGATTCAATTATTGTCACAAAGATCATCCATATAATATGTTATAGTATTAAATCAATAATTGAGACGACAAGTTATAAATGATTAATAATTGTTGAAAGATTAAATATGTGTTGATTAAAATAAAATGATTTGTGGTAATATTTATTCAATCCTTGATGTATATAAAGAGTGCATTATGAGACGCGTTTGTGGTAAGTTTGATTATTTTATGGGGCCCATATATCATCATCTAAGAGTCTCTTAAATCGATAGTAATTACCTTCATCATAGTAATTACCTTTGTGAATAGTAATTACCTTCGTCGATAGTAATTACCTTTTTACCAGACGTCAAACCACTTGCAGCTTTATATTATATGCGTCGAATCCACTTGTCGTTTCACATTCTGAGCGTCGAACCACTTGTCGTTTCACATTACGAAGGTCGAACCACTTGTCGTTTCACATTATAGGCGTCGAACCACCTTTCTTTTCACATCACCGATCGAGCCGAAGCCATTTGCCTTTTCACACTAAGCGGGTCTTAAGCTAGAAATCTTCTATAAATAGAGGCCTAATGCTTCATTATTTTTCACGAAGTCATTCAAGCTTATAGAGAGAAAGTATAGAGAGAATAAGAGAGAAGAGAGAGTAGAAGATTTTTTACTACACTATCGCAGTATTCAATCTCCTACCAAAAGTAAGGGGTGCTATTCTTTCTTATTCGTGAAGAGAACTGTTGTTATTCCATTGCTTATTATTCTGTTGGAATAACCTGTATACGTGGTTTATCCTATACTTGGTGATATTCTTCTATTATTCTGTTGGAACATCCTGTCTGTGTGTTTTACACCGGACCTGGTTCCATCTTTATTATTATTCTGTTAGAACATCCTGTCTGTGTGTTTTACACCGGACCTGGTTCCATCTTTATTATTATTCTGTTGGAACATCCTCGTGCTGCATGTGTTTCTGCCGGGACTGGTTCCGATTATTTATTATTACATTGGAATAACACCGCATGCGCTTATCATCGCATTTATGGTGATTTCTTTTTTATTCCATTCTTTATTATACCCAAATTGGTTAAAACTTTGACTTATATACTCCATGAAATTAGTGGAATATCCTCGATATTTGCGCTTCATCCAAATCCTTTCATGGAAATATTCTTCTCGATGATTCTTGAATTTTACTCTACAAAGCGATGATCGTGTTGATAGCTTTGGACGTTATTGGTTCCTAGATAAATTAATTCTTGAACTTGTTTTATTGAATTCTTATATCATTGTTATCATCCTCATGTTTATATTATGTTGAAAGTCATCATGGCTGTAAGTGCATAGATGGACTTGATAGGATTATGACCGTAGACTATTCGGTTGTAATCATGACCAAGTAATGTTACAAATGATGTGGTAAAAAAATCCTCGATTAGTAGTAGTGCATTGATGGATAGTTGTTGGCATGATCATGACCATTAATGAATACACAAATATTCTTGGCCCGTAGTGCATGAATAATTGTGGTCGTGATATCTAAAAGAATATCCTCTGGTAGTAGTGCGAGGGTGATTCGATGATGTGGAATATTTATTAAAGTGAGTCTCAATTATAACGATGATGAAAACCTTTTAAATCATAAAAATAGTAGTAGATTTTATTTTCTACTTTGACTCTTTTAATGGATTCTTTGGTTCATTAGTAGTTAAACTTTATGTTCATTATATTTTATCAGGTTTAACAACAGTTGTAGGCTAATGATAATTTATTTTGCATTATCTTAGTCATAATATTTCTTCTTGAGCTAGTTGAGCTCACCCTTTCTTTCACTTTATTCTCTTGAAATGAGAATATAAATTGGGATGAGTCGGGGAGCGGAGTAATGGTCCAAAGGATAGCATTAGTAGTCCTCACTATTACAATGAAATAGTGTGATAATAATTGTAATGAGGACTCCTTTTGAGTTTGTATGATCTCTAGTAGACAATATTTGTATTCAAACTCACGATTTATGTAAGTATTGTACCTACGCTTATATTAGTAAGTTGTATTTAAATTACATCTACCATGTATCGACTACACAAGATGGGTGATGTATACCTAATTTTGGGGGCGTCACGGTTGGTATCGAGCTTAGGGATATGATCCTGGCTAAGATGTGAGAATAGTACTAAGAGGGGAGAGCAGGGAATTCCTTGCTAGTATGACCTACCTAAGTTTATGTGCTATTTTATTGGTGGGGTTAGAATATAGGGATAATATGTTTACGTCAATTAACCTTTTGTTACGTGGCGATGTCTGAAAATGACATCCGAGAATGTTGAGAATAACAATGGAGCCTGAGCGATCGTTGATTCACCACATATCAATAATCGAGGATAATGTGCATCGAGAAGGCGATAATCCTTATGCAAACAACAACACCGCCAAATGATGAATGATCAAATGTTCGGAGGCTTTATACAATGATTCATCTGAAAGAAAGCAGAGTGACTCTGTCCAAAAACGTAAGTGGAAACACGAGAAAATTTCAGGCGGTCACACCGCTAAATAGCTTCAAGAGCTGGGACCACCGGGAGTTTAAGGAGAGCCAAAACCACTTCGGCGGAAGCATGGATAAAGCAGATTACCAAGATATTTGATGTCTTGGGATGCTCAGGAGCAAAAGGTTCCCTTCTTGCGTCTTTATGTTGCTTGGCGGAGAAGCAGATTCTTGGTGGAATCGGTAGAAACGTGACTCAACTTTCTTGTCTTGAAGATATCTTGGGAGAAGTTCCGGGAGTCGTTCAACGACAAATACTTTCCTGAAAGTATTCACCACATGAAGGAGGTGGAGTTTATCAAGTTGGAACAAAACAATATTGTGGACGCCCCAAAATAGTATACATCACCCATTCTGAGGTTGTCGATACATGTGTGCGAAACAACTACAACTTTATTATTACAACAATAAAAGCGTGAGTTTAAATACAAATATTATCTTCTGAGACAATATTTATACTCAAATAAATCCTCATCACATTTATTGATACATTATTTTACAAAATGGTGAGGACTACTAAACAATCCTTTCCCAAAACCTTCATTCCATACCCCAGGCTCGTACTGCTTATATTCTCGCCTCACGAGAAGAATGGAACAAAAAAAAAAAGGGTGAGCTCAACTAGCTCGAGAAAGAATATTATGACTAAGATAATATACAACAAATTATCGTTAGTCTTCAACAGGAAAAATCTGATAAAATATACAATAGACAACAAGTTTCGGATCAATATTCAGCGGCGAAATAATAATTCATAAAGAGTTACGTAGAGAATGAAATCTACTATAATCTATGAATTTAATAGTCCATCATCAATATTTTATCCTGTAACATCAATCAATATTCATCTCAAATCAAACATTCATCTTTGCACTACGAGCCAAAGATATTCATCGGTCGATACCATGTTCATCTCAACACCTGCTTCATCTTTTGCACTGAAGGCCAAAGATATTCTTGAAAATCATTCATCTTTTGCACTACGGGGCGCCAAAGATATTCAATAATATCATCATTTAAGACCGAGGATGATGAAAATATTTTAAAGAACGAATCCAATCCAAAACAAAAAAATGACAAGGATTAAGGATTAATGATTCGTACTTTGTTTTATCCATGTCCAACAATACCTAAAAATAATCATAGTAGTGTAAAATTCAAGAATGATCAAAACATGGATACAATCAAAGCTAGTATCCAAAATAGATGTTTTGACAAAAAAGAAGAAATTTTATTTTTGGTGAATAGTCATGCCGATCGTGAATAGTGTCAGATATCGTGAATAAATCTTATATCGTGAATAATAAATCCGACACCAAAAGATAGAAATTCCACAAAAACATCTTCACGCTTACTAATAGTACTCGTGAATAAGAACTCGTGAATAGTAACTCATGAATAGTAACTCGTGAATAAGAACTCATGAATAAGTAACCCCCACATGAAAAAGTTCCAAATTTGATAAAAGCTTCAGATCAACATTTCAAAGATAATGATATCAAGAAATAATATCATTACTGAAAAATATAATATCCCTTACCTCAAAGAATCGATTGCTTCGGAAGGAAAGGTCAAGTGATCTTTGAATGAAACTTATCTTCCTAATGAAGAACTCTCAAAGTATCTAAATACTCACAAAATACGCTCAACAATATAGAGAGAGAAAGAGAAAAACTTTGTTTACGGTGTGATTTTCAATTCTAACTTAGCCTCTATTTATAGGGAAATGTTAGTAGCCAAAGGCGAGACTTGACCTGCTACACGATGGCTTTACTTCGCTACTATTGCCACCCACCACATTTGAAATAAAATTCAGCACATTTCTTCACCAACCACAAGTGGGGCCCACTCAATTTTAGAATTTTCCACCAAAATCAATTATAACCCTAATTTCCTAATCGACACCTCTTAAAATTCATAACAAATCATTCGTGAATTTTTAACGGTTCAAAATTTGTGGACATATACTCAACTCATGTATGTATAACATACCCAAAATTACCACAATCCAACGGTTGGATTAAAAATTATAACCCCATGAATATATCTCAAAACCCCGATTTAATTTTTAATACCTCCACTGCAAAAAAATAATCGATAAAACACCTCAACAATAATTTTTCATTTATAACCACATAAATAAATCCATCATTTATATCCACATAAAATAAATATTTCTTTATCATATGAATCAATAATTAATTATTCACAAATAATATTACGAATCACAATTATTATAATGACCGGTAGTTCCGAGAAGAGGGCTTTTCAGATAAGGATTTCTCTCATTTGGTAGCATGAATTAGGTGACCAAACCTCTCCTCGATGTAACTTTCTAGACATTGCCAATAATGCTATCTAATAATATTATTCAAATAATATGAATTATTGATCCGATAATGGAGATAATGTGCGTTGAACAATTATTGAACAACAATAATATAAAATATCAACGCAATGATTATTGAATCAATAAAATAAAATATTGAATAATAACTCACCGTGAAAAT
Organism: Panax quinquefolius; assembly: GCA_020205615.1. Classification (NCBI taxonomy): domain Eukaryota; kingdom Viridiplantae; phylum Streptophyta; class Magnoliopsida; order Apiales; family Araliaceae; genus Panax; species Panax quinquefolius. The sequence continues at coordinate 96,352,533 of CM035165.1, read as the reverse complement.
TATTGAGAAAGTGCCATCTTACGTATTTAATCAATAATTCAACAATACCGTCGCAATACTGGTGCTATTCTTTAACCAATGACGTGTATTCTTCGTATTTTAACCACCGGGTATTCCAACATGATAATTCAGAATAACTACTACTGTGATTATTTTTAACCAACTTATATTTGTCGTTTTTTTCTCATCCAATCGCTTTCCAGTTATGGGCTACACATATGGCTTGGTCAATGCATTTAATATTCCCCAGACAGATTTAATATTCCACGACCAAACGAATATTCCCAAGCAACAATGAATATTTTATAACCACTTGCTTATTTTGAAATATTTGCGTATTTAACCCTTAACTATCCACATTAATCAAATCAACCCTTACTTATTTCAAAATAATAAATAAAGGAAATTCCTTTTATTTAAAAAATTTGAGGTCTTACAACCTCCCTCCTTATGAAATTTCGTCCTCGAAATTGACGTACGACTGGTGTGTTTTTTGAAAGGTGAGGATACCTCGCTTTCATTTAATTTTCAATTCCCGTGTCATTTCTCTATAGCATGATTCCTCCACAAAACTTTAACTTGTGGTATGACCTTTTCATGGCGTGGGACATGCTCCTTCCTATCCAAAATCTTGGACAGTACCTCCTCATACGTTAAGTCTTGGCTATCTCGTCCTGGTTTCTAACTTTCTATAACGTGGTTCGGTCTTTCACATATTTACGAAGTATGATATGTGAAACACATTATGAACACGAGACATACTTGGAGGTAATGCAAGTCTATAGGCTACATTTCCTACTTCCGGTCAAGAATTTGAAATGGACCAATAAATCGTGGATTGAGCTTTCCTCTCTTCCCAAATCTTGTAACTCCCTTCCATGGAAGCAACTTCATGACAATACATGATCCCCTACATTAAATTCCACGTCCTTTCGATGAAGATCCGAATAACTCTTTTGTCGATCTTGTCTTGGTTTGTATACGTTGTCGAATCATTAGTCATATGTACTAACTCCGGTCCCAACAATGTTGCTTCACCCACCTCATCCCAACATATTGGAGAACGACATTTTTGTCCATATAATGCTTGAATGGAACCATGCCTATATTTGTTTAATAACTATTGTTGTATGAGAATTCCACCAATGGCAAGTACTTATCCCAACTTCCTTTGAAATCTAGGACACGAGTTTTAATATATCTTCAAGAGTTTGAGTAGTCCTTTACGATTGCCCATCCGTTTGAGGATGGTATGCCCAGATAATCGTAAATTGCGTGCCCATAGCTTTCTAACCCAAAATCATGAAGTGAATCTTGGGTCACTATCCCAACTATGGATACGGGCATGCCATGCACAACCTCACAATCTCATTTACGTACATACTAGCAAGACGTTCGAGTGAATAAGTCTCCGTGATCGGCAAGAAAAATGAGCGGACTTGGTTAATCTATCAACAATAACCCAAATAGCATTGATGCCTTGAGAAACCGTAGGAAGACCCGTAACGAAATCCATGGTAATGTGTTCCCCACTTCCATTCCGGAATCTCAAGTGGTTGCAACGGACCCTTAGGTACTAGATGCTCGCCTTTTTACACGTTGGCAAGTTAAACACATCGAGATAAACTTTGCAATCTCTCTCTTCATATTATTCCACCAAAATGTATGTCGAAGATCACGATACATTTTAGTACTTCGAGATGGATTGCAAATGGTGTATTGTGTGCCTCCATCATAATCTTGTACTTCAAATCGTAGTCGTTAGAACACAAAGTCTAGAGTGGACTCAAGTATTCCTTCTTCATCAATTCTCGCTTAGGAATAGCTCCTTCTTGTACTTTCCTCTTCATACGCATCGGCTCCGTCGGTGGCTTGGCGAGCTTTTTAACTAAAGTCGATTATACTCGTATATCATCACGTGGGGTACCTGTAGTTTTCATCTCCATCTCTATTATTTGTAAATTATACTGAAATTAGTCTTTGATAATATCGTACTCAGTATCAGATAACGATCTTCACTCAACACGCCATTTACCACGTTCGCTTTTCCAGATGGCATGGGTCGTAACATGTCTTTGAAATGAGTCTCCTCTTGAGTTCTTGAAGCTCTTCCCATTCCTTGCTCCATTCGAATTTTGTATCTCTACGAAGTCACCAAGATAATGGAATAGCGATTCGAGAATATCCTTCAACGAATCTCCGATAATAACCAACTAAGCTTCAAAGCTACGTATTTCGATTCTCGACTTAGGTTGCTCTCAATCGTGACTCATATCCCAATCTTGGATAAGACGTCACAATGACACCTATCGATTTACTATCGCATCGAATATGACGTCCCCCATAGAGAGTCTCGCTTAGGTGAATTCCACAAAGGAAGTCACAAGATAAAGGCTCGGTACCAAATTCTATAGTTGAATTTTAACTCTGAAGTTCAATAGGAGCCATTCTATATGAGATTTTAGAAATGAGTTTTGTCTTAGGGTTCAAAGTCGATACAAAATTTAATATCGAGCTTTGGGAGTAAGCCAAGAAATTCTTCAGAAATACGTCGGAAAAATCAATAACAACAGAATATTATTCAAATCGGCGTGTCTTTATTCAAATCCATAACATGGACTAAGAAAACTTGACATCCGTAATAAACGAATGACTTCATGGCGATATATGAAAATGTTTGATTACAATGGTTTGATTGCTTGAATTCAAATAACGAGGTTGCTTAGGAATATGAAAACTAACAACCTTACGAAAAACAATCAATTTTGGCATGATGAGTAGTTAACCTTAAAATCACATCAAAAGCAAATATCTCTATAGAAATAAGGTTAACGGTAATGTGATAGTGCCAACCTGAATCAAACAAGATTTCTAAACAATGATGTAATGAAAGTTTCTCCTAACGGATTCTCCATAAATAGGTCAAAGTCTAATTTCTCCGTAGAGTCAAGTTCAAACGTTGAAGCAAGAGAGAGAAAAAAGAATGTAGAACGGTATCTAGTAAGGTATAAACTTCGCAAGAATTTATAATTAACTAACCCGTGCTAACTTCGTTCGGTTCCTCGCATTTTGGCCACGCATAAACGCTTCTTCCAAGAACCGCTGACTTTGACTTTTAGGGACATCCTTTTTGAGTCACCATTCACGCTGGGTGGGTTTCGATATCGTCTGATCTCGAAAGCGATATGTCCTTCTTTTCCACAATTATAAAGATACCTTGGAAGGCTTTGAACAGTTTGACCTTATATGTCCTCTCTCCACATCTCAGAAAGATCTAACGGCGATCGCTCTCTTCCCTAGAATTTGTTGATGGTGCTGATGTTCTTTGCCGACGTCTTCCGTCATCGTTAAATCTTCTCTTTTTAGATTGGACATCTCTTTCCATAATATCAACGCGTCCGTGCGGCTTTTTACCCACGCATCACTCATTCTCACTCGTTCGATTATTTCTTCTTTCAAATTCGATTCGACTTTTATCATCTTATACTCGCCAAAGAGTGCTTCGCATTCAAGCATCACGTGTCGGGTAACACAAGCTTGAATCGTTGCATCCTTTTGCTCCACGATTCGCGTGCTGCAATTCTTTAGCACCGCTTCTTCTAACTCATGAATACGATTTTGCAATTCTATATTTTAGATCATAAAATACCTCTAATAAACTCTCTTCGGTACCTCTTCTTCATCTTCTTCCTCACTCTCACCGTTACCTCTACGATTATCTCAGTGCAACTATCAATTCTTCACTCACCACATGGATATCTCTAATTCCTTCTTCACCGACATCACATTATCACGGTTGGCGATTAGAGGTGTCTCCACGATCTCATTCACTCCATTGTTAACGTTCTCGTGCGGCCATTCTAAAAAAAAAATATCATAAAACAAGGGTTAATTAAATAAATTAACAAATCACATAATACCCCTATAATATGACCAACCAACAAATAAGCTTAGGTAGGACACACTTAGCGAAGGATTTACTCATCTCTCCTCCTCTAGTTTTATTCCCCGATCTCCGCCGAGATCATATCCTAAGCTCGATACCAACCGTACGCCCCCAAAATAGGTATACATCACCCATTCCCGAAATTGTCAATACATGATGCGAAGCAACTACAACTTTATTATTACAACAATGGCTGTGAGTTTAAATACAAATATTATCTTCTGCATAATATTTATACTCAAATAAATCCTCATCACATTTATTGATACATTATTTTACAAAATGGTGAGGACTACTAAACAATCCTTTCCCCTAAAACCTTCATTCCATACCCCACTAAATACTCGCTTATATTCTCGCCTCCACAGAAGAATGGAACAAAAAGGAAAAGGGTGAGCTCAACTAGCTTCGAGAAAGAATATTATGACTAAGATAATATACAACAAATTATCGTTAGTCTTCAACAGAAAAATCTGATAAAATACTGATAGACAACAAGTTTCGATCAATATTCATGATGAAATAATAATTCATAGAAGAGTTACGTAGAGAATGAAATCTACTATAATCTATGAATTTAATAGTCCATCATCAATATTTTATCCACGTAACATCAATCAATATTCATCTCAAATCAAACATTCATCTTTGCACTTTCTGAGCCAAAAGATATTCATCACTCGGTCATGTTCATCTCAACACATGCTCATCTTTTTCACTACAGGCAAAGATATTCTTGAAAATCATTCATCTTTGCACTTTCACGGGCCAAAGATATTCAATAATATCATCATTTAAGACCGAGGATGATGAAAAATATTTTAAAGAACGAATCCAAAGTGAAACAAAATGACAAGGATTAAGGATTAATGATTCAGTACTTTGTTTTATCCATATCAACAATACCTAAAAAATAATCATAGTGGTGTAAAATTCAAGAATGATCAAAACATGGATACAATCAAAGCTAGTATCCAAAATAGATGTTTTGGACAAAAGAAGAAATTTTATTTTTGGTGAATAGTCTTAGATATCGTGAATAGTCTTAGTATCACGTGAATAAAGTCCGTGACACGTGAATAAGAAATCCGACACCAAAAGATAGAAATTCCACAAAAACATCTTCACGCTTCATGAATAGTACTCGTGAATAGTAACTCGTGAATAGTAACTCATGAATAGTAACTCGTGAATAGTAACTCATGAATAAGTAACCCCGACATGAAAAGTTCCAAATTTGATAAAAAGCTTGGATCAACATTTCAAAGATAATGATATTGAAGAAATAATATCATTACGAAAAAATATAATATCCCTTACCTCAAAGAATCAAGTGCTTTCAAGGAAAGGCTCAAGTGATCTTTGAATGAAACTTGTCTTGAGCAAAGAACTCTCAAAGTATCTAAATACTCACAAAATACGCTCAACAATATAGAGAGAAAGAGAAAACTTTGTTTTACGGTGTGATTTTCAATTCTAACTTAGCCTCTATTTATAGGAAAATGTTAGCCTTGCCAAAGCAGACTTGACACTAACTGCACTGATGGCTTTACTCGCTACTATTGCCACCCACCACATTTGAAATAAAATTCAGCACATTTCTTCACCAACCACAAGTGGGGCCCACTCAATTCTAGAATTTTCCACCAAAATCAATTATAACCCTAATTTAGAATCGACACACTCTTAAAATTCATAACAAATCATTCGTGAATTTTTAATCGGTTCAAAATTTGTGGACATATACTCAACTCATGTATGTATAACATACCCAAAAATTACCACAATCCAACGGTCGGATTAAAAATTATAACCCCTTAATATATCTCAAAACCCCGATTTAATTTTTAATACCTCCAACTGGTAAAATCTTCGATAAAACACCTCAACAATAATTTTTCATTTATAACCACATAAATAAATCCATCATTTATATCCACATAAAATAAATATTTCTTTATCATATGAATCAATAATTAATTATTCACAAATAATATTACGAGAATCACAATTATAATGACGGTAGTTCCTCGTGAAAGAGGGCTTTCAGATAAGGATTTCTCTCTTCTTGTGCAATTAGGTGACCAAACCTCTCCTTGTGCGAACTTTCTGGACATTGCCAATAATGCTATCTCTAATAATATTATTCAAATAATATGAATTATTGATCCGATAATGGAGATAATAATGCGGTGACAATTATTGAACAACATAATATAAAATATCAACGCAGCAATTATTGAATCAATAAAATAAAATATTGAGCGAGTAACTACTGTGAAAATTATTGAGTAGTGCCATCTTACGTGCGAATCAATAATTCAACAATCTTGTATGCAATACTGGTGTCTTCTTTAAACGACCACGCGTGTATTCTTGTATTTTAACCACCGAGTATTCCAGCGAATGATAATTGATAATAACTTCTGCAGATTATTTTTAACCAACTTATATTTGTGCTTTTCCTCATCCAATCGCTTTTCAGTTATGGGGCCCACACATGGCTTTGCCCGTCGTCGTGCGAATATTCCCCGACAAAGATGCTAATATTCCACGACCAAACGAATATTCCCTGAACAACAATGAATATTTTATAACCACTTTGCTTATTTTGAAATATTTAATGCGTATTTAACCTTAACTATCCACATTAATCAAATCAACCTTACTATTTCAAAATAATAAATAAAGGAAATTCCTTTTTATTTAAAAAATTTCGGTCTTACAAATATGACCGGAGTTATCACGGTTTCGTCCCCTTGGTGGATAATGAAGAGAGAATGGCGCGAATGTTTTTAAAAGGTTTGAAGCGGAGATACGTCGACATCTTATTTCTCATAAACCGTGTTTGTATTCAGATGTTGTAAATAGGGCTCGATTAGTGGAGCGCGATAACGAGTCAACGTTACTAAAAGAAGCGTGACAAAAAATTATAATACCGGTGAGAGTAGTCATCGAGCGGTGACAAATAAGCGTGGAGGGAATCAATGGGCCGATATGGTAACCACTTGATTGGTAATCGGGGCAAAACAATAAGAATGGACATTTCAAAAAAGGAGATTCAACAATGATGGAAAGACGTCGGCCTGACACGTTGTTAAGGAAGGAGAAAGACTACCCATCATATGCTTGAATGCGGAGGAGAGGGACACATCGATCAAAGCGTGCCCATCTTTGTAATGCCCCAAAATAGGTATACATCACTGATTACGAGTTGTCGAATACATGAGTGCGAAACAACTACAACTTTATTATTACAACGATGAAGCTGTGAGTTTGAATACAAATATTATCTTACAGACAATATCTATACTCAAATAAATCCTCATCACATTTATTGATACATTATTTTACAAAAATGGTGAGGACTACTAAACAATCCTTTCTAAAACCTTCATTCCATACCCCAGACTAAATACTCATTATATTCTCGCCTCTCCGAGAAGAAAAAATGGAACAAAAAGGAAAAGGGTGAGCTCAACTAGCCCGGTAAAGAATATTATGACTAAGATAATATACAACAAATTACGTTTAGTCTTCAACGGGAAAAATCTAATAGAATACGATAGAATGAACAAATTTTAAATCAATATTACGGGAAATAATAATTCATTAGAAGAGTTAAGTAGAGAATGCAAACTACTATCTTCTATGTATGAATTTAAAAGTTCATCGTCTATCTTTTATCCTGTAACATCAATCAATATACATACGGAATCAAATATTCATCTTTGCACTACGAGGCGAAGATATTCATCGATTAGTCGTATTAATCTAAACACTGTTCATCTTTTGCTACTGACCAAACATATTCTTGAAATCATTCATCTTTGCTACTGAGGCGCCAAAGATATTCAATAATATCATCATTTAAGGTAGGATGATGAAAAATATTTTAAAGAAAGCGAATCCGGTGAAACAAAATGACAAGGATTAAGGATTAAGGATTAGTACTTTGTTTTATCCATGTTCAAAATACCTCAAAATAATCATAGTGGTGTAAAATTCAAGAATGATCAAAACATGGATACAATCAAAGCTAGTATCCGAGAATAGATATTTTGGACAAAAGAAGAAATTTTATTTTTTGTTGAATAGTCTGAGTATACATGAATAGTAACTCAGACACCCAAAAGATAGAAATTTCCCAAAAAACATTTTCACGCTTGAATAAGTACTCGTGAATAAGTAACTCATGAATAGTAACTCATGAATAGTAACTCATGAATAGTAACCTGAACATGGAAAAGTTTCAAATTTGATAAAAAGTTTCAACCAATATTTGACATAATGATATTGAAGAAATAATATCATTTGAGAAAGAAAATAACATCCACTTACCTCGAAAGATTAGTACTTACAAATTTGGAATCTTTGGGTATAGTCTTGAAAAGAACTTGCACCGTCTAACAATACTCAAAGTATACTCAAAATACTCACAAGAATACGCTTCGATAATATAGAGAGAAAACTTCGGTTTAAATGTGATTTTCAATTCTAACCTAAGCACCTATTTATAGGAAAATGTTTAGAACACAAAAGCGAGAAAATTTAATATAATATTATTATTTATAATAAAATTTCCTCGCCAACCTTCCAAGAACTGAATTCAGCTCATTCAACCCATATGTAACACACCATAATGAAAAAAAACGTTTTCTAATTTTAAATATTTTAAACTTCTAAAAATCAATTATTTGAGAGTTTGAACTTTAATAATTCATAATAAATAGCCCTTTCATCAGAAAAATTCGAATCTCGCGAATTTTTATAGGAAATTCAATTCTCTAACTTTGCGAGAAGAAAGTTTTCCAAATTCCAAATAGAAATTGGCCGAAATCCTGAAGCGGGCGATTTTCAAGCTATAATCAAATTTCGAGTTAATAAATGGGGTCCACCAACATGTTTAACATGTTTTAAATATTTATTGCAACAAAATACTACTCTCCTCCTCGTATACTCATATATCCCACATTCGTTATAAAAATATCACCATTATTATATTATTAAAATATAATAATATATTTAAATGAATTATTTTATCGGAAAAAGATAAAATTTCAATTTTCAACAATTGTCACATTAAAATTTTCTCCATCTATATCCACATAAAATCAATATTTTCCTCATCATATGAATCAATAATTAATTATTCACAAATAATATTACAAAATCACAATATTAATGACAGCGGTTCCGGGAAGAGGGGCTTTCGATAAGAATTTCTTCTTCTTGGCAGCCGCATAATTAGGTGACCAAACCTCTCCTTAGGCAAACTTTCTAGACATTGCCAATAATGTTATCTAATAATATTATTCGGATAATATGAATTATTGTTTCGATAAAGAAAAATCTTGTGTAATGACAATTATTGAAACAAAACAATATAAAATATCATCAACGACAATTATTAACTCAATAAAATCTTGAGCAGAAATTCACATAACCATTATTGAGTAGTGCCTTCTTACGTAAGAATCAATAATTGGTGCAATACTGGTAATCTTCTTGTGTTTTAACCATAGGGTATTTTAACAAGATATTAGATAATAACCACGCTGTTATTTTTAAACCACTTATATTTGTCGTTTTCTTCATCCAATCGCTTTCCGTTATGGGGGGGCCACACATGGTGCTTGGCTAACGTAAATTTAATATTCCCAAAGCGGTTCTGAAATATTCCACGACGAAACGAATATTCCCGAAACAACAATGAATATTTTATAACCACTTGCTTATTTTGAAGTATTTGCGTATTTTACCCCTAACTATCCACATTAATCAAATCAACCCTTACTATTTTAAAATAATAAATAGAAAATTAAATTTCATTAATAATAAGTTGGGTTCTTACAACCTCCCTCCTTATGAAATTTAATCCTCGAAATTGGCGTCGTCGTGCATTCGTGTTTGAAAAGGTGAGGATACCTCGCTTTCATTTCCGTTTCAATTCCCGGTCATTTCCTCTATAGCATGATTCCTCCACAAAACTTTAACTTGTGGTATGACCTTTCTTGGCGTAGGACATGCTCCTTCCTATCCAAAATCTTGACGTACCTCCTCATACGTTAAGTCTTTGGCTATCTCGTCCAGGTTCTAACTCTATAACGTGGTTCGGGTCTTTCACATATTTACGAATCTGAGATATGTGAAACACATTATGAACACGAGACATACTCGGAGGTAACTTAGCAGTCTATAGGCTACATTTCTACTTTCGTCAAGAATTTAAAATGGACCATAAATGCGTGGATTGAGCTTTCCTCTTCCCAAATCTTGTAACTCCCTTCCATGGAAGCAACTCATGATAATCATGATCCCTACACTAAATTCCACATCCTTTCGATGAAGATCCGCGTAACTCTTTTGTCGATCTTGTCTGGTTTGTATCGTTGTCGAATCATTTGGATCTTTTAAAAGTAGTCATACGTACTTACTTCTCGGGTCCCAATAATGTTGCTTCACCCACCTCGTCCCAACATCTTGAGAGCGACACTTTCGTCCATATAATGCTTGAATGGAGCTACACTATATACTTGCACGATAAGCTGTTGTTGTAGGAGAATTCCACCATGGTAAATACTTATCCCAAGCGCCCTTGAAGTCTAGGACCACGAGTCTTAATAAATCTTCAAGAGTTTGAATAGTCCTTTCGATTGTCCGTCAGTTTGAGGATGGTATCTTGAAGCTAAATCGTAAATCCGTGCCCATAGCTTTTTGCAAGCTAACCCAAAATCTTGAAGTGAATCTTGGGTCACGATCCGAAACTATGGATCTGAGGCATGCCATGCAACCTCACAATCTCATTCACGTACATACTAGCAAGAGCGTTCAGTGAATAAGTCTCCGTTTCGGCAAGAAATGAAAGAACTTGGTTAATCTATCAACAATAACCCAAATAGCATTGATGCCCTAAGAAACCCGTAGGAAGACCCAGTAACGAAATCCATGGTAATGTGTTCCCACTTCCATTTGGAATCTCAAGTGGTTCTGACGGACCCTTAGGTACTAGATGCTCCGCCTTTACGCGTTGACAAGTTAAACACATTGAGATAAACTTTGCAATCTCTCTCTTCGTATTGTTCCACCAAAATGTATGTAGAAGATCACGATACATTTTAGTACTTCGAGGATGGATTACAAAATGGTGTATTGTGTGCCTCCATCATAATCTTGTACTTCAAATCGAGTCGTTAGGAACACAAAGTCTAGAGTGGACTCGAAGTATTCCTTCTTCATCGATTCTAAGCTTAGAAATAGCTCCTTCTTGTACTTTCTTCTTCATACGCATCGACTCCGGGTGGGGTGGCTTGAGCGACCTTAACTTTTTCTATTAAAGTTGGCTCTGTCGTATACTTGACATCATCGCTTTCGTTCCTCCATATGATCTTCTACTTTCAGCGTCGGCTACCACGTTCGCTTTTCGGGATGGTATTGAATAGTGTGGTCGTAGTCTTTCAATAGCTCGAGCCAGCGTCATTGCTTAGCGTGTTGAGTTCTTTTTGAGTGAAGAAATATTTAAGGCTTTATATGCGAATATATCTCACTTCCCCATATAGATAGTGCCTCCATATCTTTAAGCGAGCATAGCTGACTCTAGATCATGAGTAGGATAATTCCTCTCATACTCTTTAAGTTGTCATGAGGCGTAGGCTATGACTTTCCACGCGTGATGAGAACACATCCTAACCCTTTGCAGAAGCATCGGCTGTAGATAACAAATCCATCCGAACCGGATGGTATTGTTAGAGCAGTCTTAGAAATAAGTCTCTCTTAAGCTCTTGGAAACTCTTCTCGCGTTCTTTCGCTCGAAGCAATTTTTGTATCCTTAAAGGTTAGGCTGAGTTAATGGAGTAGCGATTAGAAAACCCTTCCACGAATCTTCGATAATAACCATTAAGCCCAAAAAGCTACGTACTTGATCCATGAACTTTGGTTGCTCCCAACTTTGTATTGCTTCATCTTCGCTTGGATCAGCGGATACTCCATTGTTTTGACACCATGCTTAGGAATGCTACTTCCTCGAGCGAACTTCGCATTTCTTGAATTTGGCATATAGTTTGTTTTCACGAAGCCTTTGGAGTACCGACTTCAAATGGTGCTCATGATCTTCACGACTTTTGGAATATATAAGGATGTCATCAATAAAGACAACAACAAAAGCGATCCAAATATTCCTTGAATACTCGGTTCATCATATCCATGAAAGCGCGAGGAGCATTAGTCGGTCAAAAAGACATGACTAAGAATTCATAATGCCCGTCACCCAGGAGTTCTAAAGGCGGTCTTTGGAATATCCTCGGTTCTAATCTTGATTGATGATATCGAGCGAAGATCGATTTTGAAAAGAATTGTGCCCTTACTTGGTCGGTCAAATAAGTCATCAATCACGAGGTAGAGGATACTGTTTCTTGATGGTGACATGGTTCAATTCCAGATAGTCAATCAAAATCGCATACTCCGTCTTTCTTCTTTACAAATAAAGCAGGAGCACCCCGAGGAGATGTCTTGGGGCCAGATGAAACCGATGTCCAACAATTCTGTAGTTGGACCTTTAACTCTGAAGTTCAATAGGAGCCATTCGATATGGGGTTTTAGAAATGGGCTTTGTGCAGGTTCAAGATCAATAAAGAATTGACTTCACGTTACGGGGTAGGCCAGGAAGTTCTTGAAAAATCGTCGGAAAGTCGATATGAAGCAGGAATATTATTCAAATTTGGCGTGTCTTTATTCAAATCCATAACATGGGCTAAGAAAGCTTGACATCCATTTTTCAATAAGCGAATAGCTTTATGATTAGATATGGCGGTGATTGATTTTAATGGTTTAGTTGCTTGAATTAAATACAACGGGTTGGTTAGGAATATGAAAACTAACAACCTTACGAAAACAATCAATTTTGGCATGATGAGTAGTTAACCAATCGATCCCTAAAATCACATCAAAAGCAAGTATCTTTAAAGAGATAAGGTCAACAGGTAAGGTGATGGTGCCAACTTGAATCAAACAAGATTTATAAATAGTGGATGTGATGAAAGTTTCTCTAACAGGAGTTTCCACGAGATAGGTCAAAGTCTAATTTCTCGGTCAGTTTAAGCGTTGAGCACATGCGGGAGAGATAAATGAATGGGTATACTTAGGTATCAAGTAAGGTATAAACTTCAGCAGAAATTTATAAATAGCTTACCGTGATCACCTCGTTTGGGTTCTCGCATTATGACCGGTCCACAACAAACGCTCTTCCGGAATCGTTGACTTTGACTTTTACGGACGAGATCTTTTGAGTCACCAATCCCCATTGAACTAGGTTTCGCTCTTGTCTGATCTCGGCGATATGTCCTTCCTTTCTACAATTATAGCATACCTTGAGCTGTTGTGGGCGGTTTGGTGATATGTCCCTCTTTTTTCGCATTTGTAACATATAATGGGGTGGTCGTTCTCCTCCATTAGAACCCGATTCTTCTTTGCCTTTATCGTCTTCACATAGTTATTGTTAAATCTCTCTTTTAAAATCTCCTCTCGACTTCGCTTCTTATTTTTTCATGGCCATGATTACCACGGAGTGGTTACCATTTTTGTCCGTCTGTTTCTTTCTCCATTTGGTTATCATTATTAGTTGTTCTTACTTATCTCTGCAGTGCGATCTGGTTGTGGTCCCTCGGTTGGCCATAGTACTCGTTATCTCATTCTCTAATAATTGAGCCACATTACAACATGTCTGAATAGAGAAAAATTTATGAGAAATGAGATCTTTGGCGTATCTGGGGTTTCAAACCTCTAAGAAACATCCGCGTCATCGTTCCTCATTCTCCACCAAATGAGGTGCAAACACGGATAACTCTATGCAAACTTTGCCTCGTCTTTGAGAGACAATGTCATGTTGTTACTGCTCGGTCTAATAAACTCCACTTCCTTCATTATAGCGAACACTTTCGGAAAGTATTTGTCATTAAATAGTTCTGAAACGTCTCCCAAGACATCTTTGAGTCTGCGGTTGGATGGAGTGCAACTTCTGAGACTCCACCGATGATACGCTTTCGCCATGGAACATAAAGGTGGCGAATGGAACCTTCATTTCCTCCGTGCATCCCAGACATCGAATATCTTGGTAATTTGCTTGACCCGTGTTTCCGCCGTGATCGGATCTGGCTTTCCTTAAATTCAGTGGTCCCACTCTTGAAGCTGCTTGGTTTGTGACAACCGTGAATTGCTTATCATTTCCTCCATGTATTTTGAACACGAGTCTCCTAAAAATGCGATTTTGCATGAGCTGCAAAAAAGCTTCTAAACATTCCTCGTTCATCATCTGCTTTCGGTGGTTTTGTTCACAGAGGAACATTGCCCGACTGTTGCCGTTCCCCTCGTTGGTGATACAGGCGTCTCCGCGGTCTCATTTCCATTGTTAATATTCTCGATCGACATTCTCGAATCTTTTGTCGTAAAACAAGGGTTAATTAAGAAAATCAATATATCACATAATATCCTTATATCTTGACCAACTAAAAAAATAAGCTTAGGTAGGACACCTTAACGAAGGATTTACTCGTCTCTCCCCTCCTAGTTCTATTCCCGATCTCGCGGAGATCGTATCCTAAGCTACGATACCAAGCTGTGATGCCCCCAAAATAGGTATACATCACACATTCACGAGTTGTTTATACATAGATGCGAAACAACTACAACTTTATTATTACAATGATAAAAGCGTGAGTTTGAATACAAATATTATCTTACAGACAATATCTATACTCAAATAAATCCTCATCACATTTATTGATACATTATTTTACAAAAATGGTGAGGACTACTAAACAATCCTTTCTAAAACCTTCATTCCATTTTTGAGGCTAAATACTATTTATATTCTACCCTCACGAGAAGAAAAATGGAACAAAAAGGAAAGGGTGAGCTCAACTAGCCCGATAAAAGAATATTATGACTAAGATAATATACAACAAATTATCGTTAGTCTTGACGGGGAAAAATCTAATAGAATCTGATAGGCAACAAATTTTAAATCAATATTATGGTGAAATAATAATTCATTAGAAGAGTTAAGTAGAGAATCAAACTACTATCTTACATATATGAATTTAAAAGTTCATCGTCTATCTTTTATCCTGTAACATCAATCAATATACATACGGAATCAAATATTCATCTTTTACACTCTGGGCGAAGATATTCATCGATTAATCATGTTAATCTAAACACGTGTTCATCTTTGCACTACGGCCCGAACATATTCTTGAAAATCATTCATCTTTTTTGCCTTCTGGGGCGAAAGATATTCAATAATATCATCATTTAAGGTAAAGAGGATGATGAAAATATTTTTAAAAAGCGAATCCGATGAAACAAAATGACAAGGATTAAGGATTAAGGATTAAGTACTTTGTTTTATCCATGTTCAAAAATACCTCAAAAATAATCATAGTGGTGTAAAATTCGAGAATGATCAAAACATGGATCTGATCAAAGCTAGTATCCGAATAGATATTTTGGACAAAAAGAAGAAATTTTATTTTTTAGTGAATAGTCATGAGTATCGTGAATAGTCAAGTATCGTGAATAGTAACTCAAAGCCAAAAGATAGAAATTTCCCAAAAAACATCTTCATAGCTTCATGAATAGTACTTAAGTAGAATAGTAACTTCAATGAATAGTAACTCGTGAATAGTAACTCATGAATAGTAACTCATGAATAGTAACCCCCAGACATGGAAAAGTTTAAAATTTGATAAAAAGTTTCAACCAATATTTGACATAATGATATTGAAGAAATAATATCATTTAAGAAGAAAATAACATCCACTTACCTCGAAAGATTAGTACTTCTAATTTGGAATCTAGGGTATAGTCTTTGAAGGAACTTGCACTGTCTAACAATACTCAAAGTATACTCAAAATACTCACAAGAATATGCTCGATAATATAGAGAGAAAAAACTTGGGTTTACGGTGTGATTTTCAATTCTAACCTAAGCATCTATTTATAGGAAAATCTTTGAACACTTCAAGCAAAAAAATTTAATATAATATTATTATTTATAATAAAATATCCTCGCTTTTCCAAGAACTGAATTCAGCTCATTCAACCCACATGTGTAACACACCATAATAAAAAAAAAAACGTTTTTCTAATTTTAAATATTTTAAACTTCCAAAATCAATTATTTGAACTTGAACTTCAATAATTCATAATAAATATCCTTTCATCAGAAAAATTCGAATCTCGCTTGAGTTTTTATAGGAAATTCAATTCTCTACAACTTTGCAGAAGAAAGTTTTCCAAATTCCAAATAGAAATTGGCCAAAATCCACAAGCGGACAATTTTACATTTATAATCAAATTTCAATTAATAAATGGGGTCCACCAACATGTTTAACATGTTTTAAACATTTATTGCAACAAAAATACTCTTCCTCCTCGTATACTCATATATCCCACATTAGTTATAAAAATATCACCATTATTATATTATTAAAATATAATAATATATTTAAATAATTATTTTATCGAAAAAAGATAAAATTTCAATTTTCAACAATTGTCACATTAAAATTTTTCTCCATCTATATCCACATAAAATCAATATTTTCCTCATCATATGAATCAATAATTAATTATTCACAAATAATATTACAGAATCACAATATTGTGACGGGGTTCCGGGAAGAGAACTTTTCCAATAAGAATTTCTTCTTCTTGGGCCTTGATTAGGTGACGAAACCTCTCCTTAGAGCGAACTTTCTAGACATTGCCAATAATGTTATCTAATAATATTATTGGATAATATGAATTATTGCTTGATAAAGAAAATCTTGTGTAATGACAATTATTGAAACAACGACGATATAAAATATCAACGACAATTATTAACTCGATAAAATCTTTGAGCGGTAATTCTTTGTAACCATTATTGAGTAGTGCCTTCTTACGTAAGAATCGATAATTGGTGCGATCTGGTATCTTCTTGTGTTTTAACCATAAGGGTATTTTAACGATGATAACAGATATAACAACCATAGTATTATTTTAAACCACTTATATTTATCGTTTTCTTCATCGATAAACTTTTTATTATGGGGCCCCCACATGGTCTTTACTGGCAGTCGTAAATACGAATATTCCCAAAAGATACGAATATTCCACGACCAAACGAATATTCCCAAACAACAATGAATATTTTATAACCACTTGCTTATTTTGAAGTATTTGCGTATTTTACCCTAACTATCCACATTAATCAAATCAACCCTTACTATTTTAAAATAATAAATAGAAAATTAAATTTCATTAATAATAAGTTGGGGTCTTACATATGCAGTCAAAGCGTGTTATAATTGTGGAAGAGAAGGTCAACAGCTTCGATTTTGTGGTTTCTGAAGACAAATTCAACTAGGATGGAGCACCAAAGTCCCCGAAAAAGTCAAAGCCATTAGTCTGAGGGAGGCGTTTGTTGTGACCTCCCGGAAGCGAGGAACCCGAATGAGGTCATCACGGGTAAGCTTATCATAAACTCTAATGAAGTCTATACTTTATTTGATCTGGGTTCTACCCATTCTTTTATTTCTCCTACTTTGCGACTTGTCGATTAAATTTGACTCAGGAGAAATTAGACTTTGACTTATCTGTGGAAACTCCGTTGGGAGAAACCTTCATTACATCCACATTTTTATAAGTCTTGTTTGGTTCAAATCGGTACCCTCACATTACACCAATCGATCTTATTTCATTAAAAATACTTGCATTTGGCGTGATTACAAGGATTGATTGGTTAACTACTTATCATGCAAAAATTGATTATTTTAAATAAGGTTGTTAGCTTTCATATTCCTAACCAACCTATTATCTTGAATTGAGCGACCAAACCATTAAAATCAATCACGGTCATCTCAAGCCATAAAGCTATTCGTTTATTGAAAAAGCGGATGTCAAGCTTTCTTAGCTCATATCACGATTTAAACAAAAAAATCGTCGGTTTTGAGCGATATTTCTATTGTTAATAAATTTCTGACGTATTTCCCGAAGAACTTCTAGCCTACACCCCGGGCGTGAAATTGAATTTTGTATCGACCTTGAACGGTATAAAACCTATTTCCAAAGCCCATGTCGAATAGCTCTATTGAACTTGAGGAGTAAAGACCCAATTGCGAGGGAATTGTTAGACATTGGCTTTATTAAGTCTAGTACTTCTCCTTGGGGTGCTCACATTACATTCGTGAAGAAGAAAGATGGGAGTATGCGACTTTGTATTGATTATCGGGAGTTGAATCATGTCACCATCAAAAATAGGTATCCATTTCCACGTATTGATGACTGTTTGACGATTCTGAAGGAGCCAAATTCTTTTCAAAGATTGATCTTCTTTAGGATATCACCAATTGAAGATTAGAGCCGTGACATTCGAAAGGCGGCTTTCGAAACTTCGATGCGGGCATTATGAATTCCTAGTCATGTCCTTTGGATTGACTAATGCTCCTATTTTGCCTTCATTGGATATGATGAATCGAGTATTCAGGAATATTTGGATCACTTTGTGGTGCGTCTTTATTGATGACATCCTTATTTATTCCAAAAGCGCGTGAAGATCATGAACAACACTTGTGGTGACACTCCAAAAGCTTCGTGAATATAAGCTTTATGCGAGTTGAAGAAATCGAGTTACGGCTTGAAGAAGTAGCATTCCTTGGGCACGTGGTATCAAGTCATGGAATATCATTTGACCCAATGAAGATTGAAGCTATTGGTAGGAAACAACCTAAATCGATGGCCAAATCGTAGCTTTCTCGGTTTAAATTTGGTTATTATCGGAGATTAAGTGGAAGGATTTTCTCGAATCGCTACTCCGTTGACTTCGGTAACTTCGGAAAGATACTGAGTTCGGTTGGGCGAAGAATGTGAGAAGAGTTTTCAAGAACTTCGAGAGAGACTTATTTATTTTGTTACGTGATAATACCATCGGCTCGGAGGATTTGTCATCTCTGATGATACTTGAAGCAAAGGGTTGGGATGTGTTCTCATGCAACATGGAAAAGTTATAGCTTTATGCCTCGCGACAACTCGAAAGAATATGAGAGGAATTATCCTACTCATGATCTAGAGTTAGCGGTATTGTCTTCTTCACTTAAAATTTGGAGCATTACTTGTATGGGGAGAAAGTGGAGATCTTCTGGGATCATAAAAGCCTCAAATATTTCTTCACTCAAAAGGAACTCGACATGCGACAACGGCGTTGGCTTGAAGCTGTTGAGAGATTATGATCATACCATCGATACCATCTGGGAAAGTGAGCGTGATAGGCGGCGCATTGAGTAGAAGATCATATGCAAATCTGAGTGCGATATTGTCAACGCAAGGGCCATTTTGTGTGACTTGCAAAGGATGGAGATAGAGTTAAAGACTCGAGGGACGCGTGTGATGATAAGCGAGTATCTGAGTAGAAGCGGAAGCTTTAATCGATAAAGTTAAAAGTTGCTCAAAGCTCTGAGGACACGGGTGATCGTATGAAAGAAGAAAGTGCAAGAAGGTGCTATCTCGGGAAGCGAGAATCGATGAAGAAGGAATACTTGAGTCGACTCCGGACTTTGTGTTCCTAACGACCCGATTTAAAGTATAATATCATGATGGAGGTGCCTGACACACCATTTGCAATCCATCACAGGAGTACCAAAATGTATCGTGATATTAAATCGTACATTTTGGTGGAAGCAATATGAAGAGAGAGATAGCGGCTTGTTTATCTCAAGGTGTCTAAACTTGTCAGCGAGTTAAGCGGACATCAAGTACCAAAAGGTCCATTCTGACCACTTGAAATTCGAATGGAAGTGGGAGCACATTACCATGGATTTAGTTCTAGGTCTTCCTAAGGTTTCTAAAAGGCGTAAATGCGATTTGGGTCATTGTTGATAGATTGACCAAATCTTTCATTTCTTACCGTCGAGAAACTTATACACTTGAGCGTCTTGCTCGTATGTACATAAGCGAGATTGTAAGACTGCATGGTATGCCCGGTATCCATAGTTTACGATCGAGACCCGATATTCACTTCACGATTTTGGGTTAGTTTACAAAAAGCTATGAGCGCAGACTTACGATTTAGCTTCGGCATATCATCCTCGGACAGACGAATGGACGATCGGAGAGGACTATTCAAACTCTTGAAGATCTATTAAGACTCTGTGTCCTTGATTTCAAGGAAGTTGGGACAAGTTCTTACCATTGGTGGAGTTTTCCTCTGACAACGGTTATCAAGCAAGTATTGGCATGGCTCCATTCGAGCGTTGTATGGAAGAAAGTGTTGTTCTCGATTATCTTTGGGATGA
This sequence comes from Panax quinquefolius, assembly GCA_020205615.1. NCBI lineage: Eukaryota > Viridiplantae > Streptophyta > Magnoliopsida > Apiales > Araliaceae > Panax > Panax quinquefolius. The sequence goes on along the minus strand of CM035165.1, from coordinate 96,332,259 downwards.
GGTGGGTGAAGCAACGTTGTTGGGGCCGGGAGTTGATGCGTATGACTACGGAAAAGATTGAAGCGATCAAACAACGTATAAAAACCTCACAAAATCGACAAAAGAGTTATCTTGATCTTCATCGAAAGGGCGTGGAATTGATATAGGAGATCATGTGTTGTTAAAGTTGCTCCATGGAAAGGAGTTACAAGATTTGGAAAGAGAGAAAACTCGATCCTTGATTCATCGGTCCATTTTAATCCTCGATCGAGTAGGAGCGTGGCTATATAGACTCGCTTTTCCAGCAAGTATGTCTCGTGTTCATAACGTTTTCACATATCCATATTACGTAAATATGTGAAAGACCCGAACCACATTATTGAGTTAGAACCAGACGAAATAGCGGAAGATTTGGCGTATGAAGAGGTTCTGTTCAAATCTTGGATAAGAAGGAACATATTCTACGCTCGAGGTTATACCTCAAGTCGAAGTTTTGTGGAGGAACCACGATGTTGAGAAATGACTTGCGAGTTAGAATCAAAATGAAATCAAGGTATCCTTACCTCTTGACATACAGTCGTCGTACCCTAATTTCGGTAGAAATTTCATAAGAAGGGAGGTTGTAAGACCCCACTTTTATAAATAAAGATGAATTTTTTATAAATATTATTTTTGAATATTATGGAATAAATTTGATATAATGTTATAGTTGTGGGTAATATTTATAAATTTTGCAAAGTAAGCAAGTTGTTATAAAATATTAGTTTGGTGGGGAATATTCTTTTTGTGGGGGAATATTAAATGCGGCGACACGATCATTAATGGAACCCATGAATGGAAGTATTATTAAGTAGTTAAAAAGCGACAAAATTATCTTTCTATAAAAATAACGGCGGAAGGTGTTCTGAGATTAAAAGCTGTTGAACTAACTTAGTAGTAAAAAGTATAGTGTCTGGCGTGGTTGTATAGTAGCACTTACGATATTGATTATTGATCTTTACGTGAGAAGTCACTCGGTATGCTCGATTATTGCTTTCTGATAATTCTTTGCATAATATCTCTTATATTATTGATTCAATTATTGTCACGCGATTATCATCTTTATAATATGTTATAGTATTAAATCAATAATTGAGGCGACAAGTTATAAATGATTAATAATTGTTGAAAGATTAAATATGTGTTGATTAAAAATAAAATGATTTGTGGTAATATTTATTGATCCTTGATGTATATAAAAGTCATTATGAGGCGTTTGTGGTAAGTTTGATTATTTTATGGGGGCCCATATGTCATCATCTAAGAGTCTCTTAAATCGATAGTAATTACCTTAAATCGATAGTAATTACCTTTGTGAATAGTAATTACCTTCGTCGATAGTAATTACCTTTATCGAAACGTCGAACCACTTGTTGGTTTCATATATACGTACCAACCACTTGTCGTTTCACATTACGAGCGTCGAACCACTTGTCGTTTCACATTCTGAGGCGTCGAACCACTTTTCTTTTCACATCAATTTTCATTAAATCGAGCCACTTGCCTTTTCACGTGGCGGTCTTAAGCTAGAAATCTTCTATAAATAAAGGCTAATGCTTCATTATTTTCACGAATTCATTCAAGCTATAGAGAGAAAAGTATAGAGAGAATAAGAGAGAAGAAGAAGAGTATTTTATTCTTACCTTCTTTGCGGTATTCAATCTCCTACCAAAAGTAAGGGTGTTATTCTTTCTTATTAAGTGAAGAGAAGCTGTTGTTATTCCATTGCTTATTATTACATTGGAATAACTTTTGTATCGTGGTTTACCTATACTTGGTGACATTCTTCTATTATTACATTGGAACATCACATGCGTGTGTTTTTACTGGGGACTGGTTAAAATCTTTATTATTATTACATTGGAACATCACATGCATGTGTTTTACAGGACTGGTTCCGTCTTTATTATTATTACATTTGGAACATCACATGCATGTGTTTTACAGGACTGGTTCCATCTTTATTATTATTACATTGGAACATCACATACATGTGTTTTATCTGGGACTGGTTCCGTTATTTATTATTACTGTTGGAATAACTTTTTGTGTCTGATCTATCGCATGCATGGTGATTTCTTTTGTTATTCCATTCTTTATTATACCTAGTTGGTTAAAACTTTGACTTATATACTCCATGAAATTAGTGGAATATCCTTGATATTTGCGCTTCGTCGATATCCTTTCATGGAAATATTCTTCTCGGTATTATTCTTGAATTTTACTCTCTAAAGCGATGTCGTGTTGTGATTTGGGCGTTATTGGTTCTAGATAAATTAATTCTTGAACTTGTTTTATTGAATTCTTATATCATTGTCATCATCCTCATGTTTATATTATGTTGAAAGTCGTATGTGCTCACATAGTGCATAGATGGACTTGGTATGATTATGACCGAGACTATTGATTATAATCATGGTAGTAATGTTACAAATGATGTGATAAAAAAAATCCTCGATGGTAGTAGTGCATTGATGGGCGATTGTTGGCATGATCATGACCATTAATGAATACCTGAAATATTCTTGGCAGAGTAGTGCGTGAATAATTGTGGTGGTGATATCTTAAAGAATATCCTTGGTAGTAGTGCGAGGGTGATTCGATGATGTGGAATATTTATTAAAGTGAGTCTCAACTATAACGATGATGAAAAACCTTTTAAATCATAAAAGATAGTAGATTTTATTTTCTACTTGACTCTTTTTAATGGATCTTTGGTTCATTTGTAGTTAAACTTGATGTTCATTATATTTTATCAGTTTAACACTGTTGTAGGCTAATGATAATTTATTTTGCATTATCTTAGTCATAATATTTCTTACTGAGCTAGTTGAGCTCACCCTTTTCTTTCACTGTTCTCTTCAGGAAATGAGAATATAGGCTTGGGATGAGTCGGGGAGCGGAGTAATGGTCCGAGAGGATAGCATTAGTAGTCCTCACTATTCTGTGAAATAGTGTGATAATAATTGTAATGAGGACTCCTTTTGAGTTTGTATGATCTCTAGTAGACAATATTTGTATTCAAACTCACAGTTTATGTCGTATTGTACACGACAGTTATATTAGTAAGTTGTATTTAAATTCTGTACCATGTATCTGACTACCCAAGATGGGTGATGTATACCTAATTTTGGGGGCGTCACATAAACTATTTGTTTTTTTCAAAAAATTTGCTGTGAAATTTAGAGGGAAAGAAAATGTTTTTTCCTTTGCATATTTGGTTACACTTGTTGCAATGATTTATTTATCTAATTTTATTTTTGATGGTGCAAAACAAATTTGGGGTAAGAGCTATCACGGTGGTTTCGATTCCTTCTTATCCTCCATCATAATAGCCAGTTAGATCTGAAATTAATTATTGTTTGATATAGTATGGGTTTCTCATGTACCTTTTTACAAATTGGGACTCAAAAGAAGGATTTTAAAATGGAACTTCCTTCCATTTTGCTCGGCAAACGGGGTAAATCTGATTTTTTGTGTTATACATCGGAGGTGATGAAGTGGAAGTGGAAGGAGTGTGAGCATTCTGCAGTGAAAATGGCATGGCCTTGGTTTGGTTTCATGGTGGTTAAGCATATTAAGCAATTAATAGATCTAGGCATTTGGAGATGAATGATGAGTTTGAATTAGATGACAAAGAAGGAGATGAACAGTACCAATATTTAGCTAATTTAAATGTTAAAATAATCATTTTTACTACATTTAATTTATTAATTTTCCAAGTAAAATGCATGCATATACATGTCAAAATAAATTTATAAATATGTATGTATATAAAATCAATAAAATTGTAAAAACAAATTTATAAATATGTATATATATATATCAAATAAGATTTGATTTGTAATTTTAGTATATTTTAATTTTATAATTTTTAAATAATTATTCTTGTTATTAATTATCTAAAACCTTATTTTCTTATAATCACAAAATAAGAATTGTTTTTTCTCATCTTTTAATAAAAAATAATTATTTCTTAAATTTAATTAAATTAAATTAAAATTTAAATTTTGTATAATTTTAAAATAAAGATTATTTGATAAAATTAAAATTATAATACAAATTATTTGATAAAATTAAAATTAAAATTATTTGATAAAATTAAAAATTATTTGATAAAAATTATTTGCATGTCGAAGTACAAATTTATTTATCCTAGTTAGAAAAGAAAAAAATTTATCACCAAATTGACTTTCAATTATAATTTTAATGTAAAATTTGATAAGGTTTTAATTTTAAAATATTTTAATTTTATAATTTCCTCAATTATAAAATTATAAAATTCTTGGTGTGTTTAGTGTGTGTTCTTGACATATTTACCCTCAAATGATTAATAATTGTTTAAAAATATATTTGAAATAATTTTTTAATTACCGTAAAGCATATAAATTTTTTAATTTTTTTCTTATTTTTGGCTAAAAATTTTAATTTGTATTATTATATTTGTAAAGAATTAAATAAAAATTCATTTGATATTAATTAAAAATAATTAAATATATTTTTCATTTGGTATTAATTAAAAAATAATTAAATATATTTTTCATTTATTTTCTTCTTTTTTTGCTAAATTTTCTAATTTATTTTAACATATATTATTTTATTTAGAATAAATCTTTCATTTTTCCATAAATTATTTCCACAATTTCCATGTAAGAAAAGCCGCGTGGGATGATTTGTGCCACAAAAATTTTTTTACGTGTCGTTGATGATGTGCATTTAGTTAAAAGTCAGCAGAACTTGATTTTCTAACGATTTTATTACTAAAGTAAGGTATAGTGAATTGACTATAAGAAAAATCGATTTAGTGACTCACTTGTAAGTTGACATATAGTACAGTGACTGAATAAGCATTTAACCCATGAAAATTATTGTACAAGATTCAATAACTTGCATTCAATATACAAAATTGAATGGAGTTAGTTGCATAGCATAGGAAACTTGCACAAATATATAAAATTCAAATGTTTTACATATTTAAGTGCACATTCACATACCAATTAGTCACGTAAAGACGAAAATGCAACCAAATTTTATTTTACATCTTTCATTACAGGTGTAAATCAGATAGCATAACCCGTCTACTTTAGGGTGACTTCCTTGGGTGTCTACTTTAGACCAAAACCTACTGTAAGACCCCAACTTTTATGAATAAAGATTAATTTTTTCTCGAAATATATTTTTGAATATTATGGTGTGGATTTGATATAATGTTATAGTTGTGGGTATTATTTACAAATTTTGCAAGGTAAAGCAGTGGTTATATAATATTAGATTGGTTGGGGAATATTCGTTTTAACGAGAAAATATTAAATGCGACGGCACAATCATTAGTGGACCCCACAATAAAAAGTATTGTAAGTAGTTAAAAGCAACGAAATTATCTTTTATAAAAATAACGGTGAAAGTTTTACTGGTTAAAGCTGTTGAATTACCCGGTGGTAAAAAAATGCGATGTCGTGTGGTTGCGTAGTAGCACCTTTGTATTGATTATTGATCTTCGTGAGAAGTCACTCGGTTATACTCAATTATTACTCTGATGGTACTACATAATATCTTTCGTATTATTGATTCAATAATTGTCACGATATCATCTGCATAATATTTTATATTATTAAATCAATTATTGAGGCGACAAAGTTATTCATATTATTATTTGCAATATTGACAATGTCTAGAAAGTTACATCGAGGAGAGGTTTGGTCACCTAATTTGCCGCATGATAGGGAGAAATCCTTATCGGAAAGCCCTCTTTCTTGGGAATGATCTCGGTTGTTAAATATTGTGAGTTATAATATTAATGATGAATAAGTTCGTGTTGATTAAAGATGAAATTGATATTTCCATTATGTTGGGATTATTAGTGTTAGTGGAAATCGACATCTATTTCGATAATAATGGATGTCTGGAGGCTATATTGACCAATCGGGTAATTAATCGGATAAATGAGCAATTAATAGTTATTAATTCACACGCTTTCAACTATTTGTTCACATGTGTGTACTATTGATTCACATGCATGTACTATTAGGGGAGGAGGTGCAAGATTGATAATACTTGCATGACTAAATTAAAAATGGAGGTATAAATGAAGGTGTAATTATTTTTTTCACATGTTTGTACTATTGATTCACATGATTGTACTATTGATTCACAAGATGTACTATGTCAGGAATAAACATGTGAATGTTATTCCTATTTACATATGATTTGGTTATGATATATATGAATGAATATGCAAGTATGTTTGCATTAAGAAAAGCTGTAAAGTCTTTTGATAGATAATAGAAACATGTGTACAAGGACTTAGAATGAATTGATCAAGTATGTTAGGTTGATCCTACATAAGCAAAACTTGACTTTGTAAAAGCCTTAAAAAGAAATGATGTACAAGGGCGTAAACATAGAAAGATCAAGCATGTTAGGTTGATCGATGATGTAATAGATAGGCTTGTCGATCGTCGAGAAGCCTTTGCACTGAAATTGCGATGCGCCGGAAGAATCGAGGAAACTCGAGAACTATCAATGCAAAATCGTGATCTGCAAGATAGTAGTCTTGGAGTTAAATGATTGCCGGGAGAGCGAGGAAGGATCGTAGTGTGTCGAGTAGAACTTCCTCGGGGCCGAAGTGAGTCTGCTGAGGAAGTCGTGTTGAAATCATAGAAGGCGACACGCTTTCTGAGCCAAATAGAGTATGTCTGTCGAAGCAAGTCAGTATCGTAAACTACACTTTCAGAGTCGTGAGAGTCTCTTGATCATCTGAGAGGTAGAGATCGTGGTCGAGTAAGATCGAGATGAAGACAACAAGCATAAAGCGAGAAATCGTAGAGTGTCAAGATCGATCTCGGTCGTGGTATCTGCTGCATGACCAAAATTTGAATCGTAGAGTCTTGCGAACTAAGACCTCAACGGATGTGCTCACGATGCGAAGCGGAATCGTGAAGCAAATCGATTCTCGACAAATGAGTACTCGAATATCCAAAGAAATGAAGCCTCGGTTGGCCTTTGCAAAGATACATCCCATCTGAAGAAACCGAGAGAGCACTTAAAGAATGACATGCAAGCTAACGGAAGATCTAAGCACCAACCTAATCGGCATCGAAGATTAAGTTGTGAAGCCGTTCGAGATGAAGTCTTCCACAAGGAAATCGGAAGAAGACTTGATGGCCGACAAAGAAAAGTCGACAAAGTGTAGTAGTTATCAAGCGGACGGAAGACAGCGATCTTGGAAGCAACTAGGATCGTAGTGTTTGCCATACAAAGAAAAAAATGATGAAGTATATATAGACCTTTGGACAACTTACGAAGAACAAGGCTAAAGTGATTAAGCATTGGGCGATCCATTGATGAAAAGTGAGCGGGAGATCACAAGGAGAAAGCGAAATTTGGACATGCATACAAATCAAAGTATCTTGCTCTTGAAGGGGCGAAAACAAAGAAGTCAAGTCATCGATCTCACGAGGCATTGAGGCAAGCGAAGTGTTAAAGCACGGCCTGAGAAGGAAGAGGTGTTCTACATTGAAGATTGATCAACACTCTTGAGATCGTAGTGTTGTCTCTACCGATCGATAAGACACTACGATCGAGGTCTATGAAGACGTGCATCGAATCGTGGAAATGCGAATGGTGAAGATTGAAGCATTAGCAGCGTTTCGATCGAAGGTTGATATTTGTCTGGCGTATTGAGAGCATCGATGCAAAAGGACAACCTCGATCGAGAAATCAGAAGGAGGAAATAAAGTCTTCGACTTGCCGAGGACATTAAAGTGATATATCGGATTAGGTAGGTGAAGCGATGAAACTGCGATGTCGAGAAAGTCAAAAAAAGTTGTCACGTCACATCTGCAGTCTGCACCAAGCAACTCGAAATCTGTGAAGTATTTCAAAGAGCTTCTAACGGCTACTCTCCAACGAGAAGATTGGGAAAGAGTATAAATCTGCTAGAGCTTCAAAGATCAAAGGTTGTTGGAGTTTCTGAGTTTGGACTAACGGTGGACTGTTCTAAACCATGTAAAGATAGTGAGTCCGAAGGCTCACTCTACGATCCACCAATAACACTCAGAGTCATACAAAGAAAGAAGTAGAAGTGAGAGTTCTACCACATGAAGAGTGTTCTGAACTGCTGAGAGAAAGGAGAGCATTAATAACATCTTGATGTCCATCATGGGAAGACTCTAAGTAACATAGAGAAGAGCTCACAGTCCTCTTAGTAAGTCCATCATCAGAAGGCATCAAGTATCAAAAAGGGAGATCATAAACGCTATCATGGTGGCAAGCATGAGAAGGTTTTAAGTACTTCTGAGAAGAGTTTACGATCATCTTAGAAACCAATCATGTGCGACCATCACGTATCGAAGGAATGATCTTAAAAGCGATTCATCGAGGATCATCGAGAGGAAGTTGAGTTACTGAAGAAGTTGAGCATCATGCAACACTCAATTGCACTTCAAGGATGATCACGCGAAGCTACTAAGTACAGAAGATGTTCAAAGCATTAAGACATCTTAGCAGCTCAGCACCAACTCCAACAAACCAACAACAACAACAACAACAAGAAGCCAGGGCCTAAAAGGTCCTTGTCCGGAGTGACTAAATGAAGTTCTAAACTCTTTGGGCTTGAAGAGTTCTGAGGAACTAGAGGCGTTCAAAATTTGTTGGCCTTGAAGAGTTCTTAGTGAGCTGAAGTCCCAAAGTGCTGGGCCTTGAAGAAATCTTAGTGATTGAGGTCTTGCCCTTCCTTGGTAAATCTGCTAGTTGAAAGCGGAAGAGTGGATTAGGAGCTTGAGTCTACGAACCACTTAAAACCCTTGTGTCATTTACATTATATCTATTAAGCTGCTATAAGCTGCTATATATGTTCTAGTTTGCTTTGACCAAACTAACTCTACGAACAATATATGTATGATTATGAATATATCAATGAAGGGGATCTTTTACTTATTTCGCTGTGCTTGAAAAGATTCATATGTTTGCCATATGCTAATTTAATAGCAATACAAAATAAAAAAAAAAAGTATTTGAAATTAAAAGGATCTATTAAACCCCCCCCCCCCTTCTAAATCTATTGTACCTACTGGGAACTAACATACTATTAGGAGAGGTGGTGCAAGTTTGATAATAATTGTAGGACTAAATTAAAAATGAAGAAAAAGATGAAGGTATTATCTTTGTAATATTTGAGCCCCAAAGCGTGCAATTATCGAAACTATATTTTCTATAAATAGAAGCTCATTCTTCTTTAATTCTCACCAATTCACTAAGACTCACAAGAGCATTTATAGAGAAGCTTTAGAGAGAAAGTAGAAGAGAAGTGCTACCTCCTTATTCCGATTATCGATATTCTTACGAGATAAGGAATATTATTTTGTTCGATATTCATAGGAATAATATTTTCTTCCATACTATGTAGTATGTGAGTAATATTATTTAAATCTAAATATTCTGATTATACCATCATTCGGTTAAAGTATTGCTTCATATTCCATGAAATTGGTAGAATATCCTTGAAATTTGCACTTCATCTAGTATAAACTTCACAAAGATATTTTTTGCACATTCTTGTTAAATTTTAAGTTTTTCATGCTTAGAATCTTGTCATGAGTACTATCCGTATATCTGGTATCTATTCACAAAAGTCTTATTCACGAATCTTATTCACGAAGTACTATTTACTGAGTCTTATTCACTCGGGTACTATTCATCCAGTATCTTATTCATAACAAAAATTGATTTCTTTTCAATCCAAATCATTTTGATACATTATCATTCTTGAATTTTACTCCACAAAGCATTATCATGTTGACAATTTGGACATGATATTAAATTACGGATAAATTAAATTATAAATCATTAAAAATTTATCCTTGAACTTGTTTTATTGAATTCTTATATCATTGTCATCATCCTCATATTTTATATTATGTTAAAATTCATCAGTTGTAAGACCCCAACATTTATAAATAAAGATGAATTTTCTATAAATATCATTTTTGAATATTATGGAATGAATTTGATATAATGTTATAGTTGTGGGTAATATTTATAAATTTTGCAAAATCTGTGAAGTTGTTATATAATATTTGATTGGTGGGAATATTCATTTTAACGGGGAATATTAAATGCTGATAGCACAATCATTGGTGGACCCCACAACGAAATTATTATCGATTGAAAAAGCGATAAAAATACTTTATGAAAATAATGGCGGAAGTTTCTACAGTTAACTGTGAAACACCGGTGTTAAAGAAATGCGATGTCTGGCGTAGGTTACCGCGATAGCACTACGGTATTGATTATTGATACTTATGTGAGAAATCACTTTCGGTTTTGTTCAATTATTATTCGATAATTCTTTGCGTAGTATCTCACGTTATTTGATTCAATTATTGTCAATATTTTATAATCAATAATTGAGATGACAAAGTTATTAATATTATTATTTACAATATTAGCGATGTCTACAGAAGTTACATCGAGGAGAGGTTTGGTCACCTAATTTAGCTTGGCATGATGGGAGAAATCCTTATTGGAAAGCCCCTCTTTCTTTGGGAGCGACACGATCGATTAATATTAGGAGCGACCATTACTTTCTCTTTGTTGCGTTGACTCGTTATCGCACTCCAATAAGCGAGCCCTATTTACAACATCTGAATACAAACACGGTTTATGAGAAATTAGATATTGGCGTATCTCGGGTTTGAACCTCTTAGAAACATCCGCGTCATTCTCTCCTCATTGTCGACCAAGTGAGGCCTTAACCGGGATAACTTCGGCAAATTTAGCTTCGTCTTTGCGACACGGTCGTATTGTTCTGCTTTCTAACTTGATGAATTCTACCTCTTTCGTGTGACGAATACTTTCGGAAAGTACTTGTCGTTGAATAGTTCTTGGAACTTCTCTAAGACATCTTGATCTCGGCGCGGGTTGAGTCGCTTTACCTATTCCCACCCGATGTCTGCCTCTCCTACTTACATAAAGATGGCAAAGGGAACCTTTTACGAAAGTAATATGCACACAAGCCAATCATGTTTGATGATAAAGCATATACTTTGTAACAATCTTATTCATTTATTAATAAAAGGTATTAATTATTAAAGGCTTTTAATTATCTACATGATCTTTGTTTTATAATATGTGATAAACCCGTAGTTTTAAGCAATGCTTTTAGAATAATGATGATGATCATTCTAATGAGATCTAAATTCTTAGAAAGCTTAAAACTAAAATAGTTCCCAATCATTGGATTACTAAATTGGGGATTAGTGAATCCGAGGATAGATTGGTACATACGTTCTTTGCTCATTGGATGAGGATGATTGATCTCATGATCATTTATGTGTGGAGACACTAAAGCAAGTATGTAGGTGCTTATTAGAGAATAAGTTCAGCGATGGTGGCTCATTAAGGAATACCTAATGGAGTTTTATTTGCTGTCGATAGGAATTCTGTAGTGATAGTAGTCTGAAGTAATCCTTGGACTTGAGATCATCATAGTATCTTGTGTATGATGAGTTATACTTTGACTTATTCCTTAAGACCCTTAGGGTATATCAAAGGGTATGCTTGGGTATAATAAGGTGTACATGGAGATAATGTATGATCGATAAAGAATCTACCACTTCTAATAAAGAAGAGAAATGTCTATGTGATTCGATAAATGACAACCCGGTAGTCCTTGGCGAAAGGAAATGAAATTAGAAAGGAGTTTCTAATTTGCATTATTTGGAGTTAATGCATTTAAGGATCGAAATACATATAATTAAATAAAATAAGACTTGTGATAATTCCATGTCTTATATTTAATTGGGACATTGTATGGTGGAAGGATTGAATTATCTGTAACTATTTACTCAAAGGTTCTTTTATGATTAATGTTGAAATCTATATTATACGGAAAGTCGTTAATCATTGGGAGGCTTATCCTATTGTAGAATAAATATTATTTATTTAAATAAATTAATTATTTAATTTATTTATTTAAATAAGATTAAATTATTCTAATTGATTTATTCTGGCATAGGTTTAATATGGAGAACCTAAAGGGTCACACCATAAAAGGAAGAATAATTATTTAAAGTTAATGGCATAATCGTAATCATATGTTAAAGTATATTTAATTTTATCTATGGTGATAGAATAAATTAAATAGCTTAATATTATTATTTAATATTTAGAAATATTAAATATAAATTAATAAGAGAGTCTTATTAATATTATTACAATTATTATTATTTTAATTTCTAAAAGAGTTTGAATTAATTTAATATAAGTACTCTCATTTATTCCTAATAGGATTAGGAGGAAAATTAATTAAAGGAGTTTAATTAATTATCCTAATAAGATTAGGGAGCTTAATTAATTAAAAGAATTTAATTAATTAAATAAATCCCAATTCTTTAATTGTTAAGGTGGGTTGCCCACATCTATAAATAAGAGGAGTCTTATTATGGGTTGTGGGAGTTGTTGACTTTTACAACATACGACATAATTCTAATTTGTTGGAGAGTACGCCTTTATCTCTATAGAGATAGGAAAAACTAGGGTTTGAGCGAATACCCTTCTTCTTGAATTCTATTCTTCCTTGGTGGATCACCTCTGAGGCCAAACACATGGGTGGCTAATGTTGATCGAAGGAAGGAACCAAACACGGTGGATTCAAGTTGAGCGAAAAGGATTGGAGGTGAACTTGTACTCGATCTTCAAGGTATGATTTTATTCTTTATCTTTTAGTTTAATTAATAATTGTGCATAAAGGGTGATCAGGGTTTATGGTTTGTAAATTTTTAAAACTACGATTTTACGTTTAGCACTTTTTATGCAATTTGATTGCGTCACATGAATATTACAAACCTAACGGTGGCATCGAGCCAAACCTTTATGCAAATTATTAATTATTTTAATTTGATATGTATATTGATATGTGTTTAGAACAATTTAATTGGGCATAATTTTATTGTATAAAAAATATATAAAAAACGTGGCAATTTTTTATTTTTTTCTGATGCTTTCATTCTACGGTTTATATATATATAATATATTAAAACCCATATTCCTCACCATCACAAGAATAGGAAAGATTGGTGGACTTGCGTACGACGGAATCAAAAAAAAAAAAAAAGGTGATGCATCGTCATTTTTTAAAAAGCAGCAGTCCTGTAGATTAATTAATTAAAAAAAAAAAAAAACTACGCTTATGCCAGTACCCGCGTTTTAAAAAGTTACCGAAATTCTCATATTATATATATATATATATATAATATATTAATATATTATATATATATATATATATATATAAGTACTATATATATATAATATATTATTTTTAATAATTTAATTATTAAAATAAAAAGTTATTTTAATTTTAAAATAAAAGGTTTATTTTAATATTAAAATAAAAAGATTTATTTTAATTTTAAAATTTGAATTTCATTATAACTAATTAGAGTTGAAATTGGATTCCATGATAACTAATTGGAGTTGAAATTGGATTCAATGTTTTCTTAAATAAAGGAGTTTATTTAGATATGAAATAAAATTTCATATTATTCAAAATAAAAGTTTTATTTGTGAATAGGAAAGAAATCCTAATTTTCTTAAATAAAGAAGTTTATTTAGATATGAAATAAGATTTCATATTATTCAAAATAAAGGAGTTTGTTTGTGAATAGGAAAGAGAATTAAGTGTTTCCCTTAATAAAAGATTTTTTTTTTACTTGGAATTAGATTCCATAATTAATTAAAATAAAGGTGTTTATTTTGATTAAAGATTTTGATTAAAATAAAATAGTTTATTTTTTCAAAATTAGATAAATTAAAATAAAATAGTTTTATTTTGATTTAAATTTGGATTTAAATAAAGGAGTTTATTTTTATTCAAAATAGATTTTATACTAACTAAATTTGCCCATTAAATGATATCAATATATATATTAAATGTTTATTATTCATAAGATGAATGTTAATTATTGATGCGTATGGTGATGTGTATGATAATAAATGGGATTGATTATGGACTATTGACCGATATGATTGGATTTTATTTTAGTTGGATGCGTGAATGTATGGGTTTTTATTAAATGGGGTCACTGCGTACCTCGTCTTCTCTAATTTTTCTTAATGTAAATTCTATCTCCTCCTATGTACTTCCCTATTTGCGATCAAGGTTTCTATTTATTTTAAATAGTTTTGTAATAGGAATAGTTAGAATAAATTTTGAAAAATTGGAATCGAAGAAGCGAAGGCGCTTGAAGACCCGTTTGTAATGGAGCAGGGTTTAAATGTAATAGTTATATTTAAATATTATTTCTTGCACCCCTAGGGTTTGACCTTTTGGTTCACTTGGTGGCTCTAGTGAACCAAACTAGAATAAAAGTCCATAATCAATCAAAGTAGAATATAGTATTACATACGCATATATCTTATATATATATATATATTATATATTATGCAAACATGCTTCGCATGTTCATTAATATAATGACGTATTTTATATATATATATGTGCATGCAGCTAAACAAATGAGACAAATTAATAACAAACCCTCGATTTTTATATTAAGTCTAAGCGTTCAAAGATATTTGGAATATTGAGCGTCAAGCCTTACAAGCATGATAAAATTAATAGAGTATTAAATATTTAATATGAGTTTGTTGTGTCACCACAAGGCAAGTATTAAATATTTAAGATGTTAATTATCACATTTGATGCTTATAAAGAAAATTGAACAATATTGTTTTGTTGTGTCACCACAAGGGATGATATTTTCTTTTTTGAATATATGGAGTGCTAAGTCGGACTTAACTTGGATAATTTTGATTCGGATGTGCCACCACTTGATCAAAATAATCTAAGAGGTAAAATACAAGGAGTTGCATATTTGATGTAATTGACAAAAGTTGTCTACCTATTTATTTATATATAGTTTGTTGTGTCACCACAAGGCTATATACATTTGAAATGGGATCCTTATTCTCACTAGCAAATCTTTAATTAGATTTTGCTTGAACTATATAAGTGAGGTAATATAGTTTGAAGAAAATAGTGGGAGATACCAATTTAAAACAAGACCTAAATTATTTTGGTAATTAATAAAAGAATGTATGTTAAAATATTGTTAATTACAAATTCATTTACTGAAATTTTACAATGTCTAAATTACTATCACTGCGAAGCGTATTAGATCTTAAAGTTAATCGAATAGAATTAAGCGGATTGGTTAAGGAATTTGAGAATAGTTCTCATATTTGAAAAGCTATCTTATGTCATAATACGCCTATCCTATATGATAGGTTGCAGATAATGCCTCGAGGAAGAGATTGCTACTTTTAGAAAGTGGCGAAGATGATGCCTGATTAGCTCGATGCATCATGCTAGCATCCATGAGTAACAAGCTTGACGTCGGCATGAAACTATGGATGCTCTACTATATTCACTGCACATCAAGTAGTTGATGGTGAGGAAAGTAGGACTAATAGATATCAAATATCTAAGGAGCTCTTCCGATCTAGAATGGCCAATGGCACTATAGTACAGACAAAAGTCCTAAACATTATCAATTTGATTGATCGATTAGGATAACGGGTTTTGTCATGGATGGAGAGTTGAGCTAAGATTTGATCTTGCACTCACTCCGGACTCCTTTCACATTGTTGTGAATTTTCATATGAACAAGCTAGATATTAGCCTCATTGATTTGCTTAACATATTGAAAAATGTTGAGAGTCACTTTCCAACCAAGAAAGATCAAGTCTTCTTTGGTAGGGGCCAAAGGATCTTACGAAAGAAGAACGATTCAAAGAAGGTATATAGAAAGGCATAAACAAAGGATAATAAGAACAAAAGCGATATGGATAGCAAAGGAGTTTGCTTCCACTGCAATAAGCTCAGACCTTTGGAAAGAAAGCTGCGAGAAGCATCTTGCGAGAGGCTAACCAAAGAAGCTTAGTGAAGTTTCTTTACAATCGATTTTGTTCATGATTAAAATAATTTTTCTTTAAGTCGAGGTTCTACTTGGGTATTGGATACCGACTTTGGTTATCATAAATATAGATTTATGAAGGGACCAAGCAGTAGAAAACTAAACAAATATAAGTAATCATGTGTGGGAAATGAAGCGAAAGGTTCTTGCATTAGCCATATAAACTTATAATTTAACAATGCCTACGGGAAAATCTATTAAGTCGATAAGTTGTTATTGTATTCCGATTCTTGTTAAAAATATTATTTTCATTTTATTGTTGAACAATGAAATCTTTGGTATTATAATAAAGAACAATTGTTGTTCTATTTATAATAATAATGTTTTGTATAGAAACAGGAATATTACTTAATAAATTTTGTATACTTGACTTACATGAAAATAATTTTGCATATTGAACAAATTAGTATAAGAAAATGAGATGATCATTCAAAGAGTTGAATGTATGTATTTGTTGAAATACAAGTGTGAATTATTTGAAAGGTTCAAAGAATTGAAAATGAAACAAATTGACAAAGTATTAAGATTCTTTGATTAGATCAAGGAATAAATACTTGTGCAATAAGTTTCTAGATCATCTCAAATGGTTTTCTCATAATGGACACATCCCGATACGTAATAATTGATTGATGTATACGAAAGGAAAATCGTACCTATTTGAACATGGTGCGATCCATAATGATTTTACTGACATTCCGGTATCCTTACGGGATAATGTCCTAGAAATGGTCAGCATATCTCTCGAAAATGGTAACCTCAAAATCCCCAAGACTCCATAAAAGTTATGGGCGGGGAGGATTCTAATCTTAAGTATGTTAAGTTAAGGGGTTGTCGACTTATGTGAAAAGGTTTTAAAGGATAAGCTTGGGACAAGATTTTATAAGTGTCGATTTGTGGAACATCCTAAAAGTAAGTTTAGGGTATATGTTCTATAATTCTACTTAGCAAAAGGTGTTTATTCTGAAAACACGCCGCCTTTACAAGATAAAGGTGTTTATCATTGAAGGGCTAGTGAGAGGATAATAGATCTTGAAGAGTTCAATAACCACAAAATACTATAAGTCGAATAAGAGGAACACAGTAGATGAACCTATTGTACCACAACCAAATCGTAAATGCGGAATAGTACCAAAGATACCTAGGAGGTATGGATTCATCATGGATGATGATGATAAGGTGCATCATCATAGAAGATGATGATCCAGAGTTAAATACGATGAGGTAAGACTTCTGAGTGTGTACAAAGGGTCGATGGGAGGCGTCGTGACATTCCTAGTATTATATGTTGATATACTACGGATAAGGAATGACATACCTATGCTACAATCGATAAAGATAAAGTTGTCTAAACATAACCTCCATGAATGATTTGGAAGAGTATCTTAATTGGGGATATAAATCTATATAGATAGATTTAAAAGGATCTTCGACTTAACCCGAGGCGTATATTCATTTGATGCTAAAGTCGTTTAGCATGGCAAACTCAAGAGATGTCTCATGTCGATGAGCTATGGAGTGTATCTCTTAATAGTCCCCACAGACTCACGAAAAGAGGTCGCATGGTGACTATCATGTATGTAATGAAATATCTGAGACACGATGTTGATCGGTCATATTACGGAGAAGTTCACTATGAGTCGTGAAAAACATCTTAAAGTTCTTAACTTAGGCACTAAAGATGTGAGCATCATGGTGGAGTGCGAATTAAAACTAGAGGGCTTAATGGACTCAAGTTTTTCGAGACGGACCAAGATGACGAGAAAAATCCACTTTAAGGTAAAGCGTTATCTTGAGCAGTGGTGCGATGAATTGGAAAGGTTCTAACAAACAAAGAGTTCTTTGGTTTAGTGATAAAGACAAAGTATATAGCTATAAATGAAGGCGTAAGTTAATTGTTTGGATTAAAAGTTCATTCTGAAACTAGGAATAGTTCCCAAGTCTCATCTTGGATCTAAACATGTGTTGTGGCACTTTCATTTGATTATTAGAATAATTGAAAGATGGGAAATCACTATAGAGATAGTGGACTCTCAAGAACAACATTACATTTCCATTAACTAAAAGCTTATCCAACAACGGGATAATCGTCACTTAGAGAAGAAGAGTATAAGATACCATGACGATTGGCTTTAGTGCAAGTGGGAGATTGAAAGTAATATATACACAAGAAACGATCATGTTTGATGATAAAGCGTATACTTTGTAACAATCTTATTCATTTATTAATAAAAGGTATTAATTATTAAAGGCTTTTAATTATCTACATGATGTTGTTTTATAATATGTGATAAACCCATAGTTTTAAGCAATGCTTTTAGAATAATGATGATGATCATTCTAATGAGATCTAAATTCTTAGAAAGCTTAAAACTAAAATAGTTCCCAATCATTGGATTACTAAATTGGGGATTAGTGAATCCGGATAGATTGGTACATACATTCGCTTGCTCATTGGATGAGGATGATTGATCTCATGATCATTTGTGTGGAACACTAAAGCAAGTATGTAGGTGCTTATTAGAGAATAAGTTCATTTGAGCATTGGCTCGCTAAGGAATACCTAATGGAGTTTTATTTGCTGTCACAATAGGAATTCTGTGGTGATAGTAAGTCTGAAGTAATCCTTGGACTTGAGATCATCATAGTATCTTGTGTATGATGAGTTATACTTTGACTTATTCCTTAAGACCCTTAGGGTATATCAAAGGGTATGCTTGGGTATAATAAGTTGTACATGGAGATAATGTATGATCGATAAAGAATCTACCACTTTTAATAAAAAAAAGAAGAAAATGTCTATGTGATTCGATAAATGACAACCCAAGTAGTCCTTGGCGGCGAGAATGAAATTAGAAAGGAGTTTCTAATTTGCATTATTTGGAGTTGTGCATTTAAGGATCGAAATACATATAATTAAATAAAATAAGACTTGACAATAATTCCATGTCTTATATTTAATTGGGACATTGTATGGTGGAAGAGATTGAATTATGCACGGTAACTATTTACTCGAAAGGTTCTTTTATGATTAATGTTGAAATCTATATTATCGAAAAGTCGTTAATCGCTAGGGAGAACATCCTTATTGTAGAATAAATATTATTTATTTAAATAAATAAATTATTTAATTTATTTATTTAAATAAGATTAGAATTGTTTCTAATTGATTTATTCACAACCTATTAATATGGAGAACCTAAAAGGGTCACACCATAAAAGGAAGAATAATTATTTAAGAAGTTAATGGCATAATCGTAATCATATGTTAAGTATATTTAATTTTATCTATGGTGATAAAATAAATTAAATAACTTAATATTTATTATTTAATATTTTAGAAATATTAAATATAAATTAATAAGAGGAGTCTTATTAATATTATTACAATTATTATTATTTTAATTTCTAAAAGAGTTTAGGAATTAATTTAATATAAAGTACTCTCATTTATTCCTAATAGGATTAGGAGGAAAATTAATTAAAGGAGTTTAATTAATTATCCCTAATAAGATTAGGGAGCTTAATTAATTAAAAGAATTTAATTAATTAAATAAATTCCAATTCCTTAATTGTTAAGGTGGGTTGCCCACATCTATAAATAAGAGGAGTCTTATTATGGGTTGTGGGAGTTGTTGACTTTTACAACATACGACATAATTCCAATTTGTTGGAGAAATCGCCTTTATCTCTATAGAGATAGGAAAAACTAGGGTTTGAGCGATACCCTTCTTCTTGAATTCTATTCTTCCTTGGTGGATCACCTCTGAGAGGCCAAACACATGGGTGGCTAACGTTGATCAAAGGAAGGAACCAAACCCGGTGGATTCAAGTTGAGCGAAAAAAGGATTGGAGGTGAACTTGTACCTGAGGAAGCTCGATCTTTAAGGGTATGATTTTATTCTTTATCTTTTCGTTTAATTAATAATTGTGCATAAAGGGTGATCCGGGTTTATGGTTTGTAAATTTTTTAAAAACTCTGATTTTACACGTTTCCGCACTTTTTATGCAATTTGATTGCGTACATGAATATTACAAACCTAACATTTGCTCCATGGAGAATCCCAAGACATCAAATATCTTGGTGATCTACTTTATCCACGTCTCTGCCTTAAGTGGTTTTGGTTCTCCAATAAACTCCGGTGGTCCCAGCTCCTTGAACTATTTAGCGGTGGCCGGTCAAGAGTTGCCGGTGTTTCCACATATTTTGGACGAGAGTCTCTCTTGTCGATGTTGTGCAATTTACGACTCCTAAACATTCCGTCGTTCGCCATTTGGTCGATTTTTGTTGTTCACACGAGGATTATTGACTTCCTTATGCACATTATCACAGGTGTTGATTTGTAGTGACTCAATCGGTCTCTGTGCTCCTTGATATTCTCAACATTCTCGGATGTCATTTTCGATAATATATCACAAAACAAGGGTTAATTGACATGTAACATATTATCACTATACTTTGTGAAACCAATTAAATACCAAATAAACTTAGGTAGGTCATACTTAGCGAAGGAATTCCCGTCTCTTCCCTCCTAGTTCTAGTCTCACATCTTAGCCAATGATCATATCCCTAATCTTTGATACCAATGTGGCGCCCCAAAATAGGTATACATCACCCATCTTGAGTCGCCAAATACATGATCTGAAATTCAAATACAAACTTAATTATCTGACAATCGTGTAAAATATGACTAAACATATCTTTGTGAGTTTTAATACAAATATTGTCATCTAGATAATATACAAACTCAATGGGGTCCTCATTACATTTTATTATCACCTTTTTTCACGAATAGTGAGGACTACTTGTGGCGCCCCCAAAATAGGTATACATCACCCATTACGAGTTGTCAATACATGGTACAGAAAACAACTACAACTTTATTATTACAACATATAAAGGCGTGAGTTTAAATACGAGATATTGCCATCTAGACAATATCCACACGCAAAATAAATCCCCATCATAATGATTGATACATTATTTTACAAAAATGGGAGGACTACTAAACAACTCTCTCTAGAACCTTCATTCCATACCCGACTAGTACTTCTCTACATTCTCGCCTCCGAGAAGAAAAATGGAACAACAAGGAAAAGGGTGAGCTCAACTAGCCCGATAAAGAATATTATGACTAAGATAATATACAACAAATTATCGTTAGTCTTGATAGGAAAAATCTAATAGAATCTGATAGACAACAAGTTTTAAATCAATATTACAATGAAATAATAATTCATTAGAAGAGTTAAGTAGAGAATGCAAACTACTATCTTACATATATGAATTTAAAAGTTCATCGTCTATCTTTTATCCTGTAACATCAATCAATATACATACGGAATCAAATATTCATCTTTGCACTACAGGCGAAAGATATTCATCGATTAGTCATGTTCATCTAAACACTGTTCATCTTTTGCTTTACGGGCCAAAGATATTCATCGAAATCATTCATCTTTTGCTACTGGCCAAAGATATTCAATAATATCATCATTTAAAAATGAGGATGATGAAAATATTTTTAAAGAAATGAATCCGATTGAAACAAAATGACAAGGATTAAGGATTAAGGATTAGGTACTTTATTTTATCCACGTCCAAAAATACCTCAAAATAATCATAGTGGTGTAAAATTCAAGAATGATCAAAACATGGATCTGATCAAAGCTAGTATCCGAATAGATATTTTGAGACTGAAAAGAAAATTTTTTATTTTTCGATGAATAGTCTGTCGTATTACGTGAATAGTGTATGTATCGTGATCGTGAATAGTGTAAATATCGTGAATAAGAACTCAGACACCAAAAGTTTCAAATTTGATAAAAACTTCAGATCAATATTTCAACATAATGATATTGAAGAAATAATATCATTCTGAAAAAAAATAATATCCTTACCTCGAAAGATCAAGATCTTAATTGAAACACAGGATATGAAGCTATGACTTGAACTTGCACCGTATAGCAATACTCAAAGTATACTCAAAATACTCACAAGAATAACTCGATAATATAGAGAGAAAACTTGAGTTTACGGTGTGATTTTCAATTCTAACCCTGAGCACTTATTTATAGGAAATTGCTTAGAACACACAAGCGAAAAAAATTTAATAAAATATTAATAAATTTATATAGATCATATGCAAACTTGGAAATTCTGATTTCAGCATATTTTTGCAACACATGTACCCACCAACCAACTACAAAAACGTTTTTTATTATTTTAAACAATTAAAACTTCCAAAAATCAATTATTTGAACTCCTAACTTCAATAATTCACAATAAATAGTCCTTTTGTCAGAAAATTGAAACTACATGACTTTTTATAGGAAATTCAATTCTCTACAACTTTGCGAAGAAAGTTTTTCAAATTCAAACAAAAATTTATTCAAATCCACAAGCGGCGATTTTACAAAGCTATAATCAAATTTCGATCGATAAATGGGGTCCACCGAGCATGTTTAACATGTTTTAAACATTTATTGCAACAAAAATACTCTTCATCCTTGTATACTCATATATCCCACATTCGTTGTAAAAATATCACCATTATTATATTACTAAAATATAATAATAATATTTAAATAATTATTTTATCGAAAAAGATAAAATTTCAATTTTTAACAATTGTCACATTAAAAATTTTCTCCATCTATATCCACATAAAAATCAATATTTTCCTCATCATATGAATCAATAATTAATTATTCACAAATAATATTACGAGAATCATGATATTGTGACCAGGCGGGTTCAAGAAAGAGGGGCTTTCGATAAAATTTCTCCTTCTTGGTAGCGATTAGGTGACCAAACCTCTCCTTAGAGCAGAACTTTCTAGACATTCCCAATAATGTTATCTAATAATATTATTCAGATAATATGAATTATTAGCTTGATAATGAAAATCTTGTGTAATGTGATTATTGAAACAATGATATAAAATATCAATATTGAATTATTAAATCAATAAAATCTTTGAGCGATAATTCTGTAACCATTATTGAGTAGTGCCTTCTTACGTAAGAATCAATAATTGGTGCAATCTGGTGTGATACTATTTTTAACCACTTAGAGTATTTTAACAATATTACTTGATAACAAGCTTCTGGCAGATTATTTTAAACAACTTATATTTGTCGTTTTCTTCATCCAATCGCTTTCCAGTTATGGGGCCCAAAAGGCTAATATTCGTCGTACAAATATTCACAACGAATGAAATATTCCACGACCAAACGAATATTCCCAAATGACAATGAATATTTTATAACCAACATTATATTTTGAAATATTTAGTATTTTACCCATAACTATCCACATTAATCAAATCAATCCTTACTATTTCAAAATAATAAATAAAGAAAATTAAATTTCATTAATAATAAGTTGGGGTCTTACACTACTAATGCACCATCTAGGACCATCACTCTGTTTCCCGACTAGTCCTTGCTACGTTCTCATTTCACAAGAGAATAATGAAAGTAAAAGGGTGAGCTCAACTAGCCCAAAAGAAGAAATATTATGACTAAGATAATGCGAGAATAAATTATTATTAGCCTTCAAACAATGTTAAACTAATAAAATATAACAAACATCAAGTTTAAGCTGCAATGAACAAGCGATCCATTAGAAGAGTCAAGTAGAGAATAAAATCTACTCTCTTATGATTTCAAAGGTTTTCATTACTTTTTAAGACTCGAGCAATAAATAATCCATGTAAAACCCCAAACTATTAATAAATGAAATTTAATTCCTCTATTTATTATTTTGAAATAGTAAGGGTTGGTTTGATTAATGTGGTTAGTTATGGATAAAACGCATGAAATAGTTCAAATAAGCAAGTGGTTATAAAATATTCATTTTATCCGAGAATATTCGTTTGGTCGTGGAATATTCTTCTTGTCGGGAATATTAAATGCGACGACAAGCGACCTTGTGTGGGCCCCATAACGGAAAAAGCGATTGGATGAACGACAAGTATAAGTTGTTTATAAATAATCTGCCAGCGATTTATTCTTGTTAACAACGTTGGAATATCCGTGGTTAAAACACGATGTCGCATTGTTGTTGCCGATAGCACACGGTATTGCACCAATTATTGATTTTACGTGAAGAAGGCACTACTCAATAATTGTTACAGATGAATAACGCTCGAGATTTTATTTTATTGATTCAATAATTGATGCGTTGATATTTTATATTACCGTTGTTTCAATAATTGTCACTACACGATTTTCCATGATCGAAGCAATAATTCATATTATCCTAATAATATTATTAGAAAATATTATTGGCAATGTCTAGAAAGTTACGCTAAGGAGAGGTTTGGTCACCTAATCAGCGCCAAGAAGGAGAAATTCTTATTGAAATCCCCTCTTTCTTGGGAAACTACCGGTTGTCGATATTGTGATTACAGAATATTATTTGTGAATAATTAATTATTAATTTATATGATGAGGAAAATATTGATTTTATGTGGATATAGATGGAGAAAAATTTTTTAATGTGACAATTGTTGAAAATTGATATTTTATCTTTTCTGATAAAATAATATTTTATTATTATAATGGTGATATTTTTACAATGAATGTGGGATATATGAGTATATGAGGAGGAAGAGTATTTTTGTTCAATAAATGTTTAACACATGTTTGGTGTTACAAAAAATGTTTAACACATGTTTTGTGTGTTGGTGGACACATTTTTTGACTGAAATTTGATTATAGCCTGTAAAATCACTCGTTTGTGGATTTCAGTAAATTTTTGTTTGGAATTTGGAAAAACTTTCTTATGCAAAGTTGTAGAGAATTAAATTTCCTATGGAAATGACATGAGGTTCGAATTTTTCTGATAAAAGGGCTATTTATTATGAATTATTGAAGTTCTGGATTATTGAGTCTGAATTGATTTTGTAACCAAAATTGTTTAAAACATGTTTTTCATTTTTGGTGCAATTGTGTGGAAAATGTGTTTTTGATGTGGTGGGCTAAGGAAAATTTGGTTATAAATATATTATTATATTCAATTTTCTGCTTTGGTGTTCTAAGCATTTTTCTATAAATAGGGTGCTTAGGTTAGAATTGAAAATCATTCCGCAAAGTTCTCTCTACTCTCTCTATATTATCGAGCGTATTCTTGTGAGTATTTTGATACTTTAAGTGTTGCTATACGGTGCAAGTTCCCTTCAGCACTATATCCAGTATTTTAGTCAAAAGTACTGTCTTTCTGAGGTAAGGGATGTTATTTTCTTCGTAAGTGATATTATTTCTTCAATATCATTATACCGAAATATTGGTTGGAACTTTTTATCAAATTTGGAACTTTTTCATGTCAGGGTTACTATTCATGAGTTACTATTCACGAGTTACTATTCACGAGTTCTATTCACGAAGCATGATGATTTTGTTTATGAAATTTTTATCTTTTAGTGTCGGAGTTACTATTCACGTTACTATTATTCACGATACTCTGACTATTATTCACGTATTTACACTATTCACAGAAAAATTAAAATTTTCTTTTCTGTGTCCAAGATTGTCTGTTATGATTCCTATCTTTGATTGGATCTATGTTTTGGTCTTCATTCCTGAATTTTACTTCACTCTGATTATTTATGAAGTATTTTTGAACTTGGATTGTCTAAAGTACGAATCCTTAATATTTGTTCTTTTGTTTCACGGGATTCGTTTTCTTTAAAATATTTTTCATCATCCTCAGTCCTGAATGATGATATAATTGAATATCATTGGCCTGTAGTGCAAAGATGAATGATTTTCTGATGAATATCTTTGGCCCGTAGTACAAAGATGAACAGGTGTTGAGATGAACATGACCAACTGATGAATATCTTTGGCCTGTAGTGCAAAGATGACTATTTGATTCAAGATGTATATTGATTGATGTTACAGGGATAAAATATCGATGATGGACTTTTAAATTCATAGATGATAGTAGATTTCATTCTCTACTTAACTCTTCTAATGAATTGTTGTTTCCGCTGCAGTTGTTGATCTAAAACTTGTTGTCTATTGTATTCTATCATATTTTTTCCTGTTGAAGACTAAGGATAATTTTTTGTACATTATCTTGGTCATAATGTTCTTTACTGGGCTAGTTGAGCTCACCATTTTCCTTGTTGTTCCATTTTTCTTCTCAGGAGGCGAGAATGTAGCGAGTACTAGTCGGGGTGTGGAATGATGGTTCTAGAAGTGGTTCTAGTAGTCCTCACTATTCTGTAAAATAGTGTATTAATAATTGTAATGAGGACTTATTTGAGTGTGGATATTGTCTAGATGACAATATTTGTATTTAAACTCACAGTTTTTATGTTGTATTAATAAAGTTGTAGTTGTTTATGTGGAGGGGAGAGAGTAAATCCTTCGCTAGTGTGTCCTACCTAAGCTTAATTGTTAGTTGGTCAGAGTATAGGGATATTATGTGGTATGTTAATTTCTTTAATTAACCCTTGTTTTATGGCAGTATTTAAGAATGAAAACTGAGAATGTTAACAGTGGAGTAAATGAGACCGTGGACACACCTTTACTCATCAATCCGAAAAACGTGCAACAGGAAGACAATGTTCCTCCTGTAAACAACACCACTGATCAGACGATGAACGATGAGATGTTTAGAAGCTTTTTGCAGTTCATGCAAAATCAGACGAGGGAGACTCATGTACAAAATACAGGTGGAAATGATAGCAACGCACGGTTTGTCACAGCCAAACAGTTCAAAGAGTTAGAACCACCAGAATTCTGGGGAAAGCCGGATCCGATTAAGGTGGAGACGTGGGTCAAGAAAATTACCAAGATATTCGATGTCTTGGGATGCACGGAGGAACAGAAGGTTCCATTCGCCACTTTTATGTTTCGTAATGAGGCAGATTACTGCTGGGAATTTGTGAAGCGTACCCAACAAGCCGCACTCAGCATGTCTTGGGATACGTTTCAGAAGCTGTTCAATGACAAGTACTTTCCTGAACATATTCGTCATATAAAGGAAGTAAAGTTTATTAGACTGGAGCAAAAAACATGACGGGGTCCCAGTACGAGGCAAAATTCGCAGAGTTGTCCAGGTTTGCACCTCATTTAGTAGAGAATGAAGAACGTATGACGCGGATGTTTCTGAGAGGTTTGAAACCCGATATACGTCAATACCTCATTTCTCATAAATTTTCTCTATATTCAGATGCTCAATTATTAGAGCGAGATAATGAGTCTGTTCAACTGGGTGACTAGCAACACGATAATAATCGTACTGGTGGCAACGGCCATCGGGACAATGATAACCATCGTGGAGGAAATTATCATGCCAGAAATGGTAACCACTTCAGTGGTAATCATGGCCAAGATAATAGAAGAAATAATTCAAGTGGAAATTTCAAGAAGAGAAGATTTAATATGACGGAAGACGTCGTCGACAAAGAAGACCAAAGACCAAAGAACAAATTCTTGGGGAGGAGAACGACCGCCGCTTAGATGTTACAGATGCGGAGAGAGGACACATAAGTCCAAATCGCTCACAACCTTCCAAGGTATGTTTTAGTTGTGGAAAAAGACGGTCCACATAGCTCGATTTTGTCTCAGAGCGAAATCAAGTCCAAATTGAATGGTGGCACCAAAGGCGGATACGGAAAAGACAAAGTCAATCGGTTCTCGAAAAAGCGCTTGTCGTGATCGGTCGAATGCGAGGAACTCGAACGAAGTTAGCATGGGTTAGTTAATTATAAATTCTTGCGAAGTTTATACCTTATTAGATACCAGTTCTACCCATTCTTTTATCTCTCTTGGTTGCGTTCAACGTTTAAACTTGACTCCGGAGAAATTAGACTTTAACCTATCTGTGGAGACTCCGTTAGGAGAAACTTTCATCACATCCATTGTTTATAAATCTTTCTTGATTTAGGTTGGCACTATCACATTACCTGTTGACCTTATTTCTTTAAAGATACTTGCTTTTGATGTGATTTTAGGGATTGATTGGTTAACTACTCATCATGCCAAATTGATTGCTTTTGTAAGGTTGTTAGTTTTCATATTCCTAAGCAACCTATTATTCGAATTTAAGCAACCAAACCATTGAAGTCAAACTCTTTCATATCAAGCCGTAAAGCCATTCGTTTATTGAAAAACGGATGTCAAGCTTTCTTAGCCATGTTATGGACTTGAACAAAAATACGTCAGATTTGAATGATATTTCTGTTGTTAGTAAATTTCCTGACGTATTTCCTGAAAAATTTCCTGGCCTACTCCCAGAGCGTGATATTGAATTTTGTATCGACTTTGAACCCGGTACAAAACCCATTTCTAAAATCTCATATCGAATGGCTCCTATTGAACTTCGGGAGTTAAACACCCAACTATAAAAGTTGATAACCGAGCCTCTATCTGGTGACTTCTTTTGTGGAATGCACCGAAGTCAGACTCTTCATAGGGGATGCCATATTCGTGCGATAGTAAACTGATAGGTATCATTGTGACGTGCTATCCAAGGTTGAGATATGAGTCACAGTTGAGAGCAACCTAAGTCGGTAATCAAAATACGTAGCTTTCTAGGCTTAGTTTGTTATTATCGAAGATTCGTTGAAGGATATTCTCGAATCGCTATTCCATTAACGCAGCTGACTCATAGAGATACAAAATTTGAATGGAGCAAGGAATGTGGGAAGAGCTTCGAAGATCTCAAGAGGAGACTCATTTCGACACCTGTTTTGACAATACCATCTGGTTCGGATGGATTTGTTATCTACAGCGATGCTTCAGGCAAAGGGTTAGGATGTGTTCTCTTGCAACATGGGAAAGTCATAGCCTATGCCTCGTGACAACTTAAAGAATATGAGAGGAATTATCCTACTCATGATCTAGAGTTGGCAGCAGTCGTTTTCGCGCTAAAGATCTGGAGGCACTATCTATATGGGGAGAAAGTGGAGATATATTCAGACCATAAAATCCTCAAATATTTCTTCACTCAAAAAGAACTCAACATGCGGCAACGACGTTGGCTCGAGCTATTGAAAGATTACGACCACACTATTCAATACCATCCTGTAAAAGCAAACGTGGTAGCTGACGCGTTGAGTAGAAGATCATATGCAAGAATGAGTGCGATGATGTCAAGTATACGCATAGAACCAACTTTAATCGATAAAGTTAAAGTTGCTCAAGCCACAGACCCAGAGCTGATGCGTATGAAGAAGAAAGTACAAGAAGGTACTATTCCAGAAGCAAGAATCGATGAAGAAGGAATACTTCGAGTCCACTCCAGACTTTGTGTTCCTAATGATTATGACTTGAAGCATAGAATCATGATGGAGGCACACAACACACCGTTTGCAATTCATACTGGAAGTACCAAAATGTATCATGATCTTTGACATACATTTTGGTGGAACAATATGAAGAGAGAGATAGCAAAGTTTATATCGAGGTGTTTAACTTGTCAACGTGTAAAGGCGGAGCATCAAGTGCCAAAAGGTCCATTGCAACCACTTGAGATTCCAAAATGGAAGTGGGAACACATTACCATAGATTTCGTTATGGGTCTTCCCACGGTTTTTCAAGGCATAAATGCTATTTGGGTTATTGTTGATAGATTAACTAAGTCTGCTCATTTCTTGCCGATACGGGAGACTTATTCCCTTGAACGTCTTGCTAGTATGTACGTAAATGAGATTGTGAGGTTGCATGGCATGCCAGTATCTATAGTTTCGGATCGTGACCCAAGATTCACTTCAAGATTTTGGGTTAGCTTGCAAAAAGCCATGGGCACGGATTTACGGTTCAGTTCTGCATACCATCCTCAAACGGACGGGCAATCAGAGAGGACTATTCAAACTCTTGAAGATATATTAAGACTTTGTGTCCTAGATTTCAAAGGGAGTTGGATAAGTACCTACCATTGGTGGAATTCTCCTACAAAAATAGTTATCAGGCAAGTATAGGTGTGGCTCCATTTGAAGCATTGTATGGACGAAAGTGTCGTTCTCCAGTATGTTGGGATGAGGTGGGAGAAGCAACGTTGTTGGGACCAGAGTTAGTGCGAATGACTACAGAGAAGATCTAAATGATTCGACAACGTATACAAACGGCACAAGATCGACAAAAGAGTTATGCGGATCTTCATCGAAAGGACGTGGAATTTAGTATTGGGGATCATGTATTATTGTGTGTGGCTCCATGGAAAGGAGTTATAAGATTTGGGAAGAGAGGAAAGCTCAATCCACGATTTATTGGTCCATTTCAGATTCTTGACAGAGTAGGAAATGTGGCCTATAGACTCGCGTTACCTCCAAGTATGTCTCGTGTTCATAATGTTTTTCACGTATCCGTGCTTCGTAAATATGTGAAAGACCAGAACCATGTTATTGAGTTAGAACCGGAAGAGATAGCCAAAGACTTAACGTATGAAGAGGTACCTGTCAAGATTTTGGATAGGAAGGAGCATGTCCTACGCACGAAGGTCATACCACAAGTTAAAGTTTTGTGGAGAAACCATTCTATTGAGGAAATGACCTGGGAGTTGGAAACGAAAATGAAAGCGAGGTATCCTCATCTTTTCGAAACACCAGGTACGTACGTCAATTTCGAGGAATAAATTTCATAAGGAGGGGAGGTTGTAAGATCCCAAATTATTAATAAATGAAATTTAATTCCACTATTTATTATTTTGAAATAGAAAGGGTTGGTTTGATTAATGTGGTTAGTTATGGGTAAAACGCGCAAATAGTTCAAATAAGCAAGTGGTTATAAAATATTCATTTTTATCAGAGAATATTCGTTTGGTCGTGGAATATTCTTGATGTCGGGGAATATTCGTACGACGGCACAGCCTTGTGTGGGCCCCATAACGGAAAGCGATTGGATGAAGAAAACGACAAGTATAAGTTGTTTATAAATAATTGGTAGCGATTTGTTACTGAATTAACACCGTTGGAATACCCGTGGTTAAAACACGATGTCGTATTGCACCAATTATTGATTCTTATGTAAGAAGGCACTACTCAATAATTGTTACGAGTGAATTCTTCAAGATTTTATTTTATTGATTCAATAATTGTCAAGGCGTTGATATTTTAAATTACCGTTATTTCAATAATTGTCACTATATAGTATTTTCCAAAGATCGAAGCGATAATTCATATATATCTCAATAATATTATTAGAAAATATTATTGGCAATGTCTAGAAAGTTTTGTCTAAGGAGAGGTTTGGTCACCTAATTACGCCACCAAGAAGAGAGAAATTCTTATTGAAATCCCCTCTTCCTCAGGAACCATTCGGTTGTCGATGTTGTGATTCATAATATTATTTGTGAATAATTAATTATTGATTTATATGATGAGGAAAATATTGATTTTATGTGGATATAGATGGGGAAAATTTTTTATCGTGACAATTGTTGAAAATTGATATTTTATCTTTTCTGATAAAATAATATTTTATTATTATAATGGTGATATTTTTACAATGAATGTGGGATATATGAGTATATGAGGAGGAAGAGTATTTTTTTTCAATAAAGGTTTAACATATGTTTGGTGTTACAAAAATATTTAACACATGTTTTGTGTGTTGGTGGACACAATTTTGATCGAAATTTGATTATAAACCAGTAAAATCACTTGCTTTGTGGATTTCTTGAGATTTTGCTTGGAATTTGGAAAAACTTTCTTCTGCAAAGTTGTAGAGAATTAAATTTCCTATGGAAAGGACATGAGGTTCGAATTTTTCTGATAAAGGGTTATTTATTATGAATTATTGAAGTTCTGGATTATTGAGTCTGAATTGATTTTGTAACAAAAATTGTTTAAAACATGTTTTTCATTTTTGGTGCAATTGTGTGGAAAATGTGTTTTTAATGTGGTGGGCTAAGGAAAATTTGGTTATAAATATATTATTATATTCAATTTTCTGCTTTGGTGTTCTAAGCATTTTTCTATAAATATGGTGCTTAGGTTAGAATTGAAAATCATTCCAGAAACTGAAGTTTTCTCTCTACTTCTCTCTCTATATTATCGAGCGTATTCTTGTGAGTATTTTGATACTTTGAGTGTTGCTATACGGTGCAAGTTTCCTTCAGCACTATATCCAGGGATAAAATATCTATGATGGACTTTTAAATTCATAGATGATAGTAGATTTCATTCTTTACTTAACTCTTCTAATGAATTGTTGTTTCCACTGCAGTTGTTGATCTAAAACATGTTGTCTATTGTATTCTATCAGATTTTTCCCTGTTGAAGACTAAGGATAATTTGTTGTACATTATCTTGGTTATAATGTTCTTCACTGGGCTAGTTGAGCTCACCCTTTTCCTTGTTGTTCCATTTTTCTTCTCAGGAGACGAGAATGTAGCGAGTACTAGTCGGGGTGTGGAATGATGGTTCTAGAAGTGGTTCTAGTAGTCCTCACTATTCTGTAAAATAGTGTATTAATAATTGTAATGAGGACTTATTTGAGTGTGGATATTGTCTAGATGACAATATTTGTATTTAAACTCACAGTTTTTATGTTGTATTAATAAAGTTGTAGTTGTTTCTGTACCATGTATTTTGACGACTCAGAATGGGTGTTGTATACCTATTTTGGGGGCGTCACAATCCACATCATCCCTGCACTATGACCAAAGATATTCATTAGTATCACGACCACAAATTATCCATGCACTACAGGCCAAGGATATTCGTGTATTCATCAATGGTCATGATCATGCCAACAACTGTCCATCAATGCACTACGGCCAATGAGGATTTTTACCACATCATTTGTAACATTACGGTCATGATTATATCGAATAATCCCTGGTCATAATTATACCAAGTCTATCTATGCATTACAGGCCACAGATGACTTTCAACATATTATAAACATGAGGATGATGACAATTCAATAAAACAAGTTCAAGAATGAATTTTAAAGATTTATAAGTTAATTTATCCTGAACTCAATAACGTCCAAATTGTCAACATTATACTGCTTTATGTAGTAAAATTCAAGAATGCTCAGAAGAATATATCCATGAAAAGATACTGGATGAAGCGCAAATATCAAGGATATTCCACTAATTTCATGGAGTATAGAAGTCAAAATTTTAACCAACTGAGTATAATAAAGAATGGAAAAAGAAATCACCAGGCATGCGATAGCACATACGATATGTGTTATTCCAATGTAATAATAAATAACGGAACCAGTCATGCGTAACGCACGCGCATACGATATTCCAATAGAATAATAATTAATGGAACCGTGTCATGCAGAAAAGCACGCATGGGATGTTCCAACAAAATGATAAATAATAGAACCAGTCACGCGCAGAAAAGCACGACATGGATGTTCCAAATGTAATAATAAAAATGGAATAACGTAAGAATTTTACCAAGTATAGGGTAGCCCGCGTATCTGAGTTATTCCAATGTAATAATAAAGAATGGAATAATGTAAGTTCTCTTCATGAATAAGAAAGAAAGAATACCCCTTACGAGTACAACAAATAATATCCCTTACCGTAAAAGAATAATATTCCGACTGGTTGGGCGAGGATATTCTTGGAGAAAACTTACACTACGCTCAAAGCTTCTTAAAACTCTAAAGAAATACGCTCATGATTATAGAAGAACTCTCTGAACTTCTGGTGTGGTTTTCAATTCTAACTAAGCATCCTATTTATAGGAAAATAGAAAGGATACTATCTTTAGACTATGCAATAAAATATAATATATTCAAATATATATATATATATATATATATTTATATATTTTATTTAAAATCTAATAAAACAAATAACTTTATAAAAGTATTCGCTTTTATATAAAAGCTTTTCATTTTATTACATTAATAATACTAATAAAACAAAACTCATCATCATTATTATAATTCACAATATTAATCGACTGTGTCGCTCCCGGAAAGAGGGGCTTTCCAATAAGGATTTCTCCCCATCAAGCGCAATTAGGTGACCAAACCTCTCCTTGATGTAACTTACGACATAGTTAATATTGCAAATAATAATATTAATAACTTTGTCATCTCAATTATTGATTATAAAATATTGACAATAATTGAATCAAATAACGTGAGATACTATGCAGCAATTACTGTAACAATAATTGAACAAAACTGAATGACTTCACACGTAAGCATCAATAATCAATACTGTGTGCTACTGTGAAATTACGCATATTATTGTACATTTAACACCGGGTGTTTCAACAGTTAACAGTAAAACATTCGTCGTTATTTTCATAAAGTATTTTTGTCGTTTTCTCAATCCGGAAATAATTCCGTTGTGGGTCCACCAATGATTCTGTCGTTGTACGAATATTCTATGTTAAAACGAATATTCCCCGACCAATCGAATATTATATAACAACTTACGTACTTTGAAAAATTTATAAGATGTTCAAAGCATGAAGACATCTTAGCAGCTCAGCACCAACTCCAACAAACCAACAACAACAACAACAACAACAAGCCGTGGCCACGAAAGGTCCTCGTCTCTGAGGACTAAATGAAGTTCCAAGCTGCATTGGCTTAAAGAGTTCCTGAGGGAACTAAAGACGTTCCAAGGTCACTGGCCTTGAAGAGTTCTTAGTGAATCAAGTCCCAAGGCTCATCGGCCTCAAGGAATCTTAGTGATTCAGGGTGCTGCCTTTCCTTAGTAGAAATCCTGGTAGTTGAAAGCAGAAGAGTGTATTAGGAGCTTGAGTCTCTGAACCACTTAAAACCCCTTGTGTCATTTACATTATGTCTATTAACTGCTATAACTGTTATGTATGTTCTAGTTGCTTACAACCGAACTAACTCTACGAATAATGTATGTATGATTATAAATATATCAATGAAGGGGATCTTTTACTTACTGTGCTGTGCTTGAAAAGATTCTTATGTTTGTCATATGCTAATTTAATAGCAATACAAAATAAAAGAAAAAAGTATTTGAAATTAAAAGGATCTATTCAACCCCCCCTTCTAGATCTATTATGCCTCATCGAACTAACAATTGGTATCGAAAAAGGGTTCTCATGCTATATTCAAAAGCTAATTGCTTTGAGTCTGATCCCAGGCACTAACATTGTTCTAAACTTAGTTTAGTAGTAAGTCACCTGTTATATGCAGATGAGCTCACACGTGGGAAATACTGTGTACAGGTAAATGTGTATATACACTAAAGCTGCTCAGATTGGTCAATATTCTCGAGTATTATGTCAACAAGACCAATCCTTGCATGCAGTCAATCGTGTAGTCTGAAGACCAGACAAGATAGCCCAAGAGACATCAACAACACAGAGTTAAGCATCCACCAGCCTGAAAGATGAAAAGGCCATACATGCTAAGAAAATCTTATCCATAGAAGAAAGAAGCTCTTCTCAAACATGTTTCTAGCCAACCAGCAGCTGGGTGCAAATTTTATGAGCTGAAGGATGTCAAAGAACTAAAGATGTTGAGATTCTTCTAGCCTGCATCTTCAAGACCACGATGATTGATTAAAGGCCAATAAGAGCAACAAGCTGTCAGGAGCAAATGTGAAGCTATGCACATCAATGCCTAAACTCAGTATATTAAAGATAAATGACTGTTAAGAAACCGACAGTAAAAAGGTACGGTTCCTCACTATTATAAATGTGTACATCATGAATGCAACTCCTTATGAACTATAACATTATTCGTTCAAGGAGTCATAATCTACCTAACAAGGTGAAGATAGAAAGTATCCTGAGGTCGGAAACTCAAATGCTTATGAACTTTCTCTCCATCCAAATTTTAGGTTGAAGATGACATCTTGAAGGAAATCTGAAATGGGTCATAAGAGCATCACAAGTTAAATTAATTTTATGTGAAGTAATCTTTGTTAGTGTGTTGGTATGTATATACAAACCTATGTTCTAAGTGTTTGACAACACACAGAGAATGATTAGTTCTAACAAGAGTATTTGATGATTGATAGAAACTGATCACCTCAATGAATCAACCAGACACATCTAAATCGTAGAGTTGATTCTCACTATGTGAACACTTAAACCTTGTGAACATAGCCTTGCAAATGATGAAACCATCAAAAAAAAGAGTGTGTATTTTTAAAAGGTCTAATCTTATACACACTCACCATCATGCATCTCAAAATGTGTTATCAAAAACTAGTTGCATGCATGAATATGACTGTTGGTGATAAATGTGATGATTATCCAAATATGAGAAATAGGGGTTTGGAAAACTAACCTAGCAGGACCCGTTTAATTGTGGGTACCAAAAATAGAAATGTATTTAACCTGCAGGTACTTGGTATGTCTGACCACATTAAGGAATGCTGAAGCAGAAGACTTTAGACAAGAAGACTCAACCAGCAGAAGGCTAAGGACTGTTCAGAAATGATTCTGATAAAATTACTATATGTCCAAGCCTATCCTCGAAGACCCACTGAGCTAACCTGAATGAAGCTCACATGGCTGATAATCTGTATATGGAAGCAAGCCATGCAACCAAAGATGAAAAGGGTCTTATATACTCAAATCATGCAAAGCATACTATATTTGAAGAATCCTCAAAGAAGCTCACATCAGAGGATCATCGAGCATCAGTCAAGAGGAACTCATTATGGGAGCAGAACTTTACACGCACAAGACTGTCAAAAAAGACTACGTCCATAGTGCTGTCAAAAGATCGTAGAGTGATCAGTCCTGAAAATATCCATTCCTACAATACAAGGAGATCTAAGTGATATTTGAGATTCCAGTTAGAATTAGATATGCGAAGCTGCCTTCAAATGAACCTAAAGTAAAGGGAATCACATCTATCTGGGAAGACAACATCAACCATGGGGAGCAGTGATCTGTTGAGAAACCACAACATTGAGACATACTATGAAGCAGTGTACTAGCTACAGAGTCCCAAAAATTTGTGGCTGATGAACCAAATAAAGATCCATAATCAATAGGAACGTCTCAAAACGTACTACTGATAACCTTTCAGCCACCCAACTCAAAATTGTGGAGTGCCTACGATCAAACATTTGATCGCAATGTAGAAGCAGGAGGACACCACGATTACCGCAATTACAATTGTCTAAAGTTGGTAAAGGATCTCCCCATCAGAAAAGGTCAAATGAGATATCAGTGCAAATCAGCTCTAAAGGATTTCATCTGGAAAGCGCCTCAGGGACAAACCTGACCCTTAGTTCACTCTAAGAGGTTGGCCCTTCTTGAGCTACCTTGACCCAGAAGGAATGCTTGATCAAGTTCATCCCAAGGACCAAGACAGTCAACGATCGTAGAGTCGAGGTTGAAGAAAACTCCACGATCGTAGTGCAACCTCAGCGATCGTAGAAGCAGACTAAATGATCGCAGTCTTGCCAGAGGATACTCTAGCTCATAAGGAGCTTGGAAGAACTGGACAATTGCCCAACCACTCAGATAATGAGAAGATAAGTTCGAATACAGTTTGGAAAGACATCGTACAAACGCACATCAGAACTTAAGTGCCCAAACTGGCTTGGAGTATATCAGTTGTCAAGATATTCAGTTTCAAAATGAGGATGAATGTCAAAACCATCCACTGCAGCATCTCTCAAAAGTTGATCGTTGAGTTAACAAAGGAGAACGTAGAGTCCATAGTTGTCTCGTTATGCTACTCTACGAACCAAAGAGGTCAACTGTCAATCCACGTCAATCAAACGTCTACTCTTCTAAAAGAAATATCTAACTGAAAAGTTATGGGGAGTTACAGCTCATTACTGGACAACGTGCAACCAATGGTTGGTTGACACATCACTGATTATGCAGAGTTAGAAGGAACTGCCATTAAGACAAATTCAAAATCTGCAAACAGTTATCAAAAACTATCGAACCTTTCTCCCCCCATTTTCAAACCCTAGAATCCTCTCAAGAGCCGAAATCAATTAACCCTCCAGAGCCTTGCCCAAATCACAATCAGCCATCTCTCATAAATCCTCTGAATCATATATCCATATTCCTCGAACTATTCAAATGGAAGATTGACGAGTAATCACAGGCATTCAGCTCGGAACCAAGTCGTTTGAGAAATTTGAAAAGAAGTTTAGAGACATTCTCGAACTTGTAAAGAAAGCTGGATTCTCAGAATGTCTTGAAGCAAGCACTCGAGTATATGTTAACCTGGTTAAAGAGTTCTACTCAAATGCTTTCATAAAATTTGGAACCCTTTTTACCAAGGTCAAAGGTCAGTCTCTAAAGCTGAAATCTTCTGACCTCAATCAATGTCTAGGCTTTCCTGACCAAGGACTGAAGAACCTTGATGATATCGATACGGAACAAGCAAAGGAGATCATGGGGTACCAAAGAAACCCTAGTCTGAAGAACATGAAGAAGAAGGAGTTTCCAGAGGAATTCGAGTTCTTTGCTGAAATAGTTGGAAAATGCATACTATGCAAGGACACTGCACAAGACACGGTGCTTGATCAATAGTTAAAGATCATGTCTGCTATAGTCTTGAAGAAACGTATTAACTTTGGAATTATCCTGTTTGATCAAATATCCAAATGGGTAGAAAAGGCTGAATTGAAGAAATCTACAAATAAACCCCTAACTAAGGTTTTTCATGGAAGACTATTGAGCATAGTAATGAAGAAGAAACTAGGAGGAAGAATCAAGGATGATGAGGGGGAACCTCTTAATGTTCACAAAGTAATGTCTCCATAACTATTTATGAATTAAAAGAAAAACCTCAAGGAGAACAGAAGGCTGACAACTGGGAGTAGCAGTAAGGCCTCTACAAAGAAGAGGAAGACAGAAGAGGTAGAAAGCTCTGAGTCTGATGACTCTGAACCAACAGCAAACACACCAGCCAAAAAGAAATACAGAGGTGTGAAGAAAACCAAAGCCCCATCAAGAAGTCTCTCCTCCAAAGACAAGGATGAAGAAGAAAAAGTCCTAACTGCTGAAACCACAAAGCGAAGAAGCAACAGGTTGCTTCAAGAGCCATTAAAGAAGAAAACTAAGGTGGAAAATAGGCCAGCCCCAGCATCTCAAGAAAGTACATCTGACGAAGAGAAGGACGTAGAGTCAGCAGAAGAAAAAGTAACGCATGATGTCAAGGCTGAGTCCTCACAGACCAAATCCAGCAATGAAGGTGAAGCTGGATTAATGGATGAAAATGCAGCATCTGCTGATGAAGAAGAATGTTCAAGCCCTGTGGCTAATTCTCAGAGTAGTCACTCTGATGATGAAGAAGAGATTCAAGATGACCCAACTCCATCCCCAAATGCAAATGCCCCAACAAGCCCAGATGATGGGTCAAATGATGTTGTTTCTAAAGAAGAAGAATGTGCTCA
Organism: Panax quinquefolius; assembly: GCA_020205615.1. Classification (NCBI taxonomy): domain Eukaryota; kingdom Viridiplantae; phylum Streptophyta; class Magnoliopsida; order Apiales; family Araliaceae; genus Panax; species Panax quinquefolius. Next base: position 96,292,968 of record CM035165.1, on the reverse strand, counting down.
TCCCAATCGTGAAAGCCCCCATAACGGCTCAAAGGGTGATGAGTCCAAAGAAGAAGGGACTGCCCCTATCAGTACTGAGCCTCAAGAAAGTTTGTCTGATGATCCAAAGGCTTCAAAGTCTGAAGAGGAAGAAGAGTCTGAAAATCCTATAGCTGAACTTCCAACAAGAAGGAAGAGCTACAGACTGTAAGCTAAATTTACCTCTAAAAAGAGAGGTGATCATTCCAATGCTATCATTAAACTAAGTGATGATGAGTTTGTATCAAAAGATAAAAATGCTAAAGATGGAACAAGTGGTGAAGAAGATGAATCAGAGGAAGATCTTGCTGAAGAAGGTTTTGAAAATGAAATGCAGCAAGAAGGATTCATTGTTGGAAATGATCAAGATGGTTCAGGCTCTGAAAGAGAAGAAATGGAGAATGATTCCAATTCTGAAATCAGGAATCAGAGGAACCAGAATTCTATCATGTACTCTTTCCTGCAAAATTCACCAGGAGAATAGTGGTAGAAGTCTCGAATGAACCACCAGTAACACCACCAGAAAGATGAGTGAACCATGGAGATGAACAGCTCAAGGTGGTAAGGATGACTACCTTTGATGTAGTTAAAAACTGGAACAACATGGAGCTGGACTGCACGACCATCCTCTATAATCCTGATGATTTGCTAATGAGATGGTTCTTCCAATGGATGCCATGGCTAAAAGCCCATACTGAAAAGGATGCAAGTTACTTCAGCTGGTTCTACTCTCACTTTCCAAGCATGGAGGTGGTAGCACAAAACTTCCAAAGGGTGAAGAAGTTCGCCACCAAATTGATCACAAACCAGCCTCACTACAAGGTCTACAAACATGCCGAAAATCACTATATCCCCCACGATCGTAGAGTGGACTCTCAAGGAAGAAGGATCATGACCAAGGAGATGATCGTAGAGTCTGTTCACTCTACTATTGATGATGTTCAAGTTCTATACCAGAAGCCTCTATCTGCTCAAGCACTACTGACAGACATACCTTCATCTTCAACTAGTGATTGGAACTCAACGATTCTTTAGATTTTCAACACTTTCAAAAATCTGTCCCAGGAAGATGATCGTAGAGCCCAATCTGATACTCAACAAGGAGCTGCCCAACCAGATGATCAAATATCTAAGGAGGAAGAGCTGATGAAAAATTCTGATGAACTGATTGAGAAAATATCTCTATTCACTGAAGAGTCAAAGAAGCTAACAGCAGCAGGAGATAATTCATTCCAGAACAGACTTCAAGCTACTACGGCTGATGTATCTCTCAAACTCAAAGAGAGAGATAACATCTATCTGAAGGTCATAAATGATCAGAAGACAGATTCACTACAAGCGAAAAAGGCCAGTGAAGAGCAGATCCAAGCCCTCTTTGACAAAATTGACAACATGCAGCAGTCTTTCTCAGTGCAACTTGAGCTAGGCCAACAGAAACTCAAGTTTAAAGTTGTCAACTCCTCCTACCTGATGGAGCAGCTTATGTCCAACATGGAGCAGCTCTCTCAAATGATTAATGACAAAAAGGGGGAGAAAAAGAGGCATAGAAAGAGGCAGAGCAAGAGACATTCAAATAAGGGAAAGAAGAGCCGAAGAAAAGAAGAGAAAAAGTCAAAGAAGAAGATAGCAGAAGAAGAGACAGAGTCATCATCCAAGGGGGAGCCAATGAATGATGATTCTATGTTTGCCGAGGCTGAGGGGGAGCAAGAAGGAGAAAGGAATCATACATCTGAGGGGGAGCAAAGCAAAGTAGGAAAGTCATCATCCCAAGTGGAGCAGGAACAAGAAGGTCAAACAGATGATTAGTTGATCAACAGATATCCTGGAAACATACATGGAGCCAAAGAGGTACATTTCTAACTAGTTAGGTATGTTCTGGATCCAGGATGTAGAATATCAATGTATTAAAATTCCACTGCATTATAAATGACATTCATGATTATCTGTTTTAGAAATACAGCAACTCATTGTATATAAGATTCATTCATAAAATACATATGCACTTATTATTTTTGTCATAATCAAATAGGGGGAGATTGTAAGATATAAGCATGTGAATGTTATTCCTATTTACATATGATTTGGTTATGATATATATAAATGAATATGCAAGTATGCTTGCATTAAGAAAAGATGTAAAGTCTTTTGATAGATAATAGAAACATGTGTACAAGGACTTAGAATAAATTGATCAAGTATGTTAGGTTGATCCTACATAAGCAAAACAGCTTTGTAAAGTCCTTTAAAATAAATGATGTACAAGGACTGTAAACATAGAAAGATCAAGCATGTTAGGTTGATCTGATGATGTAATAGATAGGCTTGTCTGATCGTCGAGCACTGCACCAAAAATCGCAGTCTGCCAGAAGAGTCAAGAAAACTCGAGAACTATCAAGGCAGAATCGTAGTCTGCAAGATAGTAGTCTTGGAGTTCGTAGACTGCCAGGAGAGACGAGAAAGGATCGTAGTGTGTCGAGTAGAACTTCCTCAGGACCATAGTCTGCTGAGGAAGTCATGTTCAGAATCGTAGAAAACAGCCTGCCTACGAACCGACCGAGTATCTGCCAAAGCCAAGTCAAAAATCGTACATTACACTCAGAGTCCTAGAGTCTACTGATCATAAAAGAGGCAGAGATCGTAGTCGAGTAAGATCAGATGAAGACAACAAGCACAAGGCAGAAATCGTAGAGTGTCAAGATCTAATCTCGGAGTCGTAGTGTCTCATGCACCCAAAAAGTCAATCGTGAGAGTGCGTAACTAAGACCTCAACAGATGTGCTCACAATGCCAAGGCAGAATCGTAGAGCAAATACGATTCTCAACAAATGAGTACTCCCAGAATATCCAAAGAAATGAAGCCTCTGTTAGCACTGCAAAGATACATCCCATCTGAAGGAAACCAGAGAGCACTCAAAGAATGGCATGCAAGCTAACAGAAGATTAAAGCACCAACCTAATCAGCATTAAGATTAAGTTGTGAAGCCATTCGAGATGAAGTCTTCCACAAGGAAATCAGAAGAAGACTTCAGTAACTGACAAAGAAAAGTTAGCAAGTGTAGTAGCTGTCAAGCAGATAGAAGACAACGATCTTGGAAGAAACCAGGATCGTAGTGTTTGCCAAACAAAGAAAGAACTGATGAAGTGCATACAGAGACACTGGACAGCTTCTGAAGAACAAGGCTAAAGTGATTAAGCATTGGGCCAGTCCATTGATGATAAGTGAACGGGAGATCACAAGGAGAAAGCGAGCTGGACACGCCACAAATCTGAAGTGTCTTGCTATTCAGAAGGGGATAGAACAAAGAAGTCAAGTCATCAGTCTTTGAGAGCTGTTGAGGCAAACAGAAGTGTTGAAGCACTGTACAAGAGAAGGAAGAGGTGTTCTACATTGAAGATTCAATCAAGACTCTTCGAGATCATAGTGTTTTCTCTACCAGTCAACAAGACACTGTGATCAGGTCCATGAAGACATGCATCAGAATCGTAGAGTACGAATGGTTGAAGATTAAAGCATTGGCAATGGTTTAATTTGAAGGTTGATATTTGTACAAAAGCGTATTGAGATCATCGATGCAAAAGGACAACCTCTGATCGAGAAATCAGAAGGAGGAAATAAAGTCTTCGACTTACCCAAGACATTAAAGTGATATATCTGACAGTGTAGGTGAAAAAGTAGACTGCAGTATCAGAAAGTCAGAAAAAGTTGTCATGTCACATCTGCAGTCTGCACCAAGCAACTCGAGATCTATGAAGTATTTCAAAGAGCTTCTAACGGCTACTCTCCAACGGGAAGATTGGGAAAGAATATAAATTTGCTAGAGCTTCAAAGGTCAAAGGTTGTTGGAGTTGCCGAGTTTGGACTAACGGTGGACTGTTCTAAACCATGTAAGATAGTGAGTCCAAAGGCTCACTCTACGATCCACCAATAACACTCAGAGTCATACAAAGAAAGAGGTAAAAGTGAGAGTTCTACTACATGAAGAGTGTTGTAAACTGCCGAGAGAAAGGAGAGCATTAATGACATCTTGATATCCATCATGGGAAGACTCTAAGTAACATAGAGAAGAGCTCACAGTCATCTTAGCAAGTCCATCGTGAGAAGGCATCAAGTATCAAGAAGGGAGATCACAAATGCTATCATGGTGGCAAGCATGAGAAGGTTTCTAAGTACCTAACAGAAGAGTTTACAGTCATCTTAGAAACCAATCATGTGCAGCCATCACGTATCAAGAGGAATGATCTTTAAGGCAGTTCATCAAGGGATCATCAGAGGAGGTTGAGTTACTGAAGAAGCTTAGCATCATGCAACACTCAACTGCACTTCAAGGATGATCACGCCAAGCTACTAAGTACAGAAGATTTTTAAAGCATGAAGACATCTTAGCAGCTCAGCACCAACTCCAACAAACCAACAACTACAACAACAACAACAAGCCAGGGCCTGAAAGGTCCTTGTCCGGAGGGACTAAATGAAGTTCCAAGCATGCTGGGCTTGAAGAGTTCCTAGGGAACTTGAGACGTTCCGAGGCTGCTGGCCTTGAAGAGTTCTTAGTGAACTGAAGTCCCAAGGCTGTTGGCCTTGAAGAAATCTTAGTGATTCAGGGTGCTGTCCTTCCTTAGTGGAAATCCTGCTAGTTGAAGCAGAAGAGTGGATTAGGAGCTTGAGTCTCTGAACCATTTAAAACCCCTTGTGTCATTTATATTATGTCTATTAACTGCTATAACTGCTATGTATGTTCTAGCTGCTTACAACCGAACTAACTCTACGAACAATGTATGTATGATTATGAATATATCAATGAAGGGGATCTTTTACTTATTCCGCTGTGCTTGAAAATATTCTTATGTTTGCCATATGCTAATTTAATAGCAATACAAAATAAAAGAAAAAAGTATTTAAAATTAAAAGGATCTATTAAACCCCCCCCCCCCCCTTCTAGATCTATTGTACCTACTGGGAACTAACATACTATTGGGAGAGATGGTGCAAGTTTGATAATAATTGCAGGACTAAATTAAAAATGAAGAAAAAGATGAAGGTATTATACTGTAATATTTCGAGCCCCAAAACGTGCAATTATCGAAACTATATTTTCCTATAAATAGAAGCTCATTCTTCTTTCATTCTCACCAATTCACTAAGACTCACAAGAGCATTTATAGAGAGAGAAGCTTTAGAGAGAAAGTAGAAGAGAAGTCACTACCTCCTTATTCCAAAGATCCAAAGATTCTTCCGAGATAAGGGATATTATTTTGTTCAGTATTCATAGGAATAATATTTTCTTCCATACTATGTAGTATGTGAGTAATATTATTTCGTCTCGTATTCCTGATTATACCATCATTCGGTTAAAGTATTGCTTCTATATTCCATGAAATTGGTAGAATATCCTTGAAATTTGTACTTCATCTAGTATCGCTTCACAAAGATGTTTTCTGCACATTCTTGTTAAATTTTAAGTTTTTCATGCCGGAGTACTGTCCATGAGTACTATCCATTTATACGGTACTATTCATAAAAGTACTATTCACTGGTACTATTCACAAAGTACTATTCATGAGTACTATTCATAAAGTACTATTCACAGAGTACTATTCCCGAAGTACTATTTATGGGGTACTATTCACTCGGGTACTATTCATCCGAAGTACTATTCATAACAAAAATTGATTTCTTTTCAATCCAAATCATTTTTGATACATTATCATTCTTGAATTTTACTCCACAAAGCAGTATCATGTTGACAATTTGGATAATATTAAATTCTGGATAAATTAAATTATAAATCATTAAAAATTTATCCTTGAACTTGTTTTATTGAATTCTTATATCATTGTCATCATCCGCATGTTTATATTATGTTGAAAGTCATCCGTTGTAAGACCCCAACATTTATAAATAAAGATGAATTTTCTATAAATATTATTTTTGAATATTATGGAATGAATTTGATATAATGTTATAGTTATGGGTAATATTTATAAATTTTGCAAAAGTACGCAAGTTGTTATATAATATTCGATTGGTCTGGGAATATTCGCTTTTAACAGAAATATTCGTACAACCAAGACAATCATTGGTGGACCCCTACAACGAAATTATTGTCGATTTGAAAACGATAAAAATACTTTATGAAAATAACGGCGGAAGTTTTACAGTTAATCGTTGAAACACCCTGTTAAAAGTACAAGAATACGCCAGTCGTCGTACAATAAGAAGACACGCTTATTGATTTGATACTTACGTGAGAAGTCACTCGCTTTGTTCAATTATTGTTACGATAATTGCTTTGATAAGATCTCACGTTATTTGATTCAATTATTGTCAATATTTTATAATCAATAATTGAGATGACAAAGTTATTAATATTATTATTTATAATTTTAACGATGTCTAGAAGTTCTGTCAAGGAGAGGTTTGGTCACCTAATTGTGCGCCAATGGGGAGAAATCCTTATTGGAAAGCCCTCTCTTTCCTGGGAACGACCTGATCGATTAATATTGTGAATTATAATAATGATGATGAGTTTTGTTTTATTAGTATTATTAATGTAATAAAACAGAAAAGCTTTTTATATAAAATAGAATACTTTTATAAAGTTATTCGTTTTATTAGACTATAAATAGAATATATAATATTCTATTATGTATAGTGTTTTGCATAGTAAAATCTTTTTATATAAAATAGAATACTTTTATAAAGTTAATTATTTTATTAGAAAATAATTAGAATATATTATATTTTATTATGCATAGTGTTGCATAGTGCCCTGCATAGTGTTTTGCATAGTAAAATCTTTTTATATAAAAATGTAATACTTTTATAAAGTTATTTGTGTTATTAGATTTTAAATAAATTATAAATATAAATATATATATATATATATATATATATTTAGAATATATTATATTTTATCACAGTAGTGCGTTATAGTATCCTTTCTATTTTCCTATAAATAGGATGCTTAGTTAGAATTGAAAACCACACCGTAAGTTCGTAGAGTTCTTCATAATCTTGAGCGTATTTCTTTAGAGTTTTAAGAAGCTTTGAGCATAGTGTAAGTTTTCTTCAAGAATATCCTCGCCTACCAAATTTTAATACAATTCTTTACTAGGTATAGGATATTATTTGTTGTACTCGTAAGGGGTATTCTTTCTTTCTTATTCATGAAGAGAACTTCATTATTCCATTCTTTATTATCTCATTGAATAACTCAGATACGCTGCCACCCTATACTTGGTAAAATTCTTCTGTTATTCTATTTTTTATTATTCTGTTGGAATATCATGTCTGTGCTTTACGCATGACCTGGTTCCGTTAATTATTATTATGTTAGAATATCATGTCTGTGCGTTTACGCATGACCTGGAATTCCGTTATTAATTATTCTCATTGGAATAACTCATCATCTGCGTACCTATCGCATGCTCGGTGATTTCTTTTGTTATTCCATTCTTTATTATACTCAGTTGGTTAAAGTTTTGACTTCTATATTCCATGAAATTAGTGGAATATCCTTGATATTTGCGTTTCATCCAGTATCTTTTCATGGAAATATTCTTCTGAGTATTCTTGAATTTTACTCCACAAAGCAGTATGATGGTTACAATTTGGACGTTATTGAGTTCAGGATAAATTAACTTATAAATCTTTAAAATTTATTCTTGATCTTGTTTTATCAATTGTCATCATCCTCATGTTTATAATATGTTGAAAGTCATCTCGTGGCCCTGTATGTATAGATGGACTTGGTATGATTATGACCGTGGATTATTCGGTATAATCATGGCCGTAATGTTACAAATGATGTGGTAAAAATCCTCATTGGTCAGTAGTGCATTGATGGACAGTTGTTGGCATGATCATGACCATTGATGAATACACGAATATCCTTGGCCTGTAGTGCATGGATAATTTGTGGTCGTGATACTAATGAATATCGTTGGCCGTAGTGCAGGGATGATGTGGATTATTTATTAAGCTGAGTCTCAAAAAGTAATGAAAAACCTTTTAAATCATAGAAGATAGTAGATTTTATTGTCTACTTAACTCTTCTAATGGATTACTTGTTCCGCTGCAGTTAAACTTGATGTTTGTTATATTTTATCAGTTTAACACTATTGAAGGCTAATGATAATTTATTCTACATTATCTTAGTCATAATATTTCTTACTGGGCTAGTTGAGCTCACCCTTTTACTTTTATTATTCTCTTTAGGAAATGAGAACGTAGCAGGGACTAGTCGGGGAACAGAGTGATGGTCTTAGATGGTGCATTAGTAGTCCTCACTATTCTGTGAAATAGTGTGATAATAAATGTAATGAGGACCCCATTGAGTTTGTATATTGTCTAGATGACAATATTTGTATTAAAACTCACAGCATATGTTTAGTCATATTTTACACGACTGTTGTATAATTAAGTTTGTATTTGAATTTTGTATCATGTATTTGGCGACTCAAGATGGGTGATGTATACCTATTTTGGGGGCGTCACAATTGGTATCAAAGATTAGGGATATGATCACTGGCTAAGATGTGAGACTAGAACTAGGAGGGAAGAGACGGGGAATTCCTTCGCTAGTATGACCTACCTAAGTTTATTTGGTATTTAATTGGTCGGTCAGAGTATAGTGATAATATGTTACATGTCAATTAACCCTTGTTTTGTGATATTATCTGAAAATGACATCCGAGAATGTTGAGAATATCAATGGAGCACAGGAGACCGTTGAGTCACCACAAATCAACACCCAGGATAATGTGCATAAGGAAGTCAATAATCCTCAGGTGAACAACAAAACCGACCAAATGGCGAACGACGGAATGTTTAGGAGCTTTCTGCAATTCGTACAACATCAGACAAGAGAGACTCCTGTCCAAAATGCAGGTGGAAACACTGACAACTCTTGGACGGTCACCACTAAACAGTTCAAGGAGCTGGGACCAACGGAGTTTATTGGAGAACCAAAACAACTTAAGGCGGAGACGTGGATAAAGTAGATCACCAAGATATTTGATGTCTTGGGATGCTCTAAGGAGCAAAAGGTTCACTTTGCCACCTTTATGTTGCGAGGAGAGACAGATTACTGGTGGGAATCGGTAAAGCGTACTGAACCTGCCGCGCAGAAGATGTCTTGGGAGAAGTTCCAAGAACTATTCAACGACAAGTACTTTCCCGAAAGTATTCGTCACATGAAAGAGGTAGAGTTCATCAAGTTAGAGCAGAACAATATGACCGTGTCGCAGTACGAAGCTAAATTTGCCGAGTTGTCCCGGTTTGCGTCTCACTTGGTTGACAATGAGGAGAGAATGACGCGGATGTTTCTAAGAGGTTTGAAACCCAAGATACGTCAATATCTAATTTCTCATAAACTGTATTTGTATTCAGATGTTGTAAATAGGGCTCAGTTATTGGAGTGCGATAACGAGTCAACGCAACTAAGAGAAAGTAGCCGGCAAAATGATAATACCAGTGAGAGCAGTCATCGAAGCGGTGACAACAAGCGTGAAGGGAATCAACAGGCCAGAAATGGTAACCACTTCGGTGGTAATCAGGGCCAAAATAATAAGAATGGACATTTCAAAAAGAGGAGATTCAACAATGATGGAAAGACGTCAGCACCAGCACCCGTTGTTAAGGAAGGAGAACGACCACCTATCATATGCTTCAAATGCGGAAGGGAGGGACACATCACCACAATCACCTGCGATGTCGTCCAAAGCATGTTATAATTGTGGAAGAGAAGGTCACCTAGCCCGATTTTGTCGTTCACCGAAGACAAGTTCAGCTAGGATGGAGGCACCAAAGGCCGTCCCAGAAAAATCAAAGCCGGTAGTGCAAGAGAGATCGTTTGTAGTGACCTCCCAGAAATCAAGGAACCCGAACGAGGTCATCATGGGTAAGCTTATCATAAACTCTAGCGAAGTCTATACCTTATTTGATACCGGTTCTACCCATTCTTTTATTTCTCTTACTTGCGCTCAACGATTAAATTTGACTCCAGAGAAATTAGACTTTGACTTATCTGTGGAAACTCCGTTGGGAGAAACCTTCATTACATCCACTGTTTATAAGTCTTATTTGGTTCAAATCAGTACCCTCACATTACCTGTCAATCTTATTTCATTAAAAATACTTGTATTTGATGTGATTCTAGGGATTGATTGGTTAACTACTCATCATAAAAAATTAATTATTTTCGTAAGGTTGTTAGCTTTCATATTCCTAACCAACCTATTATGCGAATTCAAGCAACCAAACCATTAAAATCAATCACTGTCATCTCAAGCCATAAAGCTATTCGTTTATTAAAAAACGGATGTTAAGCTTTCTTAGCTCATGTCACGGATCTAAACAAAAATACGCCGCTTTTGAATGATATTTCTATTGTTAATAAATTTCACGATGTATTCCCGAAGAACTTCCCCGCCTACCCTCAGGCGTGAAATTGAATTTTGTATCGACCTTGAACCCCAGACAAAACTCATTTCCAAAGCTCCATATCGAATGGCTCTATTGAACTTCAGGAGTTAAAGACCCAACTGCAGGAATTGTTAGACATTGGCTTTATTCATCCTAGTACTTCTCCTTGGGGTGCTCCTGTTCTATTAGTGAAGAAGAAAGATGGGAGTATGCGACTTTGTATTGATTATCGGAGTTGAATCATGTCACCATCAAAAAAAAGGTACCCATTACCACGTATTGATGACTGTTTGACCCGGTTTGCAAGGAGCCAAATTCTTTTCAAAGATTGATCTTCGTTCGGATATCACCAATTGAAGATTGAAATGTATGACATTCCAAAGAAGGCTTTTAACTCCCAGACGCATTATGAATTCCTAGTCATGTCCTTTGGATTGACTAATGCTCCTGCTGCCTTCATGGATATGATGAACCGAGTATTCAAGGAATATTTGGATCACTTTGTGGTCGTCTTTATTGATGACATCCTTATTTATTCCAAAAGCCATGAAGATCATGAGCAACACTTGAGGCTGGTACTCCAAAAGCTTCGTGAATACAAGCTTTATGCTAAGTTGAAGAAATGCGAGTTCTGGCTTGAGGAAGTAGCATTCCTTGGGCACGTAGTATCAAGTCATGGAATATATGTTGTCCCGGCAAAAATTGAAGTAATTCAAAGCTGAGAGCAACCTAAATCAGTGACCAAAATACGTAGCTTTCTCGGTTTAGCTGGTTATTATCGGAGATTCGTGGAAGGATTTTCTCGAATCGCTACTCCATTAACTCAGCTGACTTGGAAAGATACAAAGTTCGGTTGGAGCGAAGAATATGAGAAGAGTTTTCAAGAACTCAAGAGGAGACACATTTCAAAGACTGCTCGACAATACCATCCTGCCTCGGAGGGATTTGTCATCTACAATGAATGCTTCTGCAAAGGGTTGGGATGTGTTCTCATGCAACATGGAAAATTCATAGCCTATGCCTCTCGATGATAACTCAAAGAATATGAGAGGAATTATCCTACCATGATCTAGAGTTAGCAAATTGTCTTTTTCACTTAAAATTTGGAGGCATTACTTATATGGGAAAAAGTGGAGATCTTTACGGATCATAAAAGCCTCAAATATTTCTCCACTCAAAAGGAACTCAACATGCGACAACGACGTTGGCTTGAACTGTTGAAAGATTATGATCATACCATCCAATACCATCCTAGAAAAGCGAACGTGGAAGCTAACGTATTGAATAGAAGATCATATGCAAGTAAGAGTGCGATATTGTCAACGCAAAGGCCCATTTTGTGACTTGCAAAGGATGGAGATAGAGTTAAAGACTCCAGGGACCCATGTGATGATGGTGAATATACGAGTAGAACTAACTTTAATCGATAAAGTTAAAGTTGCTCAAGCTACAGACTTGGAGCTGATGCGTATGAGGAAGAAAGTGCAAGAAGGTGCTATGCCGGAAGCAAGAATCGATGAAGAAGGAATACTTCGAGTCAACTCTAGACTTTGTGTTCCTAACGACCCTGATTTAAAGTATAAAATTATGATGGAGGCGCATAACATACCGTTTGCAATCTATCATGGGAGTACCAAAATGTATCATGATCTTCGTCATACATTTTGGTGGAAGCAATATGAAGAGAAAGATAGCGCTGTTTATCTCAAGGTGTCTAACTTGTCAACGAGTTAAAGCGGAGCATCAAGTACCAAAAGGTCCATTGCAACCACTTGAAATTCTAGAATGGAAGTGGGAGCACATTACCATGGATTTCGTTACTGGTCTTCCCAAGGTTTCTCAAGGCATAGATGCAATTTGGGTCATTGTTGATAGATTAACAAATTCTGCTCACTTCTTACCTATACGAGAAACTTATACACTTGAACGTCTTGCTCGTATGTACATAAACAAGGTTGTAAAATTGCATGGTATGCCAGTATCCATAGTGTCTGATCGAGACCCAAGATTCACTTCACGATTTTGGGTTAGTTTACAAAAAGCTATGGGCACGGATTTACGATTTAGCTCAGCATATCATCCTCAGACGGATGGACAGTCGGAGAGGACTATTCAAACTCATAAAGATCTATTAAGACTCTGTGTCCTTGATTTCAAGGGAAGTTGGGACAAGTTCTTACCATTGGTGGAGTTTTCCTACAACAACAGTTATCAAGCAAGTATTGGCATGGCTCCATTCAAGCGTTGTATGGAAGAAAGTGTCGCTTCTCCAAAGATTTGGGATGAGGTGGGTGAAGCAATGTTGTTGGGACCGGAGTTGGTAAGTATAACTACAGAAAAGATTCAAACGATCCGGCAACATATAAAAATCTCACAAGATCGACAAAAGAGTTATGTTGATCTTCATCGAAAGGACGTGGAATTCGATATTGGAGATCATGTGTTGTTACGTGTTGCTCCATGGAAAGGAGTTACTTGATTTGGAAAGAAAGGAAAGCTCAATCCTCGATTCATTAGCCCATTTTTAATCCTCTATCGAGTAGGAACTGTGGCGTATAGACTCGCTTTATCGCCAAGTATGTCTCGTGTTCATAACGTTTTTCACATATCCATGTTACGTAAATATGAGAAAGACCCGAACCACATTATTGAGTTAGAACCGAAAGAAATAGCAGAAGATTTGACGTATGAAGAGGTTCATGGTCAAATCTTGGATAAGAAGGAACATATTCTACGCTCCAAGGTTATACCTCAAGTCAAAGTTTTATGGAGAAACCACGATGTTGAGGAAATGACCTAGGAGTTAGAATCTGAAATGAAATCAAGGTATCCTTACCTCTTCGACATACCAGGTACGTACCCTAATTTTGAGTGCGAAATTTCATAAGAATGAGAGGTTGTAAGACCCCAACTTTTATAAATAAAGATAAATTTTCTATAAATATCATTTATGAATATTATGGAATGAATTTGATATAATGTTATAGTTGTGGGTAATATTTATAAATTTTGTAAAGTACGCAAGTTTTTATATAATATTCGATTGGTCTGGGGAATATTCGCTTTTAACAGGAATATTCGTATAACCACAATCATTGGTGGACCCCACAATGTAATTATTATCGAATTGAGAAAACGACAAAAATACTTTTATAAAAATAACGGCGAAGTTGTACCGTTAACTGTTGAAACACCCTTGTTAAAAAAGTACAATGAATACGTAGAAGTCAGATAAGAGTAGACACTCAGGTATTGATTATTGATACTTACGTGAGAAGTCACTTTCGCTTTTTGTTCAATTATTATTACAAATAATTCTTTGCATAGATCTCACGTTATTTGATTTAATTATTGTCAATATTTTATAATCAATAATTGAGATGACAAAGTTATTAATATTATTATTTGCAATATTAACGATGTCTAGAAGTTACATCAAGGAGAGGTTTGGTCACCTAATTGCGCGCCAATGGGAGAAATACTTATTGAAAGCCCCTCTTTCCTCGGGAACGACACAGTCGATTAATATTGTGAATTATAATAATGATGATGAGTTTTGTTTTATTAGTATTATTAATGTAATAAAATGTAAAAAAGCTTTTTATATAAAATGTAATACTTTTATAAAGTTATTCGTTTTATTAGACTATAAATAGAATATATAATATTCTATTATTATATAGTGTTTTGCATAGTAAAATCTTTTTATATAAAATGTAATACTTTTATAAAGTTATTTGTTTTATTAGACAATAATTAGAATATATTATATTTTATTATGCATAGTGTTGCATAGTGCTCGCATAGTGTTTTTGCATAGTAAAATCTTTTTATATAAAATGTAATACTTTTATAAAGTTATTTGTTTTATTAGATTTTAAATAAAATATATATATATATATATATATATATATTGAATATATTATATTTTATTGCATAGTGCAAAAGATAGTATCCTTTCTCTATTTTCCTATAAATAGGATGCTTAGTTAGAATTGAAAACCACACCGTAAGTTCGTAGAATTTCTCTATAATCTTGGCGTATTTCTTTAGAGTTTTAAGAAGCTTTGAGCGTAATGTAAGTTTTTTCAAGAATATCCTCGCCTCTACCAAATGAAATACTATTCTTTTACGGTAAGGGGATATTATTTGTTGTACTCGTAAGGGGTATTCTTTCTTTCTTATTCATAAAGAGAACTTCTGTTATTCCATTCTTTATTATTCTGTTGGAATAACCTATATACGCGGGCTACCCTATACTTAGTGAAATTCTTCTGTTATTCTATTTTTTATTATTCTGTTGGAACATCCTGTCTATGCTTTACGCATGACCTGGTTCTATTATTTATCATTCTGTTGGAACATCATGTCTGTGCTTTACGCATGACCTGGTTCCGTTAATTATTATTCTGTTAAAATATCATGTTCGGTGCGTTTACGCATGACCTGGTTCCGTTATTTATTATTCTGTTGGAATAACCTGTCTGTGCGGTCTATCGCATGCCTGGTGATTTCTTTTGTTATTCCATTCTTTATTATACTCAGTTGGTTAAAGTTTTTACTTATATACTCCATGAAATTAGTGGAATATCCTCGATATTTGCGCTTCATCCAAAGATCTTTCATGGAAATATTCTTCCGAGCATTCTTGAATTTTACTCCACAAAGCAAGATCATGTTGACAATTTGGACGTTATTGAGTTCAGGATAAATTAACTTATAAATCTTTAAAATTTATTCTTGAACTTGTTTTATTGAATTTTCATCATCCTCATGTTTACAATATGTTGAAAGTCATCTGTGGCCTGTAGTGCATAGATGGACTTGGTATGATTATGACCAGGGATTATTCGGTATAATCATGACCGTAATGTTACAAATGATGTGGTAAAAATCCTCATTGGCCATAGTGCATTGATGGACAGTTGTTGGCATGATCATGACCATTGATGAATACATGAATATCCTTGGCCTGTAGTGCATGGATAATTTGTGGTCGTGATACTAATGAATATCTTTGGTCGTAGTGCAGGGATGATGTTGATTATTTATTAAGCTGAGTCTCAAAAAGTAATGAAAAACCTTTTAAATCATAAAAGATAGTAGATTTTATTTTCTACTTGACTCTTCTAATGGATTTCTTGTTTCGCTGCAGTTAAACTTGATGTTTGTTATATTTTATCAGTTTAACACTGTTGAAGGCTAATGATAATTTATTCTGCATTATCTTAGTCATAATATTTCTTACTGGGCTAGTTGAGCTCACCCTTTTACTTTCATTATTCTCTTCAGGAAATGAGAACGTAGCAAGGACTAGTCGGGGAACAGAGTGATGGTCCTAGATGGTGCATTAGTAGTCCTCACTATTCTGTGAAATAGTGTGATAATAAATATAATGAGGACCCCATTGAGTTTGTATATTGTCTAGATGACAATATTTGTATTAAAACTCACAGCATATGTTTAGTCATATTTTACACGACTGTTGTATAATTAAGTTTGTATTTGAATTCTGTACCATGTATTTGGCGACTCAAGATGGGTGATGTATACCTATTTTGGGGGCGTCACATCCGTGGCCTGTAGTGCATAGATGGACTTGGTATGATTATGACCAGGGATTATTCGGTATAATCATGACCGTAATGTTACAAATGATATGGTAAAAGTCTTCATTGGCCCGTAGTGCATTGATGTACAGTTGTTGGCATTATCATGACCATTGATGAATACACGAATATCCTTGGCCCGTAGTGGATGGATAATTTGTGGTCGTGATACTAAAGAATATCTTTGGCCGTAGTGCAGGGGTGATTCGATGATGTGGATTATTTATTAAGCAGAGTCTCAGCGATAAAAGTGATAAAAAAATCTTTTAAATCATAGAAGATAATAGATTTTATGCTCTACTTGAATCTTCTAATGGATTACTTGTTCCGCTGCAGTTAAACTTGATGTTTGTTATATTTTATCAGTTTAACATTGTTGAAGGCTAACGATAAATTATTCTGCATTATCTTAGTCATAATATTTCTTACTGGGCTAGTTGATCTCACCTTTTTGCTTTTATTGTTCTCTTCAGGAAATGAGAACGAAGTTGGGACTAGTCGGGGAATGGAGTGACGGTCCAGATGATAGCATTAGTAGTCCTTATTATTCTATAAAATAGTGTGATAATAAATGTATTGAGGACTTCATTTGAGTTGAATACTGTCTAGAAGACAATATTCGTATTAAAACTCTCAGTTTATATTTTGTCGTATTTTACACGATAGTTGTATTATTAAGTTGTATTTGAATTTTGTACCATGTATTTGGCGACTCAAGATGAATGATGTATACCTATTTTGGGGGCGTCACACCTACTGTACTTGACGTCATTAAAATGAGACAATATAACGCGTCTTCTTTGGGTGTCTGCTTTAGAACAAAACCTACTGCACTTAAAGGCAGAAACATCAACTTATGACGTGGTAGGTTCAATTGAAAAAAAATAGAAAAAAATAATAGTTTAACGACCTAATTGAAAAAATTGAAAGGTTGATCACTTCAATAGTTTAGGATAATTATTTATATTTAAGCCTTACATATATAATTAATATTAATTATATATTTAACAATGACCCATAAGTGTTTTAATTTAGGCTCATGAGAATTAATATTAGTAAATGACTTTTATAAAAAATAAATTATTATAAAATAATAAATTACTAACGTTTTTCAGGATCATAAGTACTATTTTGATTCTAGTTAAATTTTAGGTTTAAAAAATATTTTAGTAATAGTTAATAAAATAAAATCAAAAGACTTTAAAAAATATTTTAATAACACTTAAATTTTAATCTCATACCAAAGATCAAAAATAAAAAATATATATAATTATTTTTATAAAAGACTTAAAAAGATGAGAACATTGATAGAAGAGAAAGGGATGGAGTTGGGAAAATGGGAAAGTAGAAATTTATTGTTTGTAGCCTATATATGCTAATAATGTAATGTACCTGTGTCATGTTACTGATAACATATTAGTTTTAGGCCCGCACGTTCTCCTGCAGCCCTTGTGCTCTTCTATGGCGCCACCCCACAATTCTTTCGAATTCGGTTAGAATAGAAGTTTATTTTTAGATAAGTTAATTAATTGGTCAATAAAATACTAATACATATAGAGTATTATCTGCGTGTTAGTATTTATTGGTCAATTGACCAACTTATATAAAAATGAACTTCATGCTAATCACTTCCAATTCTTCCTCTCCACACTTCATTTTTCTTCCTGTGATGTACATAGATTCGATTATCATAAAGTTAACTTTATGGTAAATTATTTAATTGATCAAAGCAGTGCTGACTGCTGACACGCTAAGAGATGTCATTTCTCGATCTGCGTGTCGACACTGTATTTATCTATTGATTAAAGTTAACTTCATGCTAACCACTCTCGACCTATATATATCCATTTTTTATTTTTTTTCATATTATTCCCATTTAAAAATAACATTGACTTCTGATATTTATTACACAAATTGACTTGTCATAAACAAATTATTTAGTTTAGATGATGATAATTTTCTAAATAGATTGTCTAGTTAGTTCCTGACGACGTTTTGATTCTCTTTCAAATCTCATCAATCTCAAAATGCAATAATTTCTTTTTGTTTTATACTGTTTCTATCCCTTAAAAACTGGCTTAATTTGAATTTTTTGTTGTCAAATTAACAAATTTTAGAATTGAAAATTAAGCGTATTTATTTATATTTTCAAACCTATGAAAATTGAAAGCCATGGCAAATTCGACATAATTTTTTATTAGTATAATTTCTCCACTTATTTTTACAAAAAAAAAAAAACATAAATTTCGATTACAAAAAAGATCAAAAAAATAAAATTAAACCAATTTTTACGAGACGAAAGAAGTATTTAAGAATATACTTTCGTCTCCTAAAAAATTATAGTTATCATCAATGTTTTGTTCTAAAAAGAGTTTAGTTCTTTTATAATGGAGCAATACTTTTTAAATTTATTATCAAAATTTTACTACTATCTAATCAAAAGTAAAATAATCAGTAAATAAATTTAAGGGTAAATCAAAACAAAATATATCCTCTAAAATTTATATATCTTCTAATATGAATTTTTTTTTTTAGAATAATTATCACATGTAGGAATGGCAAAAAAAATTTATAACAAATTATATTGTGTGAGTTTACATTTGTGCATATTAAAAGTTTAAATTTTCTATATATTGTAACAAATATGTTGATTTTTATTGCAAGTATATAGTCACAAACTATCATTAATTTTCGTAACAGTCCTCAAACTATCACTTTCAAGCACCGTTGTCTCATAACAATTACAAAAATTAGGCTGGTTTAGTCAATGTGTGTTGGAGTGTGTTGAAGAGATGAACCAATGATATCTGTTTTTGGACCATTGTTATGCATGTTAGGTATGGCAGCATGTAGCATGTTAGTTGCTTGACATTGTCTGGGTCTGGATCTGGGTCTGGGTCAAGAAGAGGATCTGATTATTGTGTCCCAAAATATGCTCCAACAAAAAAATATGCTCCAACAAAACAACAGGATTTCAGTTAAACTTACTGCAAGCATAGGAAAAGAAATTGATTTTCATAGTCAGAAATCTCAAGGGCCAGAACATACTTGAAGTGAATACATGACCTTGAAGATAAATGTACATAAAGAGACATTCTTTTTCTTCAAATATTTATAATTTATATTTTCTTGCTGATAAGAATGAAAAAGGAAAGAAAAAGATCCATAAGATCAGTTTCCCTATATTGTAACAAATTGGACAGGATCAAAAAGAAAGACACTGAAATGGGGTTTAGGACAACAGATCAAACACCAAATCATCAACCAAATAACTTAATATACCATTCTCAATCTCTAAACCCTCTTCAAATTCTTCAGTTTCAAAGTCGACCCATTTTCCATATGGAGTACTCATGTCCTTGTCGACAAGCTCGTCCACCATCAAGTCCGTCATGCTTGTCCAACTGCGCATCTCTTTATATAATTCCTCTGCCAAAAGCTGCTTCCTCTGAGCCATTGTGGTCAGTTTCATCCATGCCGTGTAACTCCCACCGGAGATCTGCTCGCACCTGAATTCTAGGAATTCATTCAGGCAATTAAATAAAAGCTTTCGTTCAAGTTTAAAGTCTGCTTCCGTAGTTTTATCTGGTCCAGTTTTCTGATTCTCTAGGCGATCAAAGAGATCTGGAGTTATGACTTCACGGGCATTACCCAACACAAAATCCTCTAACATCAGGTCTGTGTTGCTTAGTACTCCTTTGACATATTCTAGTTCCCATTTTGTTGATTGCTCAAATATACTATAACTGAACTTTGTAGCTGTATCCTTTCTTTCCAAACCCCTGACAGATATGGAAGAGGCAGAATCCAATAACTCCATTTCATCTTCTTCAATATATTGGGGCTTTCTGGCAGAGAGGCAGGAGACCGTCTCAGAAGTTTCAGCTGATGAACACTGCCAGTTGCCTGAAAATGAAGTGTTTTATTTTTTATAATAAAACTATTAGAATATGCATTGTTATAAGTCTCTAGAGAAGAAATACATAAAATGGTGATCTCAATTTATGAATGCAAGACATCGGAGCTACCATAATGTCCACAACAGTCGGTGGACACCTTTATATAATCCAGGATTACCTTTTCGCGACTATTATTCACCACTGAACTACTATTTTTTTTTTTGGACAAAATCCTGAAGTTCCATCAAGATTTTGTCATGCTACTAGACTCCAGACTATGTTTATTCCGTCCACAAATATATGATATGTTCATTGTATGGTAATTTTTGAAGTTTGAACCTTATTTTATCACTATGTTCTGCATGTTGTCATAAAAGTAGTGAAAGAAAATCCGACATAAAGTACCATTGCTAGTGAAGCTGATTTTGCTATCTGAAGAGTTGTAACTTCCGCCTGAAAAAGAAGGTTGACTTGAGATTGGGGTGGGATATCGACAATCAAATTCTTTTCCGTATTCATGGTTGCTGCTACTATTGCTACTATCTTCCAACTCTTCAGATTCCTGAAAAATGAAAGGAAAATCTGAGGGCATGACCATGTATTAATGCTATTAAAATTCCACCATCAAAATAACTGCTGAAGAGTTGCACACATAGAGGAACTTGACCTCAAACAGCTGGATCAATATAATACAATATAACTGAATTTACAAGACACTACCAATTCATGTGGACCCTTGTAATTTATTTTCTTTTTTTTTGGGTTCACTGCAGAAAATTGACAATAACTTATCATGCAATTTTTAGAACTGTAATCTTCCAGTGGGAAAACCTAAAAAAAACACATTCAAGTTACTTTGCCAACTGTGCCATCATAGAAAAATTAATGGCACTATTAAGACTAAGGTTTATCTTCTTATAAAATAATATTAACTGAAAAAAAGAAATAATAATTAAAAATATATAAATTAGAATGGCAAAACTAATGATTTAACCACCGAAGTTGGCACGTTTTATTGAATACATGATTGAACTTTTAATTTTTCAAATTAACTCACTGAACTAATATTTATTTTCAAATTGGGTCATTATGTTAAAATAAGTTGACAGACGTTAATTTTTTACCTACGTGGCGCTGACGCGGACGTAAAAAAAAGAGAAAAAAAGAGAGAAAATGACATAGAAAATAAAGACAACATATATTTGAGAAGCACTCTATTTTCTCTCTCGCTAGATCTATAGACACAGAGATACAGGAGTTTCGATTATCAATGGCAGAGGAGAGAACATCAGATCTCGTGGAGTGGTGGCTCGGTTCAACGGGCTATTGAGTTCCACAGCGCAAGCAACAAAACCAAGGCTATTGATGTTACTGACATCAACGGATCTTCCCTAGATAAGGTTCGGAACGGCGGTGGACGCGACGGATCACGTGGCGGCGGCGACGACTACGGATTTAGCAGCGATGGTGGTGGTGGACGGGGAGGCGCATGTGAGTGTTATAGCTGCAGTGAGTATGGACATATGGTCAGGGATTGTGAACGGCAGGGGAGTCGTAGCCGCGACGGTGGTGCAGGAGGTGGTTCCGGTTGCTTTAAGTGTGGGGGATTGGGCACATCGCTAGAGACTGCACGATTGTTGGGATCTGAGTTTTCTGCAGATTTGGATGTTGGTTTAGTAAAATTAGGGGTATTTCTTGGTAGAGAGCGAAAGTGATGGCAGGAGGTGCAGCAGGTCCAGCAAAAGCGGAAGAGCCGGCGCCGCACCCACCCAAAGATCAGCTTCCCAATGTTTCCTACTGCATTACCAGTCCTCCCCCATTGCGTGAGTCTTAATTTATTCTTCCATCTGTTCAGTATATTCTGTAAACTTTTTTTTTGGTTTTTATTAATTAGAAGTTTTGGATTCCTTTTGGCAACTTGTTCCGAAATTAGTACTATGATTACATATGTATAAAGTTATGCTGGGAAGCTCTAGATTCTGATTTTTCTCATTTTTAGGGAAGATGAAGATTTTTTTAGATCTGTTCTTCCATATATAATCTGATTAATTTAATGAATTAAAATTTTAATTGATTATATATTATTATTTTGTTGATGTAGAAAGTCAAGATTGAAGTTTTTATTTATTTTTTTACCACATGTAATATTTTTAATTTTTGTATATTTTTTTCAGCGCAACATAGATAAAAAGTTAACGTCTGTCTATTTTTTTTTAACGGAGTGACCCAATTTGAAAATTTTAATTAGTTCAATTAGTTAATTTGACAAATTAAAAGTTCAATCAGGTATTCAGTAAAACGTGCCAACTTCGATGACCAATTCATTAGTTTTGCCAAATTAGAATCCACTTGGTTTTCCATAAGAGCAACTTAAAACAAACATAAGCAAATACAGTCTTTATTCATCCTTAAAGCTCACCAGACGATGGCTTATGCACATTCTATGCTAAATCATCCAATATTAGAATATATTTTTTGTTAAACTAATTCATTATTTGTAGTTGGACTTTCATTGTCATTGCTCTTCACAAGTCAAAACGAATAACTGACGCAAACAAAATAACATTTGATCCCAATGACAATTATAGATAAGAAGAATTACCTGCCACTTTTGTTTTGCACCTAGCAACAATTCATCCAGCAAAGAGCGATCAGAGTCATGCTGGTTGCCCACATTATTGTTATGCAGACCAAGTTGAAGCGTTTTCCCATGTTCGGTAAATGCAGCAGAGTTTGCCACACCAAGGGATTGTACTGAATCTTGCAGAGTGGAAGCAGAACTTGGAAAATTCCCTTGTTTGACCAAATTAAAATCTGATGGTTCAACTCTACATGCTAATTCCTCAAGTTTCTGCTCCAATAGAACGCTTAAAGCATCACTACCAACCACATTCAACCCCAAAGAAGATAAATATGGTATTTTTGAGTTAGGTTGATCATCAGCAGGGTTGAGGAACAAGTTAGTAGTCTTTTCAATGGATTGACTAGATGTCTGGCAACCAGGTAATGACTTTTTAATGGGTGAAGTGAATGTAAAGGAGATAACGTCCGTGCCAGTCTTCCCATCAACTGCATCCCAATTTGTGAACTCATCAACTGAAACATTGCATTTTACAGACCTTTCATTTTTGTTGATCAAAATATCATCAAGAACACTTCCATTGTAATTAACGTTCCCATTAACAGGAAGTTTCTTTCCAGAGAAGTTCTTAGACTTAGATGATGAAAGTTCCTTTCTACTATCAGCTGCCACAAGATTTGTCTCTTTGGTCGCAAGTGAAGAACTTTCAACAGTCTTCTTTACAGTTTTATTTACCCTAAAGGAACTATTTGTAGATATGCCTTTTCTTTCTTGCTGGTAGGGAGTCATTTGGGATTTCAAGGTTACCTTTTCTTTACTGGATGCACAATTCTGCTTCTGGTTATTCTGCTTAAGCACATCAGAAGTTCCACTTGCGGACCTTCTCTTCTGCACATTCTTTTGCATATTTAGTTGCTTCATATCAAAATGGCCAGACTCGACCACATTATCTCCCTTTTGGATTTTTAAACTCCTATTACCATTCGAAACCAATCCTTCCCTTCTCTGAATATTGGCCTTTGCTTGAATTGTGAGGGAAGGAGATTTCCCTTTATCCTTCAAACTTCTTGATCCACCTTGTTTTGAAATTACAGATGGCTTCAAAAGTTGTGACTCCTCTGATCCTCTCAGGCCCCTTTCGCTAGGTTGTCCTTTCATATACGTCATAGAACATTTCTCTTTGGATCTTTGAGACGGATTAGGATTCCGGGATGCTTTCTGAGCAGCCTCAAGTTTCTCTTTCAGATCCCAAATTCTCAAGGGAACTGATGGAGACCCAAAAGGTGACAATTTACCCTTGGTGGTTGACCGAGGACTTTGCAAAATTATTTTGGCAGCTTCTTCCATTATGCAAGCTGCATTCTTTGTCAAAATAAACCCAGGACTCTTGATAGGAGACAACAGCCTATGGTGAGTAACAGATCGGGATCTAGCAGACTTTGGAGGCAATATTTCGCTTTGAAACCTATCAATCGGTCGGTTCTGCACCTTTTGCAGCCTAAGTTCTACTGTATTGCTAGAGAATCCATCCAACTTATTTCTTGTGTTACCATAGTCTACGGGGTGACGCTCACTTTGAACACCAGTGCTAGTCCTTGGAATATGAGAATCCCTAAACGAGTGAGAGTTGAAAATTGGAGTGGAATAGGGCTCAGCAACATCTGAAGTTGGCAAGGAATCCAAACCCATAAGTCTAGCAACCACCCCAGGTGCTTTTGTTCCACACCCTTCATCGCTAGTTGCTGATGAAACACAATAGTAATCACTTCCTCGGACACTCAGATTAGGCCCATTTTCATGCAGCTTCATCTAAATTAATGGCAAGAATAGACAGCTTCGTCATAGCATCAAAATAATCACATAACTGAGCAGGAAAGAGAGAATCAAAACAAGGGTGAGAGAGAAAGAGAGTCCACCTGCTGAAGCCGTGATATTGCCACATTGTTAGAGTTTTCTTTTCCTTGGTTCGAACATTCTGAACTCAACATGCCATTATATATATAACACATCATAATCAGTAAACAAAAGGAAAAATGATTATAAGTTTTATAAGTGAATAATAATTAATAGAATTATGACAATACAGTTGCATCACCTTCTTAAAATATTCTCCCACGGAAAGGAAAGGAAAGAAATAAAATGAAAAAAAAGTACCGGATAATTCAGACTTGTTTGAGAACAGCTTCTTCCGTGATTTGACATTCCAATCGAACAACTGAAAAAATCCTCCCTTTGAACTTCGCTTCTCAACTTCCATTTTCTCATTTACTATTCAAAACCACTCCCAAACTGCAAAAAAATGTAAAATCAACCATCTGGAATATAAAAGCAAATAATGATACATAAAAAAGTTTAGACGAGCTGAATTATGCCAATAATCTTAAAGATTTAAGCTTTCATCAAACTCATTATCACCATCAGTGCTCATTCAGATACACACAAAATAATACCCAGAAACCTAAAACAACTCCTACTGCAAAAAGAACACCTACCTGCACGCAAAAATAACAAACCTTCTTCAACTTTCAGTCAGAGAAAAATATTTCTTTTCTTTTGGGTATAATAAAAGAAGTACAATAAAAACAAATTTGAAGCCACTACAATTGTATAAAAGAAAAAAAAATACAAATCTTCAATCCTATTTGTGGTTTATATCATCCCACATTGCTCATTTAGCAACTCAGTTCATACAAATCCCTAGTTTCTAAAAAGTAACCAGATATTCATATATACAAAATACAGGACAGCATCCACTGAACAATTTCAAGGAAACTCAATGAATGCATTTTCGTGACCAAATAACTAGTAACAAAAAACCCAAATCAGTTTTTGAATTTTTTTTACAAATTGAGGACTTTCAGCAAACAAATTTAGAATTACCCGATTACCCAAAATTCTAAAAATTACATATACAAACATTAGCATATTACTACATCTTATTTTGTAAGAACATTGAAATGGGTACCCATCAGAGTAGAGCAAAATTAAACCCAAATCATTTCTATTCAACTCACCAAAAAAAATTATTTGCCAAAAAAACTTGAAATCTTCTGGCAAAAACTCCTTTCTCTGCTTATTCAGTCGGAGTAGAACAATAGCAAGGGTAAAGATCAAGCAATGGGGGTGGTTAGGGTTTGACTGAAATTAACGAGTTAGAGCAGAAAGAGAGAGAAACAACGAGAAAGAGCTGAGGGAGCTCTAGAGAGAGAGAGAGAGAGAGGGCAGTTTAAATTGGGGTGAAAGTAAGTCAAAAATATTGGAACAAGGAAGAGTCATTAACTTGGAGGTTGCTAATTAAAAAAATAGACCCATCATTTTCAAAAATATTATTTTAAACCAAGATTATTTAATAGTCAATTACAATAATAAAAATGATGTATGAACATTCCAAAAATAGATAATATTTTATTTATTAAAGTCATTTGGGAAAACTTAATACTACCTTAGTTGTTTTTTTTAAAAGGTCCCATAACTGTAATATTAAAATATATATTTTGTTGTTTCCCAAATGTAATTGGAGATTTAGAATGGCCTTTAAGAAAAATTAGTTAATAGATTATTACCAAATAATTAATTAAACAGAGTTAATAAAACACATCAGAATTTTAGTTTGAAATTCCTTTAAAGATTTAAATAAATCTCAGCCCTAAATTTAGTTCTTATGGAACAATAGATATAAATGTTAATTAGCAGAAACCTAAATGCAATAAAGTAAATAATATAAGAGGTTTAAGTGGTTCGGGGTACAAATAATTGTAGTCTACTCTTTTACTTTACGAGTAGGAAATTCATTTAAGGATGCAGGCCATTTAGACCAAATCACTAAAGGGGTTTTTGATAAAAACTGAATGAATCTGAATTTGAATTTGAATGAAAAAAGCTGTTTGATAATTGATATGTCTGAAACATCTGAATGACAAAATTTTATTATTTTACCATTCTGAAAAAATTTAAAATTATTGTAAATTTATTTAATATTACTTAATATAATAGCTAGTATTTTTTAAAAAAAATTTACTTCATTCAGTCATTCAGCTAAAAAAATCTGACTTAGTCATTCAGCTCGTTAATCTTACCGATTCAGCCATTCAAACTAAAAAAAAACGACCGACCGATTCAAATTTATTCAGATTCAAATTTTCATTTAATTTCTAAACAAACACCCCCTAAGATCTATTATAATACTGAATCATTAAGATTTATTCGAGCCACTTAGGTGGTGTTTGTTTGTGTCTGAATGCCTCTGATTCGGTCAGAGGAAAATCTTATTTGAATTTTTTTGTTGTCTCTTAATCGTTAAGACAGAAATTCAAATCTTAACTATTAAGAGTTATCTCTTAATAGTTTATTTAAAATTTATAGACAAAAATAGCCTCAATAAATATTGTACTCCTTCAATTTTAAATTTTAAGATCATTCAAATACAATTGTTAAATAACTTAGAGGGTTAAAATGGTAAAATAGTGGCATTCAGATGTTTTACACTTTTTAGTTATCAAACAGTTTTTAGATACAGATGTTATTTCATTCAGATAATCTAATTTATTAAGATGTATTAACCATTTAGATCTTAATTACTCAGTTTTTATCAAAAACCACTTAGTCTTGACAGATATCACTAAGACCACATCACTAAGATCAATTCAAGTCACTTATACTTAGTACAATTGTGACGCCCCTAAAATAGGTATACATCACCCATTCTGAGTCGCCAAATACATGGTACAGAAATCAAACTACAACTTCAATGATACAATTGTCATGCAAAATACGACAACACATACTACGAGTTTAAATACAAATATTGTCTTCTAGACAATATCCACACTCAAATAAGTCCTCATTATAATTATTCAAACACTATTTTACAGAAATAGTGAGGACTCAACTAAAACATCTTTCTAGAACCATCACTCCATACCCGACTCAGATCCTCGCTATGTTCTCACCTCCCGAGAAGAAAAATGAAACAAAAGGAAAAGGGTGAGCTCAACTAGCCCAGTAAAGAATATTATGACTAAGATAATATACAACAAATTATCATTAGTCTTCAACAGGAAAAAATCTGATAAAATATAATAGACAACAAATTTTAGATCAACAACTGCAGCGGAAACATCAATCCATTAGAAGAGTCAAGTAGAGAATGAGTTCTACTATCTTCTAAGATTTAAAAGTCCATCATCAATATTTTATCCCTACAACAACAATCAATATACATTTTTAATCAAATATTCATCTTTGCACTACAGGCCAAAGATATTCATTTGTATCACTAGTTGGTCATGTTCATCTCAACATCTGTTTATCTTTGCACTACGGGCCAAAGATATTCATCAGTTAATCATTCATCTTTGTACTACAGACCAAAGATATTCAGTAATATCATCATTTAGGACTAAGAATGTTGAAAAATATTTTAAAGAAAACGAATCCAGTGAGACAGAAGGACAAATATTAGGGATTCGTATAACAGTTTATCCGAGATCAATAATACATCATAATAACCAATTGTGAAGCAGAATTCAAAATAAAGATCAAAACATGGATACAATCAAAGATAGTAACCATAATAGACATCTTGGACAAAAAGGAAAATTTTCATTTTTCGGTGAATAGTGCCGTATACGTGAATAGTAATCCCGACACAAAAAGTTCTAAATTTGATAAAAAGTTCAGACCAAATTTTGGCATAATGATATTGAAAGAAATAATATCATTTACGAAAAAAATAACATCTCTTACGTCAAAATAACCGCATTTCGATCGAATTTCTGATATAAGTCGATGTAAAACTTGCACCTCAATAGAAACTCTCAAAGTATCAAAGTACTCACAAAAATACGCTTGATAATCTAGAGAGAAAGAAAACTTGTTTCTGGTGTGATTTTCAATTCTAACCTAAGCGTCTATTTATAGAAAAATGCTAGAACGCCATAGGAGACTAAAATAATAAATTAATATTATTTCTCATTCTTTCTTCTACGCATGCATCAATTGAACAAAAATTTTCAACAGCCCATATGCATTCAACATCAACCAAAAAGTGGGTCCCACCTATAATTTAATAAAAATTATTTTATTTTTTGAAACTTTAGTAATTCATAGAAAATAGCCCGTTTATCAAAAAAATATGAATTTTATGTCCATTCCACACAAAATCGAATTCTCTACAACTTTATAGCTTTGAGTTTTTCCAAATTCCAAACAAAAAATATCCAAAATCCACAAACGGATAATTTTTAATACCTCCATTCCGACAAAATACTGATAAAACACCTCAGCATTAATTCCTTCATTTATAACCACATAAATAAATCAATCATTTATATCCACATCAAATAAATATTTTCTTGTCCTATAAATCAATAATTAATTATTCACAAATAATATTACAGAATCACAATTATGACAACCAAAGCCGCTCCTGTGAAAGAGGGGTTTTCCAATAAGAATTTCTCCTCATCGGTAAGCAATTAGGTGACCAAACCTCTCCTCGATGTAACTTTCTAGACATTGCCAATAATGTTATCTAATAATATTATTTAAATAATATGAATTATCGATCCGATAATGGGAAATATCGCATGTTGACAATTATTAAAACAACAATAATATAAAATATCAACGTAGCAATAATTGAATCAATAAAATAAAATATTGAATAAGAATTCATCGTAATAATTATCAATAAAGTGTCTTCTTACGTATTTAATCAATAATTTTATAATATCTGCGTGATACCGTAATATCACGCAGTGATACCGTGCTACATCGCCAAGAATCACGATCCAGACATCGTATTTTAACCACCGGGTATTCCAATAGTGTTAACGGTAACAATTACGCCGTTATTTATAAAAACTCATACTTTGTCGTTTTCCTTCATCCGACAGTTATTCTGTTATGGGGCCCACAAATGACTACGTCGTCGTACGAATATTCCCCGACAAAAAGAATATTCCACGACCAAATGAATATTTCCGACAACAATGATTATTTTATAACCACTTGCTTATTTTGCAAAATTTGCACATTTCACTCATAACCAGAGCATTATATCAAATTAATTCCTTATTATTTCAAGATAATAAATAGAGGAAATTCGATTTTATTCATAATAAGTTAGGGTCTTACAACCTCTCCTCCTTATGAAATTTCGTCCTCGAAATTGACGTACGTAACTGGTGTTTCGAAAAGGTGAGGGTACCTCGCTTTTATTTCCGATTCCAACTCCCAGGTGATTTCCTCAATAGCATGGTTTCTCCACACAACTTTAACTTGTGGTATAACCTTGGTGCGTAGGACATGCTCTTTCCTATCCAAGATCTTAACAGGTACTTCTTCGTACGTTAAATCTTCGGCTATCTCGTCTGGTTCTAACGCAATAATATGGTTCGGGTCTTTCACATATTTACGAAGCATGGATATGTGAAAAACATTATGAACACGAGACATATTTATAGTAATGCGAAATCAGAGGCCACATTTCCTATTCGGTCGAGAATCTCAAATGGACCAACAAATCGTGGATCGAGCTTTCTCTCTTCCCAAATCTTGTAACTCCTTCCATTGAAAGCAATACGTAATAAAGATACGATCTCCAATATTAAATTCCACGCCCTTTCGATGAAGATCAAAGATAACTCTTTTGTCGATCTTGTGAGGTTTGAATACGTTGTCGAATCATTTGGATCTTTTCTATAGTCATGTGTACTAATTCTGGTCCCAACAACGTTGTTTCTCCCACCTCGTCCCAGCATACTGGAGAACGAAACTTTCGTCCATACAAGGCTTCAAATGGAGCCATACCTATACTTGCCTGATAACTATTGTTATAGGAGAATTCCACCAATGGCAAATACTTATCCCAACTCCCTTTGAAATCTAGGACACATAGTCTTAATAGATCTTCAAGGGTTTGAATAGTCCTTTCCGATTGCCCGTCCGTTTAAGGATGGTATCGTCAATCAATCAGAATCCGCTTCCATAGCTTTCTGCAAGCTAACCCAAAATCTTGAAGTGAATCTTGGGTCACGATCCGAAACTATGGATATTGGCATGCCATGCAATCTCACAATCTCATTCACGTACATATGAGCAAGACGTTTAAGGGAATAAGTCTCACGTATCGGCAAGAAATGAGTAGACTTGGTTAATCTATCAATAATAACCCAAATCGCATTTATGCCTTGAAAAACTTTGGGAAGACCTGTAACGAAATCCATGGTAATGTGTTCCCACTTCCATTTTGGAATCTCAAGTGGTTGCAATGGACCCTTTGGCACTTGATGCTCCACCTTTACACGTTGACAGGTTAAACACCTCGAGGTAAACTCTGCGATCTCTCTCTTCATATTGTTCCACCAAAATGTGTGTCGAATATCATGATACATTTTGGTACTCCTGTGATGGATTACAAATGGTGTGTCAGTGCCTCCATCATGATTCTATGCTTCAAGTCGAGTCATTAGGAACACAAAGTCCGAGTCGACTCAAGTATTCCTTCTTCATCGATTCTTGCTTCGAATAACACCTTCTTGCACTTTCTTCTTCATACGATCACCCACGTCCGTAGCTTGAGCAAATTTTTAACTTTATCGATTAAAGTCGGCTTTTACTCAGATATTTGATATCATTACGGGGTACTTGAGCCTTTAACTCTATCTTCATCCTTTGCAAGTCATACAAAATGGGCCTTTGTGTTAACAACATTGCACTCAGATTCAAGATATATGATCTTCTACTCAATGCGCTTATTTACCACGTTTGCTTTTTCAAGATGATATTGGATGGTATGATCGTAATCTTTCAACAGCTCGAGCCAACGTCATTGCCGCATGTTAAGTTCCTTTTGGGTGAAGAAATATTTGAGGCTTTTATGATCCATATAGATCTCTATTTTCTCCCCATACAGGTAGTGTCTCCAGATTTTCAACGCGAAAACGACTGCTGCCAACTCTAGATCATGAGTAGGATAATTCATCTCATATTCTTTGAGTTGTCGTGAGGCCTAGGCTATGACTTTCCCATGTGGCATGAGAACGCATCCTAACCCTTTGCCTGAAGCATCGCTGTATATAACAAATCCATCCGAACCAGATGGTATTGCCAGAACAGGTGCCGAAATGAGTCTCCTCTTGAGCTCTTGGAAACTCTTCTCCCATTCCTCGCTCCATACAAATTTTGTATCCTTCTGAGTCAACTGAGTTAACAGAGTAGCTATTCGAGAAAATCCTTCCACGAATCTCCGATAATAACCAACTAAGCCTGTAAAGCTACGCGGACTTTGGCCACCGACTTTTTGCTGCTTCTAACTTTGTATTGCTTCAATCTTCGCCGGGTCAACAGATACTCCATGTTTTGACACCACGTGCCAAAGGAATGCTACTTCCTCAAGCCAGAACTCACATTTCTTTAGCTTGACATATAGGTTATTTTCACGAAGCCTTTCAAGTATCAGCTTCAAATGGTGTTCATGATCTTCACGACTTTTGGAATAGATGAGGATGTCATCAATAAAGACAACAACGAACTGATCCAAATATTCCTTGAATACTCGGTTCATCATATCCATGAAAGCAACAGGAGCATTAGTCAATCCAAAAGACATGACTAAAGATTCATAATGCATGTACCGAGTTCTGAAGGCAGTCTTTGGAATATCCTCAATTTTAATCTTCAGCTGATGATGTCCAGAACGAAGATCTATCTTTAAAAAGAATTGTGCTCCTTGCAACTGGTCAAATAGGTCATCAATGCGAGGTAGCGGATACCTATTCTTGATGGTGACATGGTTCAATTCTCGGTAGTCAATACAAAGTCGCATACTCTTGTCTTTCTTCTTTACGAATAAAACAGGAACACCCCAAGGAGATGTACTAGGACGAATGAAACCGATGTCTAACAATTCCTGTAGTTGGACTTTTAATGTGACGCCCCCAAAATTAGGTATACATCACCCATCTTGGGTCGCCACTTACGTGGTATGTAAATTTAAATACAACTTATTAACATAGTCATGTGGTACAATATGACATAAATCGTGAGTTTAAATACAAATATCGCCTACACTAGATATTATACAAACTCAAACAAAAAGTCCTCATTACAATTATTATCACACTATTTCACGCAATGATAGTGAGGACTACTAATGCTATCTTCAGACCATCACTCGCTTCCCGACTTTCGTCCCCAGCTTATATTATCATTTCAAGAGAACAAAGGAAAGAAAGGGTGAGCTCAACTAGCCCAAGAAGAAATATTATGACTAAGATAATGCAAAATAAATTATCAATAGTCTTCAACAATGTTAAACCGATAAAATACAATGTACAACCAGCTTAATCAAGCAATGAATATATACAATCCATTAAAAGAGTCAAGTAGAAAATAAAATCTACTATCTTTTATGATTTTAAAAGGTTTTCATCATCATTATAGCTGAGACTCACTTTAATAAATAATCCACATCATCGAATCACCCCTCGCACTACTGCCAAGGATATTCTTTAAGATCACGATCACAATTATTCCCGCACTACTGCCAAGAATAGTTGTGTATTCATTAATGGTCATGATCATGCCAACAATCGTCCATCAATGCACTACTACCATCGAGGATTTTTTTTTACCACATCATTTGTAACATTACGGTCGCCATGATTACAATCATAATCCTCGTCATAATCATACCAAGTCCATCCATGCTCTACATGAAGCCATGTATGACTTTAAAAAATATAAAATGAGGATGATGACAATGATATAAGAATTCAATAAAACAAGTTCAAGAATTATTTTATCCAGAATTATTAACGTCCAAATTGTCAACATGATACTTTTGTTTTGTAGAGTAAAATTCAAGAATGATCGTAAGAATATTTCCGTGAAAAGATCTTTGGATGAAACGCAAATATCAAGGATATTCTACTAATTTCATGGAGTATAGAAGTCAAAGTTTTTAACCAACCGGGTATAATAAAGAATGGAATAACAAAAGAAATCACCATGCATGCGCGATTGATCAGATGAAAAGTTATTCCAATGTAATAATAATAATCTAACCAAAGTCGTGTGAAATTCACAATTTATGTGATGTTCCAACAGTAATAATAAAGATGGAACTTAGATCCGGTGTAAAACACATGCATAGGATATTCCAATGAATGATAAAGATTTTAACCAGTCCTGTAAAACACATGTATGTGATGTTCCAACCGAATAATAAAAAGCGAACCGTGTCCGTAAAACACATGCATGTGATGTTCCAAATGTAATAATAGAAGAATGTCACCAAGTATAGGGTAAATCACAGTATCAAGTGTTATTCCAATGTAATAATAAGCAATGGAATAACATAAGGATTTCACCAAGTATAGGGTATGCCGCGTGTACAAAGTTATGTATAGGGTATGCCACTTTTACAAAAGTTATTCCAATGAATGATAATGAATGGAATAACGTAAGTTCTCTTCAAGAAGAAAGAATAACACCCTCTTACCGTAAAAAGAACCGAATATGGAAGTAAAGAAGTAGCGTAATACTCTTCTTCTTTCTATAACTTTCTCTATAGCTTCTCTCATAATTTCTCTCTCTGTAGTTTCAATGAATTCGTAAGAAAATAATGAAGGAATGAGCTTTCTATTTATAGGAAAATGGAATGCATAAGAATTAATCCATGAAACCTGCCTAGATTGATTTACTTTAACTGACGGTCCATATTTAAAGAAAAATCTTTTAAATAAAATATAATATATTCTATTTATATAAAAACATTTTACTATGCAAACACTATGCAATACTATGCATAATAAAATATAATATATTCTATTTATGTAATAACTTTAATAAAGTATTCTATTTTATATAAAAAGATGTTTCAATAAAAACAAAACGTCATTATCGCTATAATAATTCATATTATTAATCGACAATAATGGAATCAAACCGAGTGACTTCTCACATAAGCATCAATAATCAATACCGCTGCCACTTACGCAACCACACGACATCGCATTTTTACTACTCTAGTAGTTCAACAAGAACTACTAGAAAACTTCCGCCGTTATTTTGAATAAAATATTTTTGTCTTTTCTCAATCCGACAATAATTACATTGTAGGGTCCACCAATGATTGAGTCGCTTATGCGAATATTCCTCGCTAAACCAATATTCTCCGACCAATCAATATAATATAACCACTGTGATACTTTGCAAAATTTATAAATATTACCCACAACTATAACATTATATCAAATTATTCCATAATATTCAAAAAAATAATATTTATAGAAAATTCATCTTTATTTATTAAAAGTCAGGGTCTTACAACCTCCCTTCTTATGAAATTTACCAAATTAGTGGTAATGCGACTGGTATGTCAAGAGGTAAGGATACCTTGATTTCATTTCGATTCTAACTCCCAAGTCATTTCCTCGACATCGTGGTTTCTCCACAAAACTTTGACTTCGAGGTATAACCTCGGAGCGTAGAATATGTTCCTTCTTATCCAAAATTTGAACAGAACCTCTTCATACGCCAAATCTTCCGCTATTTCGTCCGGTTCTAACTCAATAATATGGTTCTGGGTCTTTCACATATTTACGTAACATGGATATGTGAAAACGTTATGAACACGAGACATATTTGGCAGAAAGCGAGTCTATAGGCCACGCTCCTACTCGATCGAGGATTAAAATGGACCGATGAATCGAGGATTAAGTTTCCTCTCTTCCAAATCTTGTAACTCCTTTCCATGGAGCAACTTTTAACAACACACGATCTCCTATATCAATTCCACGTCCTTTCGATGAAGATCAAAGATAACTCTTTTGTCGATTTTGTGGAGGTTTTATACGTTCTCGGATCGTTTGAATCTTTTCCGTAGTCATACGTATTAACTCCGGCCCCAACAACGCTGCTTCACCCACCCTCATCCCAAAGATACCGAGAACGACACTTTCTTCCATACAACGCTCGAATGGAGCCATGCCAATACTTTTGATAACCGTTGTTATAGGAAAACTCCACCAATGGTAAAAACTTGTCCCAACTCCCTTGAAATCAAGAACA
The DNA here is from genome assembly GCA_020205615.1 of Panax quinquefolius. NCBI lineage: Eukaryota > Viridiplantae > Streptophyta > Magnoliopsida > Apiales > Araliaceae > Panax > Panax quinquefolius. The sequence continues at coordinate 96,257,359 of CM035165.1, read as the reverse complement.
CAGTAGTCTTAATAGATCTTCAAGAGTTTGAATAGTCCTCTCCGATCGTCCGTCTGTCTGAGAGGATGATATGCCGAGCTAAATCGTAAGTCTGTGCCCATAGCTTTTTGCAAACTAACCCAAAATCGTGAAGTGAATCTTGGGTCTCGATCGTAAACTATGGATACCGGTGATACCATGCATCCTTACAATCTCGCTTATGTACATAACGAGCAAGACGTTCAAGTGTATAAGTTTCTCGATCGGAAGAAATGAGCAGACTTGGTCAATCTATCAACAATGACCCAAATTGCATCAATGCCGAGAAAACCTTAGGAAGACCCAGAATCGAAATCCATGGTAATGTGCTCCCACTTCCATTCTCGAATTTCAAGTGGTTGCAATGGACCTTTTGGTACTTGATGCTCCGCTTTAACTCGTTGACAAGTTAGACACCTTGAGATAAACAAATATCTATCTCTCTCTTCATATTGCTCCACCAAAATGTATGATTTAATATCATGATACATTTTGGTACTCCTGTGATGGATTGCAAAATGGTGTGTTGTACGCCCCATCATGATATTATATTTTAAATCGTGGTCGTTAGAACACAAAGTCCGAGTTGACTCAAGTATTCCTTCTTCATCGATTCTTGCTTCCTGGCATAGCACCTCTTGCACTTTCTTTCTCATACGCATCACTTCCAGTGTCCAGAGCTTGAGCAAATTTTTAACTTTATCGATTAAAGCCTGCTTCTACTCGTGATATTCGCTATCATCACATGCGTCCTCGAGTCTTTAACTCTATCTCCATCCTTTGCAAGTCACACAAATGGGCCTTTGTGATGACAATAACGACTCAGTGCTTGCATACGATCTTCTACTCAATGCATCGCCTACCACGCTCGCTTTTTCCGGATGGTATCGGATGGTATGATCATAATCTTTCAACAGCTTCAAGCCAACGTCGTTGTCGCATGTCGAGTTCCTTTTGAGTGAAGAAGAAATATTTGAGGCTTTTTATGATCCGTAAAGATCTCCACTTTCTCCCCATACAAGTAATGCCTCCAAATTTTAAGTGCAAAAGATAATAAATGCTAACTCGGATCATGAGTAGGATAATTCCTCTCATATTCTTTGAGTTGTCGTGAGGCATAGCTATAACTTTTCCATGTTGCATAAGAACACATCCCAACCCTTTGCTCGAGCATCATCAGATGATGACAAAATCCCTCCCCATATGGTATTGTCGTAATGTCTTTGAAATAAGTCTCTTCGAGTTCTTGAAAACTCTTCTCACATTCTTCGCTCAACCGAACTTTCAGATCTTTTCGAGTCACCGAGTCGATGGAGTAGCGATTCGAGAAAATCCTTCCACGAATCTCCGATAATAACCAGCTAAACCGAGAAAGCTACGTGCTTTCTAACATCGATTTAGGTTGTTCCTGTACTTTGAATAGCTTCTATCTTTGCCGGTCAATGAGATATTCCATGACTTGATACCACGTGCCCAAGGAATGCTACTTCTTCAAGCCGTAACTCGCATTTCTTCAACTTGGCATAAAGCTTATATTCACGAAGCTTTTGGAGTGTCACCTCAAGTGTTGCTCATGATCTTCACTACTTTTGGAATAAATAAGGATGTCATCAATAAAGACGACCACAAAGTGATCTAAATATTCCTTGAATACTTGGTTCATCATATCCACGAAGGCGTTAGGGAGCATTAGTCAATCCAAAGGACATGACTAGAATTCATAATGCCCGCATCCGAGTTCCGAAAGCCGCCTTTGGAATGTCAGCCGTTCTAATCTTCAATTGGTGATATCCTAACGAAGATCAATCTTTGAAAAGAATTTGGCTCCTTGCAAATCGGGTCAAACAGTCATCAATACGCGGCAATGGATACCTATTTTTGATGGTGACATGATTCAACTCCCCGATAATCAATACAAAGTCGCATACTTCCATCTTTTCTTCTTCACGAATAGAACAGAGCACCCCAAGGAGAAGTACTAGGACTAATAAAGCCAATGTCTAACAATTCTCGCATTGGGTCTTTAACTCACGAAGTTCAATAGAGCTATTCGATATGGGGCTTTGAAATAGGTTTTGTACTGTGTTCAAGGTCGATACAAAATTCAATTTCACGCCCGGGGTAGGCTGTAAGTTCTTCTAGAATACGCCAGAAATTTATTAACAATTGAAATATCGCTCAAAATCGATTTATTTTTGTTTAAATCATGGATACGAGCTAAGAAAGCTCGACATCCATTTTTCAATAAACGAATAGCTTTATGGCTTGAGATAACCGTGATTGATTTTAATGGTTTGGTCGTTTGAATTCGCATAATAGGTTGATTAGGAATATGAAAGCTAACAACCTTACGAAAACAATCAATTTTTGCATTTATAAGTAGTTAACCAATCAATCCCTCCTTGTAATCACGCCAAATGCAAGTATTTTTAATGAAATAAGATCGACGGTAAATGTGAGGGTACCGATTTGAACCAAACAAGACTTATAAACAATGGATGTAATGAAGGTTTCTCCCAACGGAGTTTCCACAGATAAGTCAAAGTCTAATTTCTCCTGAGTCAAATTTAATCGATGAGCGCCAAGTAGGAGAAATAAAAGAATGGGTAGAACCCCAGATCAAATAAAGTGTAGACTTCATTAGAGTTTATGATAAGCTTACCCGTGATGACCTCATTCGGTTCCTTGCTCTCCTGGAGGTCACAACAAACGCCTCCTCAGACTACTGGCTTTTGACTTTTCTCGGGACGGCCTTTGGTGCCTCCATCCTAATTGAATTTGTCTTCTGATGGCACAAAATCGAGCTAAGTGACCTTCTCTTCCACAATTATAACATGCTTTGACTCGCATGGCACGATTCAACCGATGTGTCCTCTTCTCCGCATTTGAAGCATATGATAGTGTGGTCTTTCTCCTTCCTTAACAACGGTTCTTTGGTACCGACGCCTTTCCATCATTGTTGAATCTCCGTTTCTTGAAATGTCCATTTTTATTGTTTTGGCCCGATTACCACCGGCGGTTACCATATCCGCCCGCCGATTCCTCCACGCTTGTTGTCACCGCCCGGCGACTACTCACCCGGTATTATAACTTCATTACCGCTTCTTTTAGTTAAGGCTGACTCGTTATCGCTACTTCCACTAATCGAGCCCTATTTACAACATCCGAATACAAACACAGCTTTATGAGAAATAAGATGTTGACGATTCTCCGACTTCAAACCTCTTAAAAACATTCGCCATTCTCTCTCATTATCCACCAAGGGACGAAACCGTGATAACTCCGCAAATTTTGCCTCGTATCATGACACTACTGGTCATATTGTTTTGTTCCAACTTGATAAACTCCACCTCCTTCATGTATGGCGAATACTTTCGTGAAAGTATTTGTCGTTGAATGCCTCGGAACTTCTCCCAAGATATCTTCAAGACAAAGAAGTTGAGTACGCTTTGCTGGAATTCCCACCAAGAATCTGCCTCTCCAAGCCAACATAAAGGCGTGAAGGGAACCTTTTGCTCCTCGGCATCCCAAGACATCAAATATCTTGGTAATCATGCTTTATCCATGCTTCCGCCGTAAGTGGTTTTTGCTCTCCTTAAACTCCGTGGTCCCAAATTCTTGAATTGTTTAGCGGTGACCACCGAGAGTTTTCCGATTTCCACCTACGCTTTTGGACGAGAGTCGCTCTCACTTTCTTTGTTGCATAAATTGCATAAAGCCTCCGAACATTTGATCATTCATCATTTGTCAAGGTTGTTGTTTGCATGAGGATTGTCGCCTTCCCGATGCACATTATCCTCGATTATCGAGCATGTGGTGAATCAACGATCGCTCATGTGCTCCATTGCTATTCTCAACATTCTCGATGTCATTTTCGACATCGCCAAAAAAAAAAAAAAAATAATTGACATTTAACAATTATCTTTATATTCCTCGACCGACCAATAAAATAGCACAAAAACTTAGTGAGGTCATACTAGCGAAGGTATTCCCCGCCTCTCCTCCTAGTACTTTTCTCACATCTTAGCCAGGATCATATCCTTAGCTCGATACCAACCGTGACGCCCCCAAATTAGGTATACATCACCCATCTGGGTCGCCACTTACATGGCATGTAAATTTAAATACAACTTATTAACATAG
>CM035165.1:96122695-96253098 GCA_020205615.1 Panax quinquefolius | reverse complement strand
ATTCCACGACCGAATGAATATTTCAAACAATGATGATTATTTATAACCAACTTTGCTTATTTTTGCAAAATTTTGCACATTTAATTCTTAACGAGGCATTATATCAAATTAATTTCCTTATTATTTCAAGATAATAAATAGAGGAAATTCGATTTTATTCATAATAAGTTAGGGTCTTAGACCTCTCCTCACGCATAGAAATTTACGTCCTCGAAAATTGACGTCACGTGTAGTGGTTTTGAGAAAGGTAGGGAATTACCTACGCTTTTATTCGATTCGAACTCCGGGGTGATTTCACCGATAGCATGGTTTCTCCACACAACTTTAACTTGTGGGTATAACCTTGGTCGTGGGGCATCTTCTTTCTATCCAAAGATCTTAGCGAGGTGCTTCTTAAATGCGTTAAATCTTGGCCTATCTCATTTGCAGTTACAACGATAATATGGTTCGTCTTTCATATATTCTGACTTTATGGATATGTGAAAAACATTATGATACGAGCTGAATATTTATAGGTATCAATGCAGTGCAGCAGGCCCACATTTCTATTGATTCGAAGAATCTCGAATGGACCCAACAAATGCTCGTGGATTGAGCTTTCTCTCTTCCCAAATCTTGTAACTCCCTTCCATTGAGCAATGTCACGTAGCGATACATGATCTCGATATTAAATTCCCGTCCTTTTCGATGAAGATCGGCGTAACTCTTTTTATCGATCTTGTGAGGTTTAGTCTCGTTATCGAATCATTTGGATCTTTTACATAGTCGTTATGTACCCATTGCGGTCCCAACCAGCGTTGTTTCTCCCACCTCGTCGGCGTCTTTGGAGAAGCAAACTTTACGTCCATCTGAGGCTTGAAATGGAGCCGTACCTATACTTGCACGATAACTATTGTTATAGGAGAATTCCAAATGGCAAATACTTATCGACTCCTTTGAAATCTAGGACACATGGTCTTAATAGATCTTGAGGGTTTGAATAGTCCTTCCAGGTTGCCCATCCGGGTTTAAGGATGGTATCTTTAGATGAATAAATGAAATCCGTGCCCGTAGCTTTACGGAGCTAACTTGAAAATCTTGAAGTGAATCTTGGGTCGCGATCAAAACTATGGATATTGGCGTGCCGTTATGATCTCCTGATCTCATTCACGCGTCACGTATAAGCGAGGCGTTTAAGGAATAAGTCTCCCGCGTGTCGGCAAAAAATGAGTGAACTTGGTTAATCCCCATCAATAATAGCCAAATCGCATTTATGCCTGAAAAACTTTGGGAAGACACATGTGAAAATCCATGGTAATGTGTTTCCCACTTCCATTTGGAATCTCGAGTGGTTGCTGATGGACCCTTTGGCATGATGCTTCCACACCTTTACACGTTGACGGGTTAAACACCTCGAGGTAAACTCTGCGATCTCTCTCTTGTATTGTTCCCTGAAAATGTGTGTCGAATATCATGATGCATTTGGTACTCGAAGATGGATTACAAATGGTGTGTTGTGTGCCTCCATGCGTGATTACATGCTTCAGTCGAGTCGTTAGGAACACAAAGTGCAGGTTGACTCAAGTATTCTTCTTCATAGATTCTTGCTACGGAATAACACCTTCTTGCACTTCTTCTTACCATCGCATCGAGCTCCGTATAAAAGTAGCTTGGCGGCTTTAACTTTGCTCGATTAAAGTCGGTTTTACTGCGTATATTTGATATCGTTAAGTGGGTACTTGGAGCCTTTAACTCTATCTTCATCCTTTTGCAAATCACAATGAAAATGGGCCTTTGTGTTAACAACATTGCACTACGTGCCGTATATGATCTTACTACGATCGTCGGCTACCGCGTTGCTTTTCGAGGATGATATTGGATGGTATGATCGTAATCTTTCAACATTTCGAGCCCAACGTCATTGCCGCGTGTTAAGTTCCTTTTGGGTGAAAAGAAATATTTGAGGCTTTTATGATCCGTATAGATCTCTATTTTCTCCCCATACGGGTAGTGTCTCCAGTTTTTCAATGCAAGCTTATTGCTGACTCTAGATCGTGAGTAGGATAATTCGTCTCATATTCTTTGAGTTGTCGTGAGGAGCTGAAACTATGACTTTCCATGTGGCATGAAGCGCGTCAACCCTTTGCACGAAGCATCATTGTATATAAAAATCCATCCAAGAGCCAGATGGTATTGCGAGCAGTCTTAGAAATAGTCTCCTCTTGAGCTCTTGGAAACTCTTCTCCATTCTCGCTCCATTTTGTATCCAACGAGTCCATTATTCAGAAAATTTTGTATCTCTTGAGTCTACGCGCTTCGGTCAGAGTTAACGAGGTAGCTATTCATTGTTTTGAGTGCGAAAATCCTTCCTCGAGCGAATCTCAAATTTAAATCTGACTTATTAACATAAGCGTATATGCAATACGACATAAAGCGTGAGTTTAAATACAAATATAAATCTACTAGATATTATCAAACTTCGAAAAAAAGTCCTCATTACAATTATTATCACCTTTATTTCACGAATAGTGAGGACTACTAATCTTATCTTGAGGACCATCACTTTCGTTTCCCAGGCTTCGTCCCGGTATATTCTCATTTCACGAAGAAACGGTGAAAGAAAGGGTGAGCTCAACTAGCCCGATGAAAATATTATGACTAAGATAATGCGAAATAAATTATCAATAGTCTTGACAATATTAAGCGATAAAATACTGATAAAACAACCGGTTTAAGCTGCGGTGGAATATCGATCCATTAAAAAAGTCAGTAGAAAATAAAATCTACTATCTTTTATGATTTAAAAGGTTTTTCATCAACTTTATTATAAGCTGAGACTCGACTTTAATAAATAATCCACATCATCGAATCACCCCTACCTTTTCTGACGAGGATATTCTTTAGTATCGCGATCACAATTATTCTGCTTTTCTGGGCGAGAATAGTTGTGTATTCATTAATAGTCATGATCGTACCAACAATTTGTCCATCGATACTCTCGGCCCTTGAGGATTTTACCACATCATTTGTAACATTACGGTCGTGATTACAAGAATAATCTGCAGTCGTAATCATACCAAGTCCATCCATGTCTTTCTACGAATACACGATGACTTTAAAAAATATAAAAACATGAGGATGATGACAATGATATAAAATTGATAAAACAAGTTCAAATTATTTTATCCGGGAATTATTAACGTCAAATTATCGACATAATCTTTGCTTTGTAGAGTAAAATTCAAGAATGATCGAGAAAGAATATTTCCATGAAAAGATCTTTGGATGAAACATGAATATCGAGGATATTCTACTAATTTCATGGAGTATAGAAAGTCAAAGTTTTAACTTATTTGGGTATAATAAAGAATGGAATAACAAAAGAAATCACCGTGCATGCGGTACTTGCGCATAGGCGAGTTATTCAACGAATAATAATAACGGAACGAGTCGGGTGAAATTCACAAGCGGGGGATGTTCAACAGAATAATAAAGATGGAACCCGGATCCGGTGTAAAACACACGAGATAGGATATTCAGCGAGAATGATAAAAAGCGGAACCGGTCCGGTTGTAAAACCTGACAGACGAGGATGTTCAATGAGAATAATAATAAAAAGCGGAACCGGTCGGGTGTAAAACCTGAGACGGGATGTTCAGCGAGAATAATAGAAGAATGTCACCAAGTATAGGGTAAAGCGGCATTATCTGAGTTATTCAGCGAGAATAATAAGCGATGGAATAACATAAAGGATTCACCAAGTATAGGGTATCTGGCGTATCTGAGTTATGTATAGGGTATGCCACTTTTACGAGTTATTCAATGAATAATAGTGAATGGAATAACGAAGTTCTCTTGAAGAAGAAAGAATAACACCCCTACTGGTAAAAGAAATGAATATAGAAGTAGTGAAGTAGCGAGAATACTCTTCTTCTTTACATAACTTTCTCTCTATAAACTTCTCTACATAATTTCTCTCTAGAGTTTCATGAATTAAGTAAGAAAATAATGAAGGAATGAGCTTATTTATAGGAAAATGGAATGCATAGTAACTAATCCATGAGCAGTCCAGATTGATTTACTTTAATCGGCGGTCCATATTTAAAAGAAAATCTTTTAAATAAAATATAATATATTCTATTTATATAAAAACATTTTACTATGCAAACCTTGTCTGATCTTATCTGCAACAACATCTGAAAACCTTTATCTGATATTATCGTAATAAAATATAATATATTTTATTTATAAAATAACTTTAATAAAGTATTACATTTTATATAAAAAGATGTTTTACATTTTATTACGTTAATAATCTGAATAAAACAAAAAATCATTATCATTATAATAATTCATATTATTAATCGTGATAATGGAATCAAAGTGGTGACTTCTCACATAAGCATCGATAATCGAATCTGGTGTCTTCTTGTCTGACCACCATGTATTCTTTACTTTTTTACTACAAGTAGTTCAGCGATATCAGCGGTAAAACTTCGTAGTTATTTCGATAAAATATTTTTTGTCTTTTTCTCGATCAAATGATAATTACATTGTGGGGTCCACGATGATTGGTAGTTTATGCGAATATTCCTGCTTCAAAGAATATTCCCAGAGCCAATCGAATATAATATAACCACTTGCATACTTTGCAAAATTTATAAATATTACCCTGGTATAACATTATATCAAATTATTCCATAATATTCAAAAATAATATTTATAGAAAATTCATCTTTATTTATAAAAAGCTGAGGGTCTTCTGACCTCCCTTAACATGAAATTTAGCCCTCGAAATTAGAATGCGTATACTGGTATGTCGAAGAGGTAAGGATACCTTGATTTCATTTGATTCTAACTCCCAGTCATTTCCTCGACATCGTGGTTCCTCCATAAAAAACTTTGACTTGAGGTATAACCTTGGGCGTAGAATATGTTCCTTCTTATCAAAATTTGAGCAGGAACCTCTTAAATCGTCAAATCTTCCGCTATTTAAATCAGGTTCTAACTTCGATAATATGGTTGGGTCTTTCACATATTTACGTAACATGGATATGTGAAAAGCGTTATGAACACGAGACGTATTTGGCGGTAAAAGCGAGTCTATAGGCCTGCGGTTCCTACTCGATCGAGGATTAAAATGGATAGATGAATCGAGGATTAAGTTTTCCTCTCTTTCCAAATCTTGTAACTCCTTTCCATGGAAGCGACTTTTAACAACACATGATCTCTATATTGAATTCCCGTCCTTTCGATGAAGATCGGCATAACTCTTTTATCGATTTTGTGAGGTTTTTATCGTTGTCGGATCGTTTGAATCTTTTAAAGTAGTCATACGTACCAACTCGGTCCCAACAACGTTGCTTCACCCACCTCATCCCGGCATCTTTGAAAGCGACACTTTCTTCCATCTGGCTTGAATGGAGCCATACGATACTTTGATAATAAGCTGTTGTTGTGGAAAACTCCACCGATGGTAAGAACTTGTCCCGACTCCTTGAAATCAAGAACCACGAGTCTTAATAGATCTTGAGAGTTTGAATAGTCCTCTCCATTGTCCGTCAAAATGCGAGGATGATATCTTAGAAACTAAATCGTGAAATCGTGCCCATAGCTTTTTGCAAACTAACCCCAAAATCGTGAAGTGAATCTTGGGTCTCGATCGAAACTATGGATCTTGGCATACCATGCGATCTTACAATCTAGTTTATGTACATCTGACAAGGCGTTCAAGTGTATAAGTTTCTCGTGTCGGTAAAAATGAAGCGGACTTGGTCGATCTATCAATGATGACCCAAATCGCATCGATGCCTTGAGAAACCTTAGGAAGGCCGATGCTTGAAATCCATGGTAATGTGCTCCCTTCCATTCTGGAATTTCAAGTGGTTCTGATGGACCTTTTGGTACTTGATGCTCACTTTAACTTCGTTGACAAGTTAGACACCTTGAGATAAGCAGGTATTATCTCTCTCTTCATATTGCTCCACCAAAATGTATGGCGAATATCATGATACATTTGGTACTCCCGAGATGGATTACAAATGGTGTGTTGTTATGCGCCTCCATCATGATATTATACTTTCAAATCGGGGTCGTTAGGAACACAAATGCAGGTTGACTCGAAGTATTCCTTCTTCATCGATTCTTGCTTGGCGTAGCACCCTCTTGCACTTTCTTCCTCATCACGCATCGGCTCGAGTGCAGTAGCTTGGCGACTTTAACTTTATCGATTAAAAGTCGGTTCTACTTCGTATATTATTTATCATCACATGCGTCCACAGGTCTTTAACTCTATCTCCATCCTTTGCAAGTCACACAAAATGGGCCTTTGTGTTGTGATAACACTTTTCATACTTGCATACGATCTTACTACTCGATGCATCGGCTACCACGTTAAACTTTTCGGGATGGTATTGGATGGTATGATCATAATCTTTCAACGAGTTCAAGCCAGCGTCGTTTATGCGTGTTGAGTTCCTTTTGAGTGAAGAAATATTTGAGGCTTTTATGATCCGTAAAGATCTCCACTTTCTCCCCATCTGAAGTAATGCCTCCAAATTTTAAGTCTGAAAGACAACGGTTGCCAACTCCGGATCATGAGTAGGATAATTCCTCTCATATTCTTTGAGTTATCGCGAGGCATAAAATTATAACTTTTCCATGTTGCATAAGAACACATCCCAACCCTTTGCTCGAAGCATCAACATAGATGACAAATCCTCAGGGCAGGATGGTATTGTCGAGCAGTCTTTGAAATAAGTCTCTTCTTGAGTTCTTGAAAACTCTTCTCACATTCTTCGCTCCAATAGAACTTTGTATCTTTTTGAAATCGGTGAGTCGATGGAGTAGCGATTAGAAAATCCTTCCACGAATCTCAGATAATAACCAGCTAAGCAGAAAGCTCGTACTTGGATCATTTGATTTAGGTTGTTCCCGACTTTGAATAGCTTGATCTTTCTTTGGGTCAGCGGATATTCCATGACTTGATACCACGTGCCCGAGGAATGCTGCTTCTTGACGCGAACTTCGCATTTCTTGACTTGGCATAAAGCTTATATTCACGAAGCTTTTGGAGTGTCGACCTCAAGTGTTGCTCATGATCTTCACGGCTTTTGGAATAAATAAGGATGTCATCAATAAAGGCGACCACAAAGTGATCTAAATATTCCTTGAATACTCGGTTCATCATATCCATGAAAGGCGGCGGGCATTAGTCGATCGAAGGGACATGACTAGGAATTCATAATGCCGTCTTAGGGATTACGGCCGTCTTTGGAATGTCGGTGATTACAATCTTCAATTGGTGATATCAAGGAGCGAAGATCGATCTTTGAAAAGAATTTGGCTCCTTACTGGCCCCGGTCGAAACGGGTCATCAATACGTGGCAATGGATACTATTTTTTGATGGTGACATGATTGACTCCAGATAATCAATACAAAATCGCATACTCCCATCTTTCTTCTTCACGAATAGAGCAGGGAGCACCCCGAGGAAAGTACTAGGACGAATAAAGCGATGTCTAACAATTCCTGCGGTTGGGTCTTTAACTCACGAAGTTCATAGGAGCCATTCGATATGGGGCTTTGGAAATAGGTTTTGTACCGGGTTTCAAGGTCGATACAAAATTCAATTTCACGCTTTCAGGGGTAGGCGGGGAAGTTCTTGAGAATCGTCGGAAATTTATTAACAATAAAATATCGCTCAAAAGCGGCGTATTTTTGTTTAAATCGTGACATGAGCTAAGAAAGCTTGACATCCATTTTTCAATAAGCGAATAGCTTTATGGCTTGAGATAGTAGTGATTGATTTTAATGGTTTGAGTCGTTTGAATTAGCATAATAGGTTGATTAGGAATATGAAAGCTATGACCTTACGAAAACAATCAATTTTGCATGATAAGTAGTTAACCAATCAATCCACAGAATCACGTCAAATGCAAGTTTTTAATGAAATAAGATCGACGGAGTAATGTGAGAATGCCGATTTGAACCAAACAAGACTTATAAGCGATGGATGTAATGAAGGTTTCTCCCAGCGGAGTTTCCACGAGATAAGTCGAAAGTCTAATTTCTCGGTCAAATTTAATCGATGAGCGCAAGTAGGAGAAATAAAAGAATGGGTAGAACCGGTATCAAATAAAGTGTAGACTTCATTAGAGTTTATGATAAACTTACATGATGACCTCATTCGGGTTCCTTGCTCTCTGGGAGTCACACACAAACGCTCTCCCTTGCCTTCTAGGTTTTGACTTTTACGGGATGACCTTTGGTGCCTCCATCCTAGTTGAATTTGTCTTGATGGCAACAAAAAATCGAGCTAAGTGACCTTCTCTTCCACAATTATAACATGCTTTGGATGGCGTAGCGCGATTCGGATGATGTGTCCCTCTTCTCGCATTTTGAAGCATATGATAGGTGGTCTTTCTCCTTCCTTAACAACGGTCTTTGGTCTTGGCGTCTTTCCATCATTGTTGAATCTCCGTTTCTTGAAATGTCCATTCTTATTGTTTTGGCCACGATTACCAAAAGTGGTTACCATATCGGCTTTTGATTCCCTCACGCTTGTTGTCACCGCCCGATGACTACTCTACATTGAGTATTATAACTTTCTTAAATTTTTCTCTCTTAGTTAGTTGACGTTGACTCGTTATCGCTCTCCTAAGCGAGCCTATTTACAACATCGAATACAAACCACGGTTTATGAAATAAAGATGTTGGCGTATCTCGAACTTCAAACCTCTTAAAAACATTAGCGCCATTTCTCTCTTCATTATCCACCAGTGGGGCCTTATGGCCGTGATAACTCATAAAAATTTTGCCTCGTGTTGCGACACGGTCGTATTGTTTTTGTTCGACTTGATAAACTCCACCTCCTTACGTGTGGCGAATACTTTCGGAAAGTATTTGTCGTTGAAACGACTCTGGAACTTCTCCCGAGATATCTTGATCTGGCGAGGTTGAGTCGTTTCTGGATTCCCACGATGTCTGCCTCTCCATGCAACATAAAAGCGTGAAAGGAACCTTTTGCTCCTCGGAGCATCCCAGACATCAAATATCTTGGTGTCTGCTTTATCCATGCTTCCAGCGAAAGTGGTTTTGGCTCTCCCTTAAACTCGGTGGTCGACTCCTTGAATTGTTTAGCGGTGTGCCAGAGAGTTTCGATGTTTCCACCTACGTTTTGGGCGAAATCGCTCTACTTTCTTTGTTGCATAAATTACATAAAGCCTCACGAACATTTGATCGTTCATCATTTGGTCGGTGTTGTTGTTTTGCGTGAGGATTGTCGCCTTCTGATGCACATTATCACGATTATTGATATGTGGTGAATCAGCGATCGCTTTGTGCTCCATTCTTATTCTCAACATTCTCGGATGTCATTTTGAATCTTCTTGCCACAAAACAAAAAAATTAATTGACATTTAACAATTATCTTTATATTACGACCAAACCCGATAAAATAGCCACATAAACTTAGGTAGGTCAAATACTAGCGAAGGTATTCCCGTCTCTCCCTCTGGTACTTTTCTCACATCTTAGCGGGGATCATATCCATAGCTCGATACCAAGCTGTGGCGCCCCCAAAATTAGGTATACATCACCCATCTTGGGTGCGCCACTTCGTAGTCTGAAATTTAAATCTGACTTATTAACATAAGCGTAGGTATACAATCTGACATAAGCTATGAGTTTAAATACAAATATAAATCTACTAGATATTATCTGAAACTCGAACAAAAAGTCCTCATTACAATTATTATCACCTTATTTCACGAATATAGTGAGACTACTAATCTTATCTTGGGACCATCACTCGTTTCCCAGAGCTAATCCCGGCTATATTCTCATTTCTGAAGAAACGATGAAAGAAAGGGTGAGCTCAACTAGCCCGATAAAAATATTATGACTAAGATAATGCGAAATAAATTATCAATAGTCTTGACAATGTTAAAGCGATAAAATACAATAGACAACTCAGTTTAAGCTGCGGTGAATATCACGATCCATTAAAAAGTCAGTAGAAAATAAAATCTACTATCTTTTATGATTTAAAGGTTTTCATCAACATTATAAATTTGAGACTCGACTTTAATAAATAATCCACATCATCGAATCACCCACTTTTCTGACGAGGATATTCTTTAGTATCACGATCCACAATTATTCTGCACTACGGGCGAGAATAGTTGTGTATTCATTAATAATCATGATCGTACCAACAAGCTTTGTCCATCGATACACTCTCTGACCCTTTGAGGATTTTTACCACATCATTTGTAACATTACGGTCGTGATTACACAGAATAATCCACAGTGTCATAATCATACCAAGTCCATCCATACTCTACGAGGCCCTGAGATGACTTTAAAAAAATATAAACATGAGGATGATGACAATGATATAAGAATTGATAAAACAAGTTCAAAAATTATTTTATCCGAGAATTATTAACGTCAAATTATCGACGTGATCTTTGCTTTGTGTAGAGTAAAATTCAAGAATGATCGGAAGAATATTTCCGTGAAAAGATCTTTGGATGAAGCGCGAATATCGAGGATATTCTACTAATTTCATGGAGTATAGAAGTCGAAAGTTTTAACCAATTTGGGTATAATAAAGAATGGAATAACAAAAGAAATCACCGTGCATGCGGTGCCGCATGTAGGCGAGTTATTCAGCGAGAATAATAATAACGGAACCGAGTCGGTGTGAAATTCACCGCAAGCGGGATGTTCAACGAGAATAATAAAGATGGAACCCGGATCCGGTGTAAAACACACGAGATAGGATATTCAGCGAATGATAAAGCGGAACCGAATTAGGTCGGTGTAAAACACCTGAGACAGGATGTTCAGCGAATAATAATAAAAAAGCGGAACCGAGTCGGTGTAAAAAACACCTGAGCGAGGATGTTCAATGAGAATAATAGAAGAATGTCACCAAGTATAGGGTTAAGCCGTAGCGTTATCGAGTTATTCAATGAGAATAATAAGCGATGGAATAACATAAAGATTTCACCAAGTATAGGGTATCTGCGTATCTGAGTTATGTATAGGGTATACCACTTTTACTGAGTTATTCAGCGAATAATAGTGAATGGAATAACGAAGTTCTCTTCGAAGAAGAAAGAATAACACCCACTAGCAAAAAAATGAATATAGAAGTAGTGAAGTAGCGAAATACTCTTCTTCTTTCTATAACTTTCTCTCTATAGCTTCTCTATATAATTTCTCTCTCTAGAGTTTGATGAATTAAATGAAAATAATGAAGGAATGAGCTTATTTATAGGAAAATGGAATGCGTAGTAACTAATCCATGAGCGGTCCAGATTGATTTACTTTAATCGGCGGTCCATATTTAAAGAAAAATCTTTTAAATAAAATATAATATATTCTATTTATATAAAAACATTTTACTATGCAAACTTTATGCAATATCTTAAAATTTATGCAAATACTATGCAATGCGTATGCGTAATAAAATATAATATATTTTATTTATAAAATAACTTTAATAAAGTATTACATTTTATATAAAAAGATGTTTACATTTTATTACGTTAATAATACGAATAAAACAAAAAGCGTCGTTATCATTATAATAATTCATATTATTAATCGTGATAATGGAATCAATGGGTGAGTGACTTCTCATAAATGCATCGATAATCGATACGTGTCTTCTTATGCGACCACATATATTCTTGTACTTTTACTTTACTAGAGTAGTTCAACGGTAACCATTATAAAAACTTTTTGTAGTTTTCTCGATCGCAATAGTTTATTTAAAATAAAAATATTTTGTCGTTTTCTCGAAATCAATATTAATATAACATTAATTACATTGTAATATCCATAGAAAATTGATTGATTTATTAAAAATTTATCCTTAATATTCCTGCTAAGCCAAGAATATTCCCAGACCAATCGAATATAATATAACCAATTTAACATACTTTTGCAAAATTTATAAATATTATCATATAACATTATATCAATTATATCAATAATATTGAAAATAATATTTATAGAAAATTCATATTTATTAATAAAATTTAATATAACTATAAGCGATGGTGATTTGAGTAGTTTATTTTGTAATTAAAATAATAAATTTGAAGAAAATATACAAAATTTATTGAAAATTATCATTTTGATTATAATGTATTATCAATCTTGCAACTATCACATCAAAAGCAAGTATCGTTGGAAAAATTGAGATGTGATGGTGCCAACTTAATCATTTATAACGGTTACATTTAAAAGTTTCTCTAACAAATTATAACACTTTAAAAATCATTTTATTTTCTCACATTAACGATGAGCTTTACGATATGATGTTATCCAAATCTAAGTATCGAACTTAAATTCAAGATACTTATCTTGTTAGGTTTGTAATATTATTCATAATGTGATCAAATTGCAAAAATAAAGCGAGCGTGTAAAATCGAGTTTAAAAATTTTTACAAACCATATACGGATCACCTTTATACATAATTATTAATTAAGCGAAAAGATAAAGAATAAAATCATACCCTTGAAGATCGAGCTTCCTCGGTCAAGTTCACCTCCAATCCTTTTCGCGTTCAACTTGAATCCACGGGGTTTGGTTCCTTCCTTTGATCGGCGTTAGCCACCCAGTATGTTTGGCCTCTGAGGTGATCCACGAGGAAGAAGAAAATTCAAGAAGATGGGTGTTTGGCTCGAACCCTAGTTTTCTATCTCTATAGAAAAGGCGTCTACTCTCCAACAAATTGGAATTATTATTATGTTAAAATCAACAACCCCATACCACCCATAATAAGACTCCTCTTATTTATAGATGTGGGCAACCCACCTTAACAATTAAGGAATTGGGTTTTATTTAATTAATTAAATTCTTTTAATTAATTAAGCTCCCTAATCTTATTAGGGATAATTAATTAAACTCCTTTAACTAATTTTCCTTCTAATCGATTAGGAATAAATGAAATACTTATATTAAATTAATTCCTAAACTCTTTTAGAAATTAAAATAATAATAATTGTAATAATATTAATAAGACTCCTCTTATTAATTTATATTTAATATTTCTAAAATATTAAATAATAAATATTAAGCTATTTAATTTATTCTATCACCATAGATTAAATTAAATATACTTAACTATATTATTACGATTATGCCATTAACTTCTTAAATAATTATTCTTCCTTTTATGGTGTGACCCTTTAGGTTCTCCGTATTAAGCGGTTGTGAATAAATCAATTAGAACAATTCTAATCTTATTTAAATAAATAAATTAAACAATTAATTTATTTAAATAAATAATATTTATTCTGATAGGGATAAGCCTCCCTAGCGATCAGCGACTTTCCGGATAATATAGATTTCAACATTAATCATAAAAAGAACCTTTGAGTAAATAGTTCTTAGTCTGATTCATCCTTCCACCATCTGATGTCCCAATTAAATATAAGGCATGGAATTCTTTGTCGAGTCTTATTTTATTTAATTATATGTATTTAGATCCTTAAATGCCTGACTCAAATAATGCAAATTAGAAACTCCTTTCTAATTTCATTACGCCTTAACCGAGGACTCTTTGGGTTGTCATTTATCGAATCACATAGGACATTTCTCTTCTTTTATTAAAGTGGTAGATTCTTTATTGATCATACATTATCTCCATGTACTGACTTATTATACCCAAGCATACCCTTTGATATACCTAAGGGTCTTAAGGAATAAGTCAGTATAACTCATCATACGAAAGATCTTATGATGATCTCAGTCGAGGATTACTTGTCTTCTATCATCACTCTGAAATTCCTATTGACGGCGAAAAATAAAACTCCATTAGGTATTCCTTAGCGAGCCACGTTCGATGAACTTATTCTCTAATAAGCACCTACATACTTGCTTTGTGTCTCCACACAAATGATCGTGAGATCGATCATCCTCATCATCCGATGAAGCAAGCAGCGTATGTACCAATCTATCAGGATTCACTAATCCCCGATTTAGTAATCAATGATTGGGAACTATTTTAGTTTTAAGCTTTCTAAAATTTAGATCTCATTAGAATGATCATCATCATTATTCTAAAAGCATTGCTTAAAACTATGGGTTTATCACATATTATAAAAACGACATCGTGTAGATAATTAAAAGCCTTTAATAAATTAATACTTTTTATTAATAAATGAATAAGATTATTCTAAAGTATATGCTTTATCATCAAACATGATTGGCTTGTGTGCATACTACTTTCAATCTCCCACTTGCACTAAAGCCCGATCGTCATGGTATCTTATACTCTTAACTCTCTAAGTGGCGATTATCCTGCATTGTTGGATAAGCTTTAGTTAATGGATATGTAATGTTGTTCTTGAGAGTCCACTATCTACATAGTGATTTCCCATCTTTCGATGATTCTAATAATCAAATGAAAGTGCCACAACACATGTTTAGATCCAAGATGAGACTTAGGAACTATTCTGGTTTACGTAATGAACTTTTAATCAAACAATCAACTTGCGACTTCATTTATAGCTATATACTTTGTCTTTATCACTAAACCGGCAACTCTTTCTTTGTTTGGAACCTTTCAATTCAACTGCACCTTTGTTCAAGTAACACTTTACCTTAAAGTGGATTTTACGTATCATCTTGATGCATGCGAAAAACTTGAGTGCATTAAGCCCTCTGGTTTTAATTTAGACCCACCATGAATATGATCACATCCTTGGTCTTGTTAAGCACTTTAAGATGTTTTCAGCGACTCATAGTGAACTTCTCCAGAATATGGTGATCGACATCGGGTCTCGTATATTTCATTGCATACATGATTGTCACTCATGCGATCTCTCTTTTTCGAGGAGTCTTGTGGGGACTATTAAGAGAGATACACTCCATAGCTCATCGACATGAGACATCTCTTGGAGTTTGCCATGCTAAGCGACTTTAGCATCAAATGAATATCGTTCCTTGGGTTAAGTCGAGCATCCTCTTAAATCTATCTATATAGATTTATATCCCCAATTAAGATACTCTTCCCAATCATTCATGGAGGAATGTTTAGAACAACTTTATCTTTCTTGATTGTAGCATTGGTATGTCATTCCTCATCAAGTAGTATATCAACATATAATACTAGGAATGTCACGATATCTAGAAATTTCACACTAGGTTCATTCTTATTTTGATAAAATCAAACTCTTTTGATTGCCTCCAAAGCAGATGTTCCACTTTTGAGAACTTGCTTACCTCATCGAGTGTGTAACTCTGGATCATCATCTTCATCTTATGATGTGTACCTCATCATCATCATCCATGATGAATCCATACCTCTAGGTATCTTGATACTATTCGATTCGATTGGTTTGTGGTATAATAGAGTACATCTACGAGTTCCTCTTATTTGACTTATAGTGTTTTGTGGTTCTTGAACTCTTGAAGATCTATTATCCTCCCACTAGCCCTTGATGATAAACACCTTTATCTTAGAAAGCGTGTGTTCATAACAAACACCTTTTGCTAAGTAGGATTATAGAACATATACCTAAACTTACTTTAGGATGTCCCACAAATTGTACTTGTCAAATCTTGTCCCAAACTTATCCTTTGAAACCTTTTCACATAAGTTGGACAACCCTTATCTTAACATACTTAAGATTAGGAATCCTCCACATCCATAACTTTTATGGAGTCTTGGGGCGGGATTTTGAGGTTACCTTTTTAATGAATGTCTGACCATTTCTAGGACATTATCCTGAAGGATCTTTGGAATGTCGGTAAAATCATTATGGACAGCACCATGTCCAATGAAGTACGATTTTTCCTTTCGGATACATCAATCGATTATTATGTATCGGGATGTGTCCATTATGAAAAACCATTTGAGATGATCTAGAAACTTATTGCACAAGTATTTATTCCTTGATCTAATCAAAGAATCTTAATACTTTGCCAATTTGTTTCATTTTGAATTCTTTGAACCTTTCAAATAATTCACACTTGTATTCAAACAAATACACACATTCAACTCTTTGAATGATCATCTCCTTTTCTTATACTAGTTTGTTCAATTTGCAAAATTATTTTTCATAAAGTCAGTATACAAAATCCATTAAGTAATATTCGATTCTATCTGAAACATTATTATTATAAATAGAACAACAATTGTTCTTAATTATAATACCAAAGATTTCATTGTCCAACAATAAAATGGAAATAATATTTTTAACAAGAATTGGAATCTGATAACAACTTATTGACTTAATAGATTTGCGTGGCGATTCTTTAAACTATAAGTTTCTATAGCTAATCGACAACCTTTGCTTCATTTCCCACACATAGGATTACTTATCTTTGTTTAACTTTCTACTTCTTTGGTCCTTCATAAATCTATATTTATGATAACCAAATCGGTATCAATACCCAAGTAGAACCTTGACTTAAAAAAATTTATTTCAAATCATGAACAAAAAGCGTATTTATGTATGAAAACTTCACTAAGCTTCTTTGGTTAGCCTCTGCGAGATACTTCTCGCGATTTCTTTCCGATGTCGGGCTTATTGCGGTGGAAGCAAACTCCTTTCTTTATCCGTGTCGATTTTGTTCTTATTATCCTTTGTTTTGCCTTTATATTTACCTTCTTTGAATCGTTCTTCTTTTGGGAAGATCCTTTGGCCCCTACCGATAAGACTTGGTCTTTCTTGGTTGGAAAGTGACTCTCGACATTTTTCAATATGTTAAGCAAATCGGTGAGGTGATATCTAGCTTGTTCATATGAAAAATTCACAACAATTATGAAAAGAATTCAGGGAGTGAGTGCGAGATCAAATCTTGGCTCAACTCTCCATCCATGACAAAACTTCGTTGTCTAATTGATCAATCAAATTGATAATGTTAAGGACTTTTATGCATCTTTATAGTGTACATTGGCCATTCTAGATCGGAAGAGCTCCTTAGAATGTCGATATCTATCGGTCCTACTTTCTCTCACCATCAACTACTTGATGTGCGGGAATATAGTAGGAGCATCCATAGTTTCATCTTGTGGCTGAAGCTTGTTACTTTCGTGGATCTGAGCATGATGCGTTGAGCCAATTGTGCATCATCTTGCCACTTTCTAAAAGTAGCAATCTCTTCCTCGGAGGCATTATGCGCAACCATTGCGAGGATAGGCGTATTAAGGACATAAGATAGCTTTTACGACTATGAGAACTATTCTCAAATTCCTTAACCAATCCAGTTTAATTGATTACGGTTAATTTAGCATCTAATATAACTTGTGATGATGATAGTAATTTTAGACATTGTAAAATTACGTAAATGAATTTGTAATTAACAACATTTTAACATACATTCTTTTATTAATTACCAAAATAAATTAGGTCTTGTTTTAAATTGGTATCTCCCACTATTTTTTCTTCAAACTATATTACCCTCACTTATATAGTTAAATAAAATCTAATTAAAGATTTGCTAGTGAGAATAAGGATCCCATTTCAAATGTATATAGCCTTGTGGTGACACAACAAACTATATATAAATAAATAGGTAGACAACTTTTTGTCAATTACATCAACTATCTGACTCCTTTTATTTTGCCTCTTAGATTATTTTGATCAGTGGTGGCACATCAAATCAAAATTATCCAAGTTAAATCAAACTAGCACTCCATATATTCAAAAAGAAAAATATCATCCTTGTGGTGACCTGACAAAACAATATTGTTCAATTTTCTTTATAAGCATCAAATGTGATAAATTAACATCTTAAATACTTAATACTTGCCTTGTGGTGACACAACAAACTCATATTAAATATTTAATACTCTATTAATTTTATCATGCTAGAAAGGCGACGTTCGATATTCCAAATATCTTTGAGCGCTTAGGACTTAATATAAAAATTGAGGGGTTTGTTATTAATTTGTCTCATCTTGTTTAGCGCATTACATATATATATAAAATCGCGTCGTATTAATGAACATCTGAAGCATGTTTTAATAATATATATATATATATAGTATAAGCATGCACATATAGAATACTATATTCTACTACGGATTGATTATGGACTTTTATTCTAGTTTGGTTCACTAGAGCCACCAAGTGAACCAAAATCGAAACTCTAGGGTGCGAGAAATAATATTTAAATATAACTATTACATTTAAACAGGGCTCCATTACAAAGCGGGTCTTGACTCTTCTCTTGCTCCTTGATCTCCAATTTTTCAAAATTAATTCTAACTATTCCTATTACAAAACTATTTAAAATAAATAGAAACCTTGATCGTGATCGAGGGAAATACATAGGAGGAGATAGAATTTACATTAAGAAAAATTAGAGAAGGCGAGTCTGAGACCCATTTAATAAAACCCAATACATTCATGCATCCAACTAAAATAAAATCCAATCACGTTTAATTGATAGTCATAATCAATCCCATTTATTATCATACACATCATCGTATGCATCGATAAATAACATTCATCTCATGAATAATAAACATTTAATATATATATTGATATCATTTAATGGGCAAATTTAGTTAGTATAAAATCTAATTTTGAATCAAAATAAACTCCTTTATTTTAATCCAAATTTAAATCAAAATAAAACTATTTTATTTTAATTTATCCAATTTTGAATAAAATAAACTATTTTATTTTAATCAAAATCTTTAATCAAAATAAACTCCTTTATTTTAATTAATTATGGAATCGATTCCATATAATAAAAAAATCTTTAATTAAAATAAACTCTTTTATTTTAATTAATTATGGAATCGATTCCATGTAAAAAAAAAAAAATTATTAAAGGAAACACGGATTATTCTTTCTTATTCATATTCACAAATAAACTCCTTTATTTTGAATAATATGAAATCTTATTTCATATTTAAATAAACTCTTTTATTTAAGGAAATTAGGATTCTCTTTCTATTCACAAATAAACTCTTTTATTTTGAATAATATGAAATCTTATTTCATATCTAAATAAACTCCTTTATTTAAGGAAAAATGGATTCAATTTTCTCCAATTAGTTATCATGGAATCAAATTCCATTCTAATTAATAGCATGAAATTTTATTTTTAAAATTAAAATAAACTTTTCCATTTTAATTTTATTAAAATAAACCTTTTATTTTAAAATTAAAATAAAAATTTTATTTTAATTATAAAATAATTAAGAATATATATATATATATATATATATATATATATATATATATATATATATATATATATATATATATATATATATATATATATATATATATATATATATATATATATATATATATATATATATATATATATATATATATATATATATATATTATATATATATATATATATATATATATATATATATATATATATATATATATATATATTATTACAATTAATATATATATATTAATTATAAATTAATGCTTTTGATTATGATCAATGACCTTTTGTATATAACATTCGATGAACTTGAATGCGAAATATATGAAACCTTTGAAATGTTTTATATAATCTTTTTTTTTAACTTTTTGTAAAATTAATGTTCAATCAAATTTACATGATTATCAATTATTAAATTAAGCAGTAATTTATTTTTTTTTTATTTTTTTATTAAATTTTATATGATAAAATTATGCCCGATTAAATTGTTCTAAACACATATCGATATCATATCAAATTAAAACAATTAATAATTTGCATAAAGGTTTGGCTCGATGCCCTTTATTAGGTTTATAATATTCGTATGCTTATGATCAAATTGCATAAAAATAAAGCGAGCGTGTAAAATCGAGTTTAAAATTTTACAAACCATATACGGATCACCCTTTATGCATGATTATTAATTAAGCGAAAAGATAAAGAATAAAATCATACCCTTGAAGATCGAGCTTCCTCGGTCTGAAGTTCACCTCGAATCCTTTTCGCGTTCGACTTGAATCCACCGGGTTTGGTTCCTTCCTTTGATCGGCGTTAGCCACCCATGTGTTTGGCCTCTGGGGTGATCCACGAGGAAGAATAAAATTCAGAAGAAGGGTGTTTGGCTCGAACCTAGTTTTTCTATCTACATAGAAAAGGCGTCTTTCTCAACAAATTGGAATTATTACGTTGTAAAAGTCAACAACCCGATCACCCGTAATAAGACTCCTCTTATTTATAGATGTGAGCAACCCACCTTAACAATTAAGGAATTGGGTTTTATTTAATTAATTAAATTCTTTTAATTAATTAAGCTCCCTAATCTTATTAGGGATAATTAATTAAACTCCTTTAACTAATTTTCCTTCTAATCCAATTAGGAATAAATGAAATACTTATATTAAATTAATTCCTAAACTCTTTTAGAAATTAAAATAATAATAATTGTAATAATATTAATAAGACTCCTCTTATTAATTTATATTTAATATTTCTAAAATATTAAATAATAAATATTAAGCTATTTAATTTATTCTATCACCGTAGATTAAATTAAATATACTTAACTATATTATTACGATTATGCCATTAACTTCTTAAATAATTATTCTTCCTTTTATGGTGTGACCCTTTAGGTTCTCCGTATTAAGCCGGTTGTGAATAAATCAATTAGAACAATTCTAATCTTATTTAAATAAATAAATTAAACAATTAATTTATTTAAATAAATAATATTTATTCTCTGATAGGGATAAGCCTCCTAGCGATCAGCGACTTTCCGGATAATATAGATTTCAACATTAATCATAAAAAGAACCTTTGAGTAAATAATTCTGTACAATTCAATCCTTCCACCATCTGATGTCCCGATTAAATATAAGGCATGGAATTCTTTATCGAGTCTTATTTTATTTAATTATATGTATTTCGATCCTTAAATGCACAACTCAAATAATGCAAATTAGAAACTCCTTTCTAATTTCATTACGCCTTAACCAAGGACTCTTTGGGTTGTCATTTATCGAATCACATAGGACATTTCTCTTCTTTTATTAGAAGTGGTAGATTCTTTATTGATCATACATTATCTCCATATACTGACTTATTATACCCAAGCATACCCTTTGATATACCTAAGGGTCTTAAGGAATAAGTCAAGTATAACTCATCATACACGAATCTCTATGATGATCTCAAGTCGAGGATCACTTGTCTACTATCACTTCTGAGAATTCCTATTGACGAGCAAATAAAACTCCATTAGGTATTCCTTAGCGAGCCACGTTCGATGAACTTATTCTCTAATAAGCACCTACATACTTGCTTTAGTGTCTCCACACAAATGATCATGAGATCAATCATCCTCATCGATGAAGCAAGCAGCGTATGTACCCGATCTATCAGGATTCACTAATCCCCGATTTAGTAATCCAATGATTGGGAACTATTTTAGTTTTAAGCTTTCTAAAATTTAGATCTCATTAGAATGATCATCATCATTATTCTAAAAGCATTGCTTAAAACTATGGGTTTATCACATATTATAAAATACATCGTGTAGATAATTAAAAGCCTTTAATAAATTAATACTTTTTATTAATAAATGAATAAGATTATTCTGAAAGTATATGCTTTATCATCAAACATGATTGGCTTGCCTCAAGTGCATCCCAAGACATCGAATATCTTGGTAATTTGTTTGACTCCATGTTTCCGCTTTGATCGGATCCAACTTTTCAATAAATTATGGTGGTCCCAACTCATGAAGCGCTTGGGCTTGTGTGATAGCTGCGTTGCTATCACTTCCACCCGTATTTTGTACACTCTAGTCTCCTCGTGTTCGATTTTGCATGAAGCGCAAAAAGCTCTAAACATTCCATCATTCATCATTTGCTCGGTAGTGTTGTTTACAGGAGGAATATTGCCTCCCTGTTACACGTTCTCCTGGTTCGTGACTAAAGGTTGTTCCAAAGTCTCATACACTCCATTGTTAACGTTCTCAGCAGTCATTCTTAAATAATGCCATTAAACAAGGGTTAATTAAACAAATTAACATATCATAAAATATCCATATATGCTTAATGATTCCAACAAATAAGCTTAGATAGGACACACTAGCGAAGGATTTACTCATCTCTCCCCTCTAGTTCTATTCCCGATCTCCTCCGGAGACCATATCCCTAAGTTTTGATACCAAGCGTGGCGCCCCCAAAATAGGTATACATCACCCATTCCCTACGCCAAATACATGGCATGAAGTAAACCTGACAACTTGATGATACAATTGTCGTAAAGTGCAAAATACGACAACACATCTTAATGTAAGTTTAAATACAAATAGTGTCTTCTACACAATATCCACACTCAAATAAGTACTCATTACAATTATTCAAACACTATTTTCACGAAATTCGAGTGAGGGATTGCAAAACATATTTGTGGCAAAATCAAAATAGGTATACATCACCTATTACGAGTTGTCAATACGTGATGCAAAACAACAACAACTTTATTATTACAACAAGTAAAGCGTGAGTTTGAATACAAATATTATCTTTTAGACAATATCTATACTCAAATAAATCCTCATCACATTTATTGATACATTATTTTACAAAAATGGTGAGGACTACTAAACAATCCTTTCTAAAACCTTCATTTCATACCACAGAGCTACGTACTTTCGCTTATATTCTCGCCTCACGGAAGAAAAAATGGAACAAAAAGGAAAAGGGTGAGCTCAACTAGCCCGATAAAGAATATTATGACTAAGATAATATCTGACAAATTACCGTTAGTCTTCAACGGGAAAAATCTAATAGAATACAATAGATAACAAATTTTAAATCAATATTTGCGTGAAAATAATAATTCATTAGAAGAGTTAAGTAGAGAATGCAAACTACTATCTTACATGTATGAATTTAAAAGTTCATCGTCTCATCTTTTATCCTCATAACATCAATCAATATACATCCGGAATCAAATATTCATCTTTTGCACTACTGAAGCCGAAGATATTCATCGATTAGTCATGTTCATCTAAACACTGTTCATCTTTTACTTCTGACCAAAATATTCTTGAAAATCATTCATCTTTGCTATTACAGTGCCAAAGATATTCAATAATATCATCATTTAAGGTGAGGATGATGAAAAATATTTTTTAAATAAGCGAATCGGTGAAACAAAATGACAAGGATTAAGGATTAAGGATTAAGTACTTTGTTTTATCCATGTTCAAAAAATACCTCAAAAATAATCATAGTGGTGTAAAATTCAAGAATGATCAAAACATGGATACAATCAAAGCTAGTATCCGAATAGATATTTTGAATGAAAAGAAGAAATTTTATTTTTAGGTGAATAGTCAGATATCGTGAATAATAGTCTTAGATATCATTGAATAATAACTCAACACCAAAAGATAGAAATTCCACAAAAAACATCTTCACGCTTACATGAATAGTACTTTCGTGAATAGTAACTCGTGAATAGTAACTCATGAATAGTAACTAGCGTGAATAGTAACTCTAATGAATAAGTAACCCCAACGTGAAAAAGTTCCAAATTTGATAAAAGTTCCAACCAATATTTGACATAATGATATTGAAGAAATAATATCATTTGAGAAGAAAATAACATCCCTTACCTCGAAAGATTAGTACTTCAAATTTGGAATCACAAATAATAGTCTTTGAGAACTTGCACCGTCTAACAATACTCAAAGTATACTCAAAATACTCACAAGAATACGCTTTCGATAATATAGAGAAAAAACTTGAGTTTACAGTGTGATTTTCAATTCTAACCTAAGCACCTATTTATAGGAAAATGCTTTAGAACACCAAAGCGAAAAATTTAATAAAATATTAATATATATTATAAATTTCACGCTTCATAAATAATATTGTGAATAGTAACTTGTGAATAGTAACTCATGAATAGTAACTTTCGTGAATAGTAACTCATGAATAAAAGAACTCCGAAGCATGAAAAGTTCCAAATTTGATAAAAACTTGGATCAACATTTCGAGCGTAATGATATTGAAGAAATAATATCATTCTGAAAAAAATAATATCCACTTACTTATCCCTTACCTCAAAGAATCGATTAAGCGGAAGGAAGGTAGGAAGTGATCTTGAATGAAACTTATCTTGAGAGCGACAACTCACCAAGTATCTAAATACTCACAAAATACACTTTCGATAATCTAGAGAAAAGAAAACTTATGAATTACGGTGTGATTTTCGATTACAACTTAGCCCTCTATTTATAGGAAAATGTTAGCGGCAAGGCGAACTTGACTAATTTGATGGCTTTACTGCTACTATTACACCACCAAAAAATCAGCCATCTTCCCAACAACCAAAAGTGGGGCCCCACCATTTCTAAATTTTCCACCAAAATCATTTATAAACCTAATTTTGAATCATTCACCTCTTAAAATTCATAATAAATTATACGCTCATTTTAACGGTTCAAAATTTGTGGACATATACTCAACTTATATATGTATAACATATCCAAAAATTACAACGATCCAACGGTTGGGATCAAAATTTATAACTCACATAATATAAATTTGAAGAACACTTGATTTTTTTGGACTATTAGTCCTTGGACGATTTCATTCAAAATTTCACCACGAAATATCTACAAAGAATTTTGGGTGATTCAAATTTCTCAGATTAGCTTACTTCTAGGGCTTTCTTTTGATATATGGCTCATCTCTTAACTCATTATACACAAAAGAGTTATGGATTTTACAAAATCAAGTAATAAACTAATTTTTACGAAAATCCCATATTTTGTTCTCCATTTAGACAAATCTTGATAAAACACCTCATCATTAATTCCTTCACTTATAAATACATAAATAAATCCATCATTTATATCCACATCAAATAAATATTTTCTTATCATATAAATCAATAATTAATTATTTCCAAATAATATTACGAGAATCCATGATTATAATGACCGAGGCGGTTCAGGGAAGAGGGGCTTTCCAATAAAATTTCTCCTTCTTGGCGGCAATTAGGTGACCAAACCTCTCCTTGTGAACTTTTTCTAGACATTGCCAATAATGCTTTATCTAATAATATTATTCAAATAATATGAATTATTGATGCGATAATGGAAATCTTGTGCGATTGATAATTATTGAACAACAATAATAAAATATCAACACTGACCAATTATTGAATCGATAAAATAAAATATTGAGCGGTAATTCTTGTAACAATTATTGAGTAGTGCCTTACACGTAAGAATCAATAATTAAAAAAAAATCTTGTCGCAATACCGTGTAATATCTTTGTGCGGCAACGCGTATTACTTTATTTTAACCACGGGTATTCAACGATTAATTACTTGATAACAACTACTGGCAGTTATTTATAAAACTCGAACTTGTCGTTTTCTTCATTAGGCAGTTATTTTGTTATAGGGCCCCTGAATGGCTTGCAGCTTCGTCAAATAATATATTCCCAAGCGGAAAGAATATTCCACGACCAAACGAATATTCCCAAGCAACAATGAATATTTTATAACCACTTGTGTATTTTGAAAAAATTCATATATCACCCTTAACTTTAACTTTTATCAATTTAACCATTTCTTGAATAGTAATTATAAGAAAAATTGAATACTTTTATTTCATAAAATTAGGGGTCTTACGTGTTGTCTATTATATTTTATCGATTTTCCTGTTGAAGACTAATGATAATTTGTTGTATATTATCTTAGTCGTAATATTCTTCTTTTTGGCCAGTTGAGCTCACCCTTTTCCTTTTTGTTCCATTTTTTCTTCTCAGGAGGTGAGAACATAACAGGATCTAGTCGGGGTATGGAGTGATGGTTCTAGAAATATTGTAAGACCCCAACTTATTATTAATGAAATTTAATTTTCTCTATTTATTATTTTGAAATAGTAAGGGTTGATGTGATTAATGTGGATAGTTAGGGGTAAAATACGCAAATATTTCAAAATAAGCAAGTGGTTATAAAAATATTCATTGTTGTCGAGGAATATTCGTTTGATCGTGGAATATTAAATCTTGTCGAGGAATATTAAATGACAATGATGCCATGTGTGGGCCCCATGCTGAAAGCGATTGGATGAAGAAAACGACAAATATAAGTTGGTTAAAAATAGCGGCGTGAATTTGTTGCAGATATCTTGTTAAAATACTGATGTGGTTAAAAAACGATAACCGGTATTGCACGATTATTGATTCTTACGTGAAGGCACTACTCAATAATAATTCTGATAATTCTTGTTTAGTATTTTATTGAGTTAATAATTGTTGCGTTGATATTTTATATTCTTATTGTTTCAATAATTGTCATTACACAATATTTTTCATTATCGAGTAATAATTCATATTATCTGAATAATATTATTAGATAACATTATTGGCAATATCTAGAAAGTTACATCTAAGGAGAGGTTTGGTCACCCTAATTGCCGCATGCGATGAGAGAAATTCTTATTGAAGCCCTGCTTCCTGAGAACTTTGATTGTCGATATTGTGATTATAATATTATTTGTGAATAATTAATTATTGATTCATATGATGAGGAAAATATTGATTTTATGTGGATATAGATGGAGAAAATTTTAATGTGACAATTGTTGAAAATTGAAATTTTATCTTTTTACGATAAAATAATTCATTTAAATATATTATTATATTTTAATAATATAATAATGGTGATATTTTTACAACGAATGTGGGATATATGAGTATCTGAGGAGGAAGAGTATTTTGTTTCAATAAATGTTTAAAACATGTTAAACATGTCGAATTGGACCCCATTTATTGGTTGAAATTTGATTATAAACTTGTAAAATTACCCGTTTGTGGATTTGGTCAATTTCTGTTTGGAATTCGGAAAAACTTTCTTACGTAAAGTTGTAGAGAATTGAATTTCCTATAAAAACTCATGAGATTGAATTTTACGATAAAGGGCTATTTATTGTGAATTATTGAAGTTAGAAGCTCAAAATAATTGATTTTGGAAGTTTTAATTATTATTTTAAAGAAAAATGTTTTTTGCATTTAAGTGGGCTAACATGTGATATTAATTGCTTGAAATCAGATGTTCTAAGCATTTTCCTATAAATAGGGTGCTTAGGTTAGAATTGAAAATCACAAAATTCGTAAGTTTTCTCTTTTTCTCTAGATTATCGAGTGTATTTTGTGAGTATTTAGATACTTGGTGAGTTCTTTGTTGATCTGAAGTTTCATTCAACATCACTTGACCTTTCCTTAAATCTTGATTCTTTGAGGTAAGGATAGTAAGGGATATTATTTTTTCGTAATGATATTATTTCTTGATATCATTATCTTTGAAATGTTGATCTGAAGTTTTATCAAATTTGGAACTTTTTCATGTCGGGGTTACTATTCATGAGTTACTATTCACGAGTTACTATTCATGAGTTACTATTCACAAGTTCTTATTCACAAGTCTTATTCATGAAGCGTGAAAATGTTTTTTTGTGAAATTTCTATCTTTTGGTGTCGGGATTCTTATTCCGTATATGGTACTTATTATGTATATCTGGTCTTATTCACGTATCTGGCACTTATTTATGTATGTGGCATTATTTACGTATATGACATTATTTACGTGTCTGGTACTATGTATGCGAATCACGAGAGTACTATTCACGATTCTTATTCATGAGTTACTATTCACGAGTTCTTATTCACGATTACTATTCACGGGTACTATTCACGAAAAAAAAATTGGTTTCTTTTACGACCAAATTATCGTTGATTTATGATTGTTGCTCTTGAAAATAAATGCGTTGTTGATCGTATTGTTTTTATTATCATATATAACATTTTATAACCACGATGTTGAATTTCTCTTTCACTGAGTGTAAAGATGGGTAGATTATTGGTATGATCGTGACTATGGGTTCTCTTTGGCGATGGTGCTAAAGTTGAATTGTTATTTGGTATGATCATGACCATTGAATTTACAATTGAATATTTTTAGCTTAAGTGCAAAGGTGAATTGATCAACATGGTTATAATTATTGTTATATAACCACCGAAATGATTATGTATTTCTTTGATATATGAATATCTTTGGCTCGTTGTGCAAAGATGACTGTTATTGAATATCTTTAGCTTTATGGTGCAAAGATGAATTATTGATGAATATCTTTGGCTCGTAATGCAAAGATGACTGTTGTTGAATATCTTTGCTTTGTAATCTTGTTGATGAATATCTTTGCCCGTGTGGTGCAAAGATGAATTTATTAGTATGATTATGAATAGGAGCTGTGATTTGGTATAACTATGATATTTGATGTTTGAGGTAAAGGCGGTGATGAAAATTATCTTAAATCTGGATGAGAAGAGAATTTAGAATCACAATTATGATTATGAGTTATTAAATATGATTGTGGAAAGGCTGTTGATTGATGTTATAGGGATAAAATATTGTTGGTGGACTTTTTAACGTGGAAAGACAATAGACTTTATAGTCTATTTGACTCT
Organism: Panax quinquefolius; assembly: GCA_020205615.1. Taxonomy (NCBI): domain Eukaryota; kingdom Viridiplantae; phylum Streptophyta; class Magnoliopsida; order Apiales; family Araliaceae; genus Panax; species Panax quinquefolius. Next base: position 96,224,671 of record CM035165.1, on the reverse strand, counting down.
TTTAATGGATTGCTCGTTCATTTGCAACTATGGTTGAAAAGTTTTATCATCTACCATATGTTCTAAATCTACGATTCATTCTTGATGAAGACTATTGATAATTTATTTATCTTTAGTCATAATATTCTTTCTTGAAGCTAGTTGTGCTCACCCTTTTGTTTCCACAATTCCTTTCGGGTAATAAAAGTGTAAATTTGGGTTGGCGGGGGATAACAAGGGAATAGAGCGGTGGTCTATAGTTGTTGAGGTTCTCCACAAAGTATGAAAATAATTTTATTGAGGGCTTTAGTGTGTTGTATTTTATACATCATTTAATAGTTATTTTGGTGAATTAAATAGGGTGAGGCGAACCCAACTTTGGAAGGGTGTTTTGTCACTATCATACAAGATGTCTAATGACATACTGACTTCGTGTTATCATAAGACATGGTTGTCTTTCATCCACTTCTTGAGTATATTTACAAGTCTACTATATAATCTTGGTGTTTGTTTGGAGTATAATACCAAATTAGAGGCAGTGGAGATAATGATATGTCGAGAAGACTACGCCGTTGGGAAGAATATGATAGTAATCTTCTTGTTTTCTTTGGGGTCTATTAGATTGACGAAGGATAATTACATGGCCATATGATATCTACCATAACCTAAAAAGCATGACCTCCCGTATCTGAAGGTTTCCTTGAGCACTTCCCAAAGATTAATTTCTAAAAGCAGTTTTTTATTTGTACCTTTATGTAAGGTGTCAATGGTGGCGTGTTATCCAAGTTGGTGTCCAGAGTTACATTTGGTATATATTGGTATCCAAACTCACAAGCATATGTGTTGTTTGTATTTTGCCGACAATTGTTTTAATAAAGTTGTAGTTATTTACGTACCATGTATTTAACGACTCGAGAATAGGTTGGATGGAATGGACCTATTTTGGGGTGCGTTACATTTAATATCGAGCTTAGGGATATGATCTCTGGCGGAGATCGGGGAATAGAACTAGGAGGAGAGATGAGTAAAATCCTTGGCTAGTGTGTCTACCTAAGCTTAATTGTTGGTCGGTCATAATATCGGGATATTATGTGATATGTTAATTTATTCAATTAACCCTTGTTTTGAAGTTGTATTCTAGAATGATATCTGAAATCGGGAGATGAGCAATGGAGAAATCATGATGGCGGAAAAGATGAAATCGAAATGAAAGCGAGTATTCTCAACTCTTTGAAATACCGAATGCGTAAAAATTCGGGACGAAATTTCATAAGGAGGGAGATTGTAAGACCCTAAATTTTATGAAATAAAAGTATTCAATTTTCTTATAATTACTAATCGGTAAATGGTTAAATTGATAAAAGTTAAAGTTAAGGGTGATATATGAATTTTTTCAAAATACAGTGGTTATAAAATATTCATTGTTGTTGTAAGGAATATTAGTTTGGTGGTGGAATATTCTTTACGTGAGGGAATATTAAATGCAATGACCTGTGTAGCGTCATTTATGGGCCCCATAACAAAATAAGCGTCAATGAAGAAAGCGACAAGTTTGAGTTTTTATAAATAACTTGGCGTAGTTATTCTTATTAACAACATTTGGAATACACGGTGGTTAAAATAAAGTGTCACTGGCGTTGTTGCGCGATGGCACGCAGTATTACGACGATTTTTTTCAATTATTGATTCTTACGTGAGAAGGCACTACTCAATAATTATTCTGATAATTCTTGTTGATATTTTATTTTATTGATTCAATAATTCTTTGTGTTGATATTTTATTATTGTTGTTCGATAATTATCAACTTTGCTGATATTTCCCATTATCGGATCGATAATTCATATTATTTGAATAATATTATTAGATAGCATTATTGGCAATGTCTAGAAAGTTACATCGAGGAGAGTTTGGTCACCTAATTGCGGCGCCGATGAAGGAGAAATTCTTATTGGAAAGCCCCTCTTTCTGAGGCTGCTTGGTTGTCATAATTGTGATTACGTAATATTATTTGGAAATAATTAATTATTGATTTATATGATAAGAAAATATTTATTTGATGTGGATATAAATGATGGATTTATTTATGTATTTATAAGTGAAGGAATTAATGATGAGGTGTTTTATCGGTATTTGTCGAAATGGAGAACAAAATATGGGATTTTCGAGGAAAAATTAGTTTATTACTTGATTTTGTAAAATCCATAACTCTTTAATGTATAATGAGTTAAGAGATGAGCCATATATCAAAAGAAAGCCCTAAAGTAAGCTAAGCTGTAGAAATTTGAATCACCCAAAAATTCTTTGTAGATATTTAAGTGGTGAAATTTTGAATGAAACCGATAGAAGGACTAATAGTCCGAAAAAATCAATGTTCTTGACTATATTACGTGAGTTATAAATTTTGATCCGACCGTTGGATCGTTGTAATTTTGGATATTTTATACATATATAAGTTGAGTATATGTCCACAAATTTTGAGCCGTTAAAAATGAGCGTATAATTTATTATGAATTTTAAGAGGTGAATGATTCGAAAATTAGGTTTATAAATGATTTTGGTGGAAAATTCTAGAAATGGGTGGGCCCCCACTTTTGGTTGTTGGGGAAGATGGCTGATTTTTGGTGGGTGTAATAATGTAGCAGTAAAAGCCATCGGTGGCGGTCAAGTCTGCTTTGACGTCTTAACATTTTCCTATAAATAGAGGCTTAAGTTAGAATTGAAAATCACACCGAAATTCATAAGTTTTCTCTCTTTTCTCTCTAGATTATCGAGTGTATTTTGTGAGTATTTAGATACTTGGTGAGTTCTTTATTGATTACAAGTTTCATTCAACATCACTTGACCTTTCCTTAGAAATCTTGATTCTTTGAGGTAAGGGATAGTAAGGGATATTATTTTTTTAAATAATGATATTATTTCTTGATATCATTATCTTTGAAATATTGATCTGAAGTTTTTATCAAATTTGGAACTTTTCATGTCGAGTTACTTATTCATGAGTTCTTATTCACGAGTTACTATTCATGAGTTACTATTCACAATTCTTATTCACAAGTCTTATTAAGTAGGCGTGAAAATGTTTTTTTTGGAATTTCTATCTTTTGGTGTCGGAGTTCTTATTCACGTATATAGTACTATTCATGTATCTGCAGTCTTATTCACGTATATGGCACTATTTATGTATGTGGCATTATTTACGTATATGACATTATTTACGTTATCGGATACTTATATACGAATCTGAATCTTATTCACGAGTTCTTATTCATGAGTTACTATTCACGATTCTTATTCACGATTACTATTCACGGGTACTATTCACGAAAAAAAAAATTGGTTTCTTTTTACGACCAAATTATCGTTGATTTATGATTGTTGCTCTTGAAAATAAATCTGATTGTTGATCATATTGTTTTTATTATCATATATAACATTTTATAACCACGATGTTGAATTTCTCTTTCACTTGAGTGTAAAGATGGGTAGATTATTGGTATGATCGTGACTATGGGTTCTCTTTGGCGATGGTGCTAAAGTTGAATTGTTGGTGGTATGATCATGACCATTGAATTTACTGATTGAATATTTTTAGCTTAAGTGCAAAAGGTGAATTGATCGACATGGTTATAATTATTGTTATATAACTTCGAAATGATTATGTATTTCTTTGATATATGAATATCTTTGGCTCGTTGTGCAAAGATGACTGTTGTTGAATATCTTTGCTTTGTGTGGTGCAAAGATGAATTATTGATGAATATCTTTGGCTCGTAATGCAATGACTGACATTTATTGAATATCTTTAGCTTTGTAATCTTTGTTGATGAATATCTTTGGCGGGTAGTGCAAAGATGAATTTATTAGTATGATTATGAATAGGAACTGTGATTTGGTATAACCATGATATTTGATGTTTCGGTAAAGGCAATTGATGAAAATTATCTTAAATCTGGATGAGAAGAGAATTTAGAATCACAATTATGATTATGAGTTATTAATATGATTGTGGAAAAGGAATCATTGATTGATGTTCTGAGGATAAAATATTGTTGGTGGACTTTTAACGTGGAAAGACAATAGACTTTATAGTCTATTTGACTCTTTTAATGGATTGCTCGTTCATTTACTGACTATGGTTGAAAAGTTTTATCATCTACCATATGTTTCTAAATCTACGATTCATTCTTGATGAAGACTATTGATAATTTATTTATCTTTAGTCATAATATTCTTTCTTGAGCTAGTTGTGCTCACCCTTTTGTTTCACAATTCCTTTCGGTAATAAAAGTGTATTTGGGTTGGCCGGGGATAACAAGGAATAGAGCGGTGGTCTATAGTTGTTGAGGTTCTCCACAAAGAGTATGAAAATAATTTTATTGAGGGCTTTAGTGTGTTGTATTTTATACATCATTTAATAGTTATTTTGGTGAATTAAATAGGGTGAGGCGAACCCGACTTTGGAAGGGTGTTTTGTCACTATCATCATCTGAGATGTCTAATGACATACAAACTCGTGTTATCATAAAGACATGGTTGTGCTCATCCACTTCTTTGAGTATATTTACAAGCACTACCTATATAATCTTGGTGTTTGTTTGGAGTATAATACCAAATTAGAGGCAATGGAGATAATGATATGTCGAGAAGACTACATGGTTGGGAAGAATATGATAGTAATCTTCTTGTTTTTCTTTGGGGTCTATTAGGTTGACCAGGATAATTACGTGGCCATATGATATCTACCATAACCTAAAAGCATGGCCTCCCATGTATCTGAAGGTTTCCTTGAGCACTTCCCAAAGATTCTAATTTCTAAAACAATTTTTGGTATACCTTTATGTAAGGTGTCATGGTGACGTGTTATCGAGTTGGTGTCGAGTTACATTTGGTATATATTGGTATCGAAACTCACAAATATGTGTTGTTGTATTTTGCCACGACAATTGTTGTAATAAAGTTGTAGTTATTTACGTACCATGTATTTAACGACTTCGAGAATAGGTTGGATGGAATGGACCTATTTTGGGAATTAGTTACACAACAAGTTTTAGATCAACAATGCGGTGAAACAACAATCCATTAGAAGAGTCAAATAGAAATGAGTTCTACTATCTTCTAAGATTTAAAAGTCCATCATCAATATTTTATCCACTGTAACAACAATCAATATACATCTTTAATCAAATATTCATCTTTTCACTACTGGGCCAAAGATATTCATTTGTATCACCAGGTTGGTCGTGTTCATCTCAACACTATTCATCTTTTACTTTCTGGGCGAAAGATATTCATCAATTAATCATTCATCTTTTTGCTACGGGCCAAAGATATTCAATAATATCATCATTTAGGATTGAGGATGATGAAAATATTTTAAAGAAAAGCGAATCCGGTGAGACGGAAGGACAAATATTAGGGATTAAGTATAGCGGTTTATCGAGATCGATAATACTTCATAATAACCAATTGTGAAGCGAAATTCAAAATAAAAGATCAAAACATGGATACAATCAAAGATAGTAACCATAATAGACATCTTGGACAAAAGAAAATTTTTCATTTTTCTATTGAATAATACCGTATTATTAATGAATAGTCTTGATATCGTGAATAGTCTTGGTATCGTGAAAAGTAACCCCAACACAAAAAGTTCCAAATTTGATAAAAGTTCGGACCAATATTTCGTCATAATGATATTGAAAGAAATAATATCTTTTCTGAAGAAAAATAACATCCCTTACCTCAAAATAACCGTATTTTACGGTTGAATTTGGGATATAGTCTTGTGAAACTTGCCTTTGAATAGCAACTCTCAAAGTATCAAAGTACTCACAAAAATACGCTCGATAATCTAGAGAGAAAGAAAACTTGTTTCTGGTGTGATTTTCAATTCTAACCTAAGCGTCTATTTATAGCAAAATGCTAGAACGCCATAAGAGACTAAAATAATAAATTAATATTATTTCTCATTCTTTCTTCTACGCATGCATCAATTGAACAAGCTAGCCACCAATTCTAAAAAATTTCAGCAGCCCATGTGCGTTCAACACCAACCAAAAAGTGGGTCCCACCTATAATTTAATAAAATTTATTTTATTTTCTGAAACTTCAGTAATTCATAGAAAATAGCTAGTTTATCAGAAAAATACGAATTTTATGTCCATTTCACACGAAATCGAATTCTCTACAACTTTGTAGCTTTGAGTTTTTCCAAATTCCAAACAGAAAATATCCGAAATCCACAAACGGATGATTTTTAATACCTCCATTCCGGTAAAATACTGATAAAACACCTCAGCATTAATTCTTTCATTTATAACCACATAAATAAATCCAACATTTATATCCACATCAAATAAATATTTCCTTATCTTATAAATCAATAATTAATTATTCATAATTAATATTACGAAATCCAATTATGACTAGGTGGTTCCCGAGAAAAGAGGGCTTTCGATAAGGATTTCTCCTTCTTAAAGTCATGTGATTAGGTGACCAAACCTCTTCGACAGTGAACTTTTTAGACATTGCCAATAATGCTATCTAATAATATTATTTAAATAATATGAATTATTGATCGATAATGGAAATCTTGTGCGGTGACAATTATTGAAACAACGATAATATAAAATATCAACGCAACAATAATTAATTAATAAAATAAAATATTGAATAGTAATTATTGTAACAATTATTAAGTAATGCTTATTCTTACGTCACGAATCAATAATTACATGGCGCCCCCAAAATTAGGTATACATCACCCATCTTGGGTTACTTGGGATACGTGATACGAATTGAAATATAACTTACTAATCTGTTTGTCGTGTACAATCGACAAAACATAAGCTATGAGTTTGAATACAATTATTGTCTACTAGAGATTATACAAACTCAAAAGGAGTCCTCATTATAATTATTATCACACTATTTCATAAAATAGTGAGGACTACTAATCTTATCCTCTGGACCATCACTCTGTTCCCAGACTAAATCCCGGTATATTCTCATTTCACGAAGAGAAACGGTGAAAGAAAAAGGTGAGCTCGACTAGCCCGATAAAATATTATGACTAAGATAATGCGAATAAATTATCATTAGTCTCCAACAATGTTAAAGCGATAAAATATAATAGACATCAAGTTTAAGCTGCGGTGAACAAGCGATCCATTAAAAGAGTCAGTAGAAAATAAAATCTACTATCTTTTATGATTTAAAAGGTTTTTCATCACTTTTATCGGCGAGACCCGACAATAAATGATCCACATCATGAAATCATCCTGCACTCTGAGGCGAGGATATTCTTTAGTATCCGACCACGAATTATCCATGCTCTACGGGCGAAGATAATCGTGTTTTCATCAACGGTCTGATCATGCCATAAAATAATTCATCTTTGCACCCTTGGCGAAGAGAATCCATAGCCATAATCATACCAAAAAGCGTCCCATCAATACTACGGGCGATGAGGACTTTTTCCACATCATTTGTAACATTACGGTCATGATTATACCAAATAATCCTCAGTCATAATCATACCAAGTCCATCTATGCACCACTGAGGCCACGATGACTTTCAACATAATATAAACATGAGGATGATGACAATGATATAAGAATTCAATAAAACAAGTTCAAGAATTAATTTGTCCGAGAACTATAACGTCCAATTGTCGACATGATCTTTGCTTTGTAGAGTAAAATTCAAGAATGCTCGGAAGAATATTTCCATGAAAAGATCTTTGGATGAGCCGCAAATATCGAGGATATTCCACTAATTTCATGGAGTATAGAAGTCGAAATTTTAATCAATGAGTATAATACAAGAATGGAATAACAAAAGAAATCACCGTAAATGCGGTACTTAGCGTAGGCGGGTTATTTCAGCGAATAATAATAATAACGGAACCGGTCGAGTGAAATTCACATGCAAGCGGGATGTTCAATGAGAATAATAAATGCGAGAATAATAAATGATGGAACCGGTCGTTAGAGTATAGCACAGACGGGGATATTAAGATGAGAATAATAAAGGCGGAATAATAAAAATGGAACCCGATCGTATATAGCACGGACGAGGATATTAAACCCGAATAATAAAAAAGCGAGAATAATAGAGAATGTCACAAGTATAGGGTAACTTGGCGTATCTGAGTTATTCAATGAGAACAATAAATAAATGGAATAACGAAGTTCTCTTCTTGAATACAAAAGAATAATATCCCTTACCATAAAATAATACTTGATATAAGAGTAGTGAAGTAGCGAGAAAACTTTTCTTATCTCTCTCTATAGTCTCTCTCTATAGTTTCTCTCTCAGAGTTCGGTTGAATTAAGTAAGAAAATAATGAAGGAATGAGCTTATTTATAGGAAAATGGAATGCATAGTAACTAAATCCATGAATGGTCCAGATTGATTTACTTTAATCGGACGGTCCATATTTAAAGAAAAATCTTTTAAATAAAATATAATATATTCTATTTATATAAAAGATTTTTATTATAAACTTTTCTTATGTAATAGGCACTATACGTAATAAAATATAATATATTATATTTATAGAATAACTTTAATAAAGTATTCTATTTTATATAAAAATTTTTTATATAAAAACACTATGCATAATAGAATATAATATATTATATTTATAGAATAACTTTAATAAAGTATTACATTTTATATAAAAAGATTTTCTATCTGCAAAACACTATGCGTAATAGAATATAATATATTACATTTATAGAATAACTTTAATAAAGTATTACATTTTATATAAAAAGATGTTTCTATTTTATTACGTGAATAAAACAAAACTTCTAAATCAACAATAATTGAATCGAATAATGTGAGATCTTATCACAATGAAACTATTGTAGCGATAATTGAACAAAAGCGGTGACTTCTCACATAAATATCAATAATCAATCTGGTGTCTTCTTATCTGCAACAACGCGTATTCTTGTACTTTTACTACTGAGTAGTTCAGCGATTATCAGCGGTAAAACTTCCGTAGATTATTTTTAATAAAATATTTTTGTCGTTTTCTCGATCAAATGATAATTACATTACATTAATGGGTCCACCAATGATTGTCTTGGTCGTCTGAATATTTCTGTTTTAAAGCGAATATTCCCAGAACCAATCGAATATAATATGACAACTTGCATACTTTTGCAAAATTTATAAATATTACCCACCATGACTATAACATTATCTCAAATTCACACCATAATATAAAAAAAATTATTTAGAGAAAATTAATTCTTTATTCATAAAATCGGGGTTTCACAATCTCCCCTCCTTATGGAATTTAAGCCCTCGAAATTTACGTGCGTACTGGTATCTTAGAATAGGTGAAGATACATTGACTTCATTTGATTCTAACTCTTGAGGTATAACCCTTGAGTGTTGGATCGATTCTCTTATCGAGATTTTAACACGAGATCTCATCGTTAAATCATCCGCTATCTCGTCCGATTCTAAATTAATAATGTGGTTGGGTCATCCACATATATACGTAACATTGATACGTTAAAAAGCGTTATGAGCCTGCGACGTACTTGGCGGTAAAAGCGAGTCTATAAGCCAGCGTTCCTACTCGATCGAGGATTTCAAATGGGCGATTAAATCGAGGGTTGAGATTTCCTCTCTTCAAGAACTCTTGATTCTAGAATAACGCCTCTTGAACCTTCTTCTTCATTTCATCGATTCGGGTATGTATGTAGCTTGGCGTCTTTAACTTTATCGATTAAAGTCGATTTTACTCGTATATTCGTTATCTTCACGTGGGTCCTAGAGTCTTTAACTCTATCTTCATCATTTGCAAGTTATCTGAAATGAGTCTTTGTGTTAACAACATCGCGCTTATGTAGCATACGATCTTCTACTCGACACGTCGGCTACCACGTTCGCTTCTTCCACGATGATATTGAATAGTACGATCGTAATCTTCAACATTTCGAGTCAGCGTCTTTAGTAGCGTATTACGTTCGTTTTAGTTGAAGAAATATTTTGAGGTTTAAGAAATGGGTTTTATCTTTGGTGTCGATACAAAATTCGATTTCACGCTCTGGGGTAGGCTAAGAAGTCTTGAGAATACGTCGAGATTTATTAATGATAGAAATATCATTCAAAATTCTTACTCTCATCGAAGACTTGGATAATGCGTCACATTGATACCAACTTGTAACCCATCCCTTACCTAGATAGCACCTCACAATGATACCTATCAACTTGTCATCATCATTCACGGCGTCGCTTTATAGAAAGTCGGCTTGGTGCATTCCATACAAGGAAGTCGACAACAAAAGGATCGGGGCTCTTTACTTATGGCTTGATATAATGATGATTGAATTTAGTGGTTTGGTTGCTTGAATTAGTATAATAGGTTGGTTAGGAATATGAAAAGTAACAACCTTATGAAAAGCATGATGAGTAGTTAACGATCTATTCCTAAAATCGCATCAAAGGCAAGTATTTTCAAAGAGACAAAGATCGACACGTAGCGTGAAAGTGTTGATTTGAACAAGATTTATAAATAGTGGAGGTAACGAAGGTTTCTTGAATGAGTTTAAGCAGATATATCAAAGTCTAACTTCTCCTAGGAGTTAACTTCAAACATTGAACACAACTAGGTGAAATAAAAAGTGAGTAGAGCCGGTATCTAACACGGTATAGACTTGTGAGAGCTTATGATTAACTTACAAGTGATAATTTTATTCGGGTTCCTCGTCAAAAAAAAATGCTCTCTCTTAAACTATCGGCTTTGGCTTATGCAGGACATCCTTTGGCTTCACTATCCCGGTGGACTTGACTTCACCATACGAAAAAAATCGAGCTAGGTGACCTTCTACTTCCAATTAAAACACGCTTTGGATTATTGCGTCACAGTTTGACGGATGTGTCCCTCTTGTCGCATTTGAAACATCTGACCGATGGGCGTTCTTCTTCCTTTGAAGCGGGTCTTTGGTGCGAAGCGTCTTCTCGTCGTTGTTGAACCTTCTCTTCTTAAAATGTTCATTCTTATTATCTTGGCCATGATTACCACCAAAATGGTTACCATTCTTGGCATGATAATATCCCCACGATAGTTATCGTTGTTAGATGGCCGGTGCCACCGATATGATTATTATCGTGTTGTTGGTGGGTTGCCTTTTGGTTGTCTTGACTCATTATCGCGCTCCAATAAGCGAGCCTATTCACAACATCTGAATATAAACAAAGTTTGTGAGAAATGAGGTATTGGCGTATATCGGGTTTCAAACCTCGCAAAAATATTCGCGTCATTCGCTCCTCATTATCGACCAAAATGGGATGAAAAGCGGGATAACTCCACAAACTTAGCCTCGTCTTTGCGACACGGTCGTATTGTTTTGCTCGACTTGATGAATTTTACCTCCTTCGTGTGGCCGAATACTTTCGGGAAAGTACTTGTCGTTGAATAATTCTTGGAACTTCTCCCAAGACATCTTGAGTCGTCGTTAAATTTGATGCGTTTTCTGATTCCCACCATGATCTCCTTCTTCACGCAACATAAAGGTGGCGAATGGAACCTTTTGCTCCTCTGAGCATTCCAAGACATCAAATATCTTGATAATCTATTTTATCCATGTCTCCGCCTTAAGTGGTTCTGGCTTTTCCAAAAACTTCGGTGGTCCAAGCTCCTTGAATTGCTTAGCGGTGACGAACCGTGGGTTACCATTGTTTCCACCTGAATTATGGACAAGAGCTGCCTTCGCCCGTTGTTGCATGAATTGCTCCTTAAAGCGCTTAGCGGTGGCCGTCAAGAGTTATCGATATTTCTACCACATTTTGGATGAGAGTGCGCCTTACTTTGTTGTTGCATGAATTGCATAAAGCCTCGACCATCTCATCATTCACCATTTCATCGGTGTTATTGTTTTCAGAGGAGTATTGTCCTCTGGTTTGCACATTATCCCGATTATTGATGCATGGAGACTCAGCGGTCTCACATGCTCCATTGATAATCTCAACATTCTCGGATGCCATTTTCAAACAACGCCACAAAACTAGGGTTAATTAACATATCACATATTATCCTATACTTTGATCGACCCGATTAAATACCAAATAAACTTAGGTAGGTCATACTAGCGAAGAATTCCCGTCTCTCCCTCCTAGTTCTAGTCTCACATCTTAGCAGGATCATATCCTAAGCTTTGATACCAAGCTGTGGCGCCCCAAAATTAGGTATACATCACCCATCTTGGGTGCGCCCGAATCGTGATACGAAATTGAAATACAACTTACTAATACTGACTTTAGGTATACAATACGACAAAACATAAACTGTGAGTTTGAATACAATTATTGTCTACTAGAGATTATACAAACTCAAAAGGAGTCCTCATTACAATTATTATCACACTATTTCACAAAATAGTGAGGACTACTAATGCTATCCTCTGGACCATCACTCTGTTCCCCGACTCGTCCCAGCTATATTCTCATTTCCTGAAGAGAACAGTGAAAGAAAGGGTGAGCTCAACTAGCCCAGTAAGAAATATTATGACTAAGATAATGCAGAATAAATTATCATTAGTCTCCAACAATGTTAAACTGATAAAATATAATAGACATCAAGTTTAAGCTGCGGTGAACAAGCAATCCATTAAAAGAGTCAAGTAGAAAATAAAATCTACTATATCTTTTATGATTTAAAAGTTTTTCATCACTTTTTATCGTTTGAGACTTCGACAATAAATGATCCACATCATGAAATCATCCACGCACTCTGAGGCGAGGATATTCTTTAGTATCACGACCACGAATTATCCATGCTTTACGGGCGAAAGATAATCGTGTTTTCATCAATGGTCTGATCATGCCATAAAATAATTCATCTTTGCACCCTTGGCGAAGAGAATCCATAGCCATAATCATACCAAAAGCTATCCATCAATGCACTACGGGCGATGAAGACTTTTTTTCACATCATTTGTAACATTACGGTCATGATTATACCAAATAATCCACAGTCGTAATCATACCAAGTCCATATATGCACTTTCTGAGCCACAGATAACTTTCAACATAATATAAACATGAGGATGATGACAATGATATAAGAATTGATAAAACAAGTTCAAGAATTAATTTGTCCAGGAACTATAACGTCCAAATTATCGACATGATCTTTGCTTTGTAGAGTAAAATTCAAGAATGCTCGGAAGAATATTTTCATGAAAAGATCTTTGGATGAAGCGCAAATATCGAGGATATTCCACTAATTTCATGGAGTATAGAAATCGAAATTTTAATCAATTGAGTATAATACAAGAATGGAATAACAAAAGAAATCACCATGCATGCGGTACTTAGCATGCATAGGCGGGTTATTTCAACGAATAATAATAATAACGGAACCGGTCGAGTGAAATTCCTGCGGCGGGATGTTCAAAACGAATAATAAATGCGAGAATAATAAATGATGGAACCCGGTCCGTATAGCATGAGGCGGGGATATTAAAATAATAAATAATAAAAAAGCGGAATAATAAAAATGGAACCGAATCCGTGATATACGCATGATGGGATATTAAAAGAATAATAAAAAGCGAATAATAGAAGAATGTCACCAAGTATAGGGTAACAGCGTGATCTGAGTTATTCAATGAGCAAATAAATAAATGGAATAACGAAGTTCTCTTCTTGAATACAAAAGAATAATATCCACTTACCATAAAATAATACTTGATATAAGAGAGTAGTGAAGTAGCGAGAAAACTTTTCTTCTCTCTCTATAGTCTCTCTATAGTTTCTCTATCAGAGTTCGATTGAATTAAATAAAAAAATAATGAAGGAATGAGCTTATTTATAGGAAAATGGAATGCGTAGTAACTAATCCATGAATGGTCCAGTTGATTTACTTTAATCGACGGTCCATATTTAAAGAAAAATCTTTTAAATAAAATATAATATATTCTATTTATATAAAAAGATTTTTTACTATCTGACTATCTATATCTGAAACACTTATGCATAATAGAATATAATATATTATATTTATAGAATAACTTTAATAAAGTATTACATTTTATATAAAAAAGATTTTCTATATCTAATCTTATGCGTAATAGAATATAATATATTACATTTATAGAATAACTTTAATAAAGTATTACATTTTATATAAAAAGATGTTTACTATTTTATTACGTGAATAAAACAAAACTTCTAAATCAACAATAATTGAATCGAATAATGTGAGATCTTGTCGTGACTATTGTAGCGATAATTGAACAAAAGCGAGTGACTTCTCACATAAATATCAATAATCGATATCGGTGTCTTCTTGTCTGACACAACGCGTATTCTTGTACTTTTACTACTTAGAGGTAGTTCAACGATGTCAACGGTAAAACTTCCGTAGTTATTTTTAATAAAATATTTTTGTCGTTTTTCTCGATCAAATGATAATTACATTAATGGGGTCCACCGATGATTGTCTTGGTCGTCGAATATTTCACATTTAAAACGAATATTCCCAGAGCCAATCGAATATAATATAACAACTTGCATATTTTGCAAAATTTATAAATATTACCTGATTTATAACATTATCTCAAATTCCCACCATAATATAAAAAAAAATTATTTCAAAAAAATTAATTCTTTATTCATAAAATCGGGGTTTCACAAATTTAACAATCTTGTGTGATCTGGTGTAACTCTTTGTCTTGACCAGCGTATTATTGTATTCTAACCAAAGTATTCCAACGGTGTTAACTTGAGTAACAATTCTGTGATTATTTATAAAAACTCATACTTTATCGTTTTCCTTCATCCAAGCGGTTATTACATTATCGCGGCCCACAAATGATTGCATTAAATAAATGCGAATATTCCCCGACAAAAAGAATATTTCACGACCAAACGAATATTTCCCAACAACAATGATTATTTTATAACTACTTGCTAATTTTGCAAAATTTGCACATTTCACCCATAACCAGAGCATTATATCAAATTAATTCTTTATTATTTCAAGATAATAAATAGAGGAAATTCAATTTTATTCATAATAAGTTGGGGTTTTACAACAATAGTCACTAAGACTAGCGAAATACTCCCTCCTATTTAGATTAAATGTCTTTTTAGAGAGTTTTATTTTATTCTATATAAGTGTCGTTTTGGAATCTACATCTTGATATTACATTATTTTTTCTAATTTACCCTCTATTTAATATGTTTAGTAAATGCAATTTCATGGGATAATTTGTGGAGAGAAATAATTAATTAGGGATCTGAAAAGATATTTTGTGTTATTTCTTAATAAGTGTGCTTAACTCTAAAAAGATATTTAATCTGAATAGGAGGGAGTATGATTTTAAAGACTTTATTTGGTTTCTCCTTAAATTTGAATAGAGTCATTTTTAATTTGGAATAGCACACTACACTCTGCAAATTCCTTAGTAAAAAAAATGAAATCATATGAAAATTAATAATACCCCTCCCCCTCGCCCTCCACTACCCCCTACCCCATGCCCACGCTGACCCCCACCCCCACCCCCACCCCCTCCCCCTCCCCCTCCATATAACAAAGATTCATATCACTTCATGAAAAATAAAATCTAAACATGATCAACCAAGTACAAATTGGTGTAATATCTTATTTTAAAAAATAAATAAATCCCCCCAAGAAAAAAACAAGCTAAGGGAACAAGTACAACCAAAGGGGTTCTAACTGAATAATAGATGGAGATAAGTCACATCCATAGACCCCACAAGGAATTTGGAATGCAGCAATTTTCAATGTTATCGGCTTCAACCTAGGGCCTCCTTGGCCCACCTCTTGTGGGAGTTCAAAGGCAAATTAATGAATTCGATTAGCATGAATTTTATTTTTTGATAAGTTGGTCAATAGAATATTAATCTGCGTAAAAGCGTCGCGTGTGTAATAATACTATCTATTATTAATTAACCAATTCTTAAAAATGAAACTTACGCTTAACTACTTCTCAAATTAATAGTATGTGAGTTTTAATTTTATTTTAAATTACTAAAAAACACTATATGTTATCGGCATGAGCATGTTGTATAATTAGGTCATATATTTTCTTTTAACTCTTTCCTTCTTACAACTTTAGATATATTATTATTTTATCTTTTTAATAATATTTTTTTATTTAACCTTCTAAATTTTATAAGAATTTTAATTTATTTTATATAATTTACATATTAATAATAATAGACATGTGAGAATAACATTTATGTTTGGCCAATTCTTTCCAGTTTTAATCAAAGATGGCAGCTGTTGTGGTGTCTTTGCATCAAACACCAAAAACATGCCTATATGGTGAAAAATCTGCCACGTAGTCATAGAATTATAGACTTTGGAAATGAATATTTCTCTATAATTTCCTCCCTCCTTTAATATACTATTTTTGTACATTAAAATAAATCATTTTTGAAAAATATTTTTATCCCTTATTATAAGTCGTTTTGAGAATTTCAAATAAGAATTATTTACTTAATTTTTAATAGGCTTAAATATAAATTAGTACCCTAAATTATAAGTCATATTCTACTTCGGTAATCCACCTTTCAATTTTGTCAATTAGATGATTAAACTATCTTTTTTTTAATTGCAATAATTGAATATCTGCTACGTCAAAATTATTGGCGTGGTAATTGTATTATATAGACATAAGAAGCTAATATGGCAAAAAAATAATTTTTTAATCATAAAATAAATAAATCTGATTTAATATGGGGCAAAATGGTCAAAATACAATTTAACATATCAAATTAACAAAAAAACAAACATTAACCTAAATATATAAATATAACTAACAAAAATATTACCTATTTTTTTTTGTCGATAAATAACATTCTCTTTTTTCAAATCTGAGAACAATATAAATAATTGATATTATATTTAATACTATTATCTGATCGTTTTTTTATATTTGTCTTATGGCTTCTAAAGCGACTTATAATAAAGGGACGGAGGGATGGAGTATGTTATTTTAAAGTTGTGAAACAGTATTATTAAAAAATAATTGTATAATCTCCTCCGTCCTTTAATATAAGGCGTTTTAGAATTTCAAGAAGCGTTAATTCTTGCTTTTAATATTAAAGTAAAGATTAATATAACTTTGGTTTTTTTTTATTTTTTGCCAAGAATAAATAATATTCTTTTTTTAATACTGAGTATAATATAGATAATTGGTACTTTCTAAAATCCCATAGTTATAAAAATGATTTTCCATTTTGAGAGATCTCCAATATATAAATTTCTTTTACTATTTATAAAATTTAGTTGGTTCGTTGTTTTACTTTATCTTTTATAATAAATATTCAACAATTACTCTTTTTTTTTTGAAAAACAACATTCAATATCATTATTTTTATCACCACATTTAATGTTATTGTATTCTTCTTTTTGGTTAAAGTTTATGGATTTTAATGGTTAATAATTAATAAAGTTGAGAGTTTCTATATTGATAAATAAGGAGTAATTAACTTATTCATTAATTTTATATTAAGGGTTATATGTGAAAAATTTATATTAAAAATTGTCACTTAATTGATTTTCTTAATACTATCTTAGAAAAGAAATCAATTTATAACTTATTAAAATTTCGAAGGAGTATTAATAATGACAATAGAAGGATAACTATAGTCGGTGAAGTTGGTTCATTTTCCTGGTCTAGTGTTTGACTTAATTGATAATTAATGATAAATTTTATTGACTATTGGTCTGGTGTTTCTATTTTTATTTATATATGTGGGTTTTATAGGCGTACCATGTTTGGTTAAGAATTGTGATATTTTAGGTAAAAATAATCTCATTATTAATTATTTTATTCCATAAAGGAATTCATTTTTTAGTGATAATAAAGTATAAAATAACACAACATATTCAAGTTTATCCTTATAATTTCTTATTATGTATTAATAAACTAATAACTTATTAATTTTACAAAATATATGAAACTTAATATTTATAAATTTTATAAACGAAATTATTTTTGTGAAATGGAGGGAGCCTAAACATAATAACAATTTTCTTTTGTATTTGCTTTAATATTAAATTAAATAATCATTCATATTATCTATAACACGAAATAAAAATAAAATCTCCTCTATTCCAAAATTATATGATTATTGATTTTTTGAAAGTCAATTTGAGACTTATTTAAACTCGAAATTAAGATAAATTCATTAAAAATTGAAAATAATAAAGTTTTTTAAATGAATAATATTTTTAAACAGTTAAAATTAAAATAAACGATTTTGATTTTGATTAAAAATCTATTAAGTTGTTGATTTTAAAAAAATTCAAAATGATCAAATAATATAAAACGAGCAAGTAGATAGAAAAGTTAGGGTTTTGGTCCCAAACTTGATGTGGAGACTCATGATACTTACTACTTATAATGAAGCATCAACATCTCACATGGCTAAATTATTGTATAGTCAAAAACCAAACAAATGTTCTATCTATCTATCTATCTATCTAATCTTTATCTTCCTCTTCAATGTGGGGTATAATGATGTGAATCACAACTATTACATTTGATTTGACTATTTTTCCTGTAGGTTTTGTAGATCTTAAGATCCAGTTAATCAAGGATTTGGTAATCTCTGTTGACAAGAAACCATAATAATAATGCAAATAATTAGCAACCTGATAATTATTGAACATGTTTAAGGTCAATGCAGAGAAAAGCCACAAGTTAAGTTACAAGTTTGGGAAGATAAGATAAAATTTCGCTTTCCTGATAAAAAAAAAGAAAAAGAAAAATAAGTCACCAAGAAGGTTAAAATTTAGGAAACTGATATTTCCGCATGAGAAGAAAGTGAGTCCCACATGGGACCACTTAAATTTAAGTCCTATGTTTGGTGAAGCTGAGCACAAAATATAATATTCTTACACATGATAAAGCGAAAATCCTCAAAACCTGTACTCAGTTTCTAGCATTTCAAATCAGGCAATGTTTAAATTACTGCAATTCCAGCTATAATCAAACCATTTGTTGTGTTTTTTTTTCAAGTACATGTTGTGACTTGTTACTAAAAGCATTAGAATTTCATAGAAGCATTCTATAGTACTTCGGATGGGCTTACCCTTCATTTTTAGTTGGTTCGCCGTAAAGCTGTGTTAGGCAATCAACTCATTTAATTCTCAATCAACATTCATTCTCGGATTTCCTCGTCTTTTTGGTATCTTCATCTTTGTTACATATTATATTTAGTACCTGCAAGAAAGGGGCAACATTATTCAAACCATGAGACTATTATTATAAATGCAGTACTTAACATTACAGCATTTTGACTCGCAAATCAATAGATAACAGTTACCTTTACTGCCTAACTATACAAACAAAAGGAATATATATATATATATATATATATATATAACCATAGGAATATTTCCAATAACCAACAAGTATACAATTTTTTCCATCACTATACATAGAAAACCAAAACCATATCTATATATATATATATATATAGGAATCGTTATAATAGAGAGATTCGTGTGTGTATGTATATATATATATATTTATATATATTGGTTGATTCAAAAACTTTTTGGAATGGAAAACTGAACTAAGTTGCTCCACAACTTCTATAAATATCCGTGAAAGGAGAATTCCTTAGTTGACTAACTCAACTAAGGATCCTTCCCTCCTAATAAGGTTAGAAACAAAGTACAAGAGGGCAACGCACACAATAGGGATATAATAACCTTTTGGTTATTGTCGGTTTGTTTAAATTAAAAATTTTTTTAATATTAAATAACTATACTCTCAAAAAACAAAATGTATTCACATTCTTTCGAAAAAAAAAAAAAAAAAAAAAAATTGCAAATAACTAAGTTTACTCAGTTTTTATAAAAATCAAATAGTGCAAAAAATCTTTATTTGCTATTTTACAATAAACAAAACTATTAACTATTTTAAACAAAAAAAAATATTTTATAAAACAAATAATAATATAAAATATTTTAAAAAATAAATATTTTATAACAAATGTTTTATAATAAATGTTTTTTTAAAATAATTTTATAAAAGTATTACAAATATTTTATAAATAATAATAATTATATAAAATATTTTATAATAATAATTTTATAAAAATAATTTTTATAACAAATAATTTTTATAAAAATAATTTATAACAAAGTTTTTATAAAAATGATTTATCATGTTTTAAAACTCAAATAATTTATTATAAAATATTTTATAAAACAAATTTTTTAACTTCATAACAAATGTTTTTATAAAATATAATTTTTTAAAATTTTAAATTTTTATAAATTATTTTATAATTATAAAATATTTTATTATTACTACTATTATTAATATTTTCAAAATAATAGTAATTTTAATAATAATAATACATTTCATTAACTATAATATTTTATAAAAAATATTTAACAAAAAGAACTTATCTACTATAATATTTTTTTCATGAGGATAATTTTAGAAAAAATGTGGCTAATTTTTTTAAATTATATAAAAATAAAATTGTGAAATAGACACGGTGTTATTTTAGTACACGGTGTTATTTAATATAAAAAATTTAGTATAAAAATTTTAGTACACAACGATCTCTGACCTTTAATCTATGTATTTAGTAAAATATAAAATAAAAGTACACAATAATGTTATTTTATATTAATATTAACATATATATAAACAATCTTTTTGTAATAAAAAATGACCCATAGATTCAAAATGATATAAAATATTTTATATCCCAAAACAAAAGCTACAGTGACCCTTGGATTCCTATGATATATAATATATAATATATATATAATAATATATATGAAATATAGCATGAAAATTATTATTGTGAAATTATTATTATTATTTTGTAATTATTATTATTTTTATTAATTAAAATTTATTATTATTGTTGTTATTATTATTATTTTGAAATTATTATTATTATTTTTAATATATTATTATTATTATTATTATTCTTAATAATATTATTTTTATTATTATTATTTTAAAATTATTATTAAGATCGCAATTATTCTTAATATCTATGGCGTGTGCTTGACACATAATCTCCATGGCAATATATATATTGCTAAGTTCACAAAACTTGTTGATACAATGGAAAACTATCCATGAACTAAGAAAGCTCCACAACTTCTATAAAGGTCCATGAAAGGAGAATTCCTTAGTTGTCTCAACTCAACTAAGGATCCTTCCCTCCTAATACGGTGTAGAAACAAGGTACAAGAGGTGCAACACACACAATATATATTATTATATTGGTTCTAAACCCCAAGGCCTCAATTGTTAATCGTTTTACTCCCTCAAACCTTGTAATGATTCTCATACCAGAGGTTCTCCCCAGCGGCTATCGCCGTTGGGTCACCAGTGTATTCCTTTTGTAGGAATTAAGGTTAATTCTGCTTCCGCATCCAGCTACAAGTCTTGGACGAAATTTAGTGTTAACAATAACCAAAATTAATAAAACTCAAAATCATTTTTAAATGTTGAACTGACCTTAGGAATACCAGTGTTATCAAATTCAATTTGTTGATCCTATGCGAGACCAAAATGTAGATTGATAGTAAGAGTAGACAAGATCCCGAGAGAAAAAAAAGTTCCAGCATTTTCTCATGGACACCTATTTCAGAATGTGAAAATGATTTTCATGTATTTTACATATCATATTAATGTTAACTGCTTCTCATGGAAATACCGAGATAGGCAAGTCGTAGCACCAACGGAAACTGAACTATTCCCCAGAAATATCAAATTCCACTATGGTAGTTGACTTCCAAAAGTATCACATTAAATCAGTGCTGCAAATGAATATACCATACCTTCATGAGGGAGCCTTGAGACAGTTATCACAAGGATTAGATCCATATTTGCAGGCATTTCGGTCAAAGGATTCTCCAAAGTGTTCAAGTAAGTTTTGTCTGCGACATTCAACCTGTGGTAATCAGAGAAGTCTTTCAGTTACTCAAGCTTTTAAGGTCAATTTCTGTAGCAAAGAGAATAAATGTTTGTTCTAATTATTTAAGGATTTAACTATAGGAACTCGAATTTGCCCACCTTAAGCTCACAGTACTGTTGCATTTTTTTAGCTTGATCCATGGCCAGCTTAAAAGTTCTGGTCTTGCCTCCCTGTCCACTACGTAACATACACACAACTCGACTAAAATCTTTCTTCTGGTATAGAGCAACACATACTGATGGAAGATTATCTCTTCCAGCCCTTCCAGATTCTTGATAGTAACTTTCAATTGACTTGGACATCGTATTGTGAACAACAAATCGCTGAAAATATGAATATGCACAATTTCAGTTTCCAATAAAAATAAACAACAGATTAGACACAAAAATAGGTTCGTGTATTATCAAAATTTATAATATCAGTATATAATATTAAAACAGATGGATAAACGTAATACAAAAGTTTCCTTTGCAACAACAGTTATTAAGCAATTTAAGTTGGCATTTGGCAACTATAATTCTTGTTGTTTTTGATTCATTGATTAATAAATAAGATTTACACCATATTAAATCCCTCCACAAAATAGGAAGCAGAAACAGGCAAAGCAAAAACTGTTTTTACACAGGAAAATCAGGCACCACAGACAATCTGATGATTTCATCAAAATTTAGTGAATAAAACATAGAACAGATTTTCAGCAAAATAATATATAGTGTCCACCAGTAATAAGATTCCTTTACAAATTAGCAAATGACAGATTCCTTTAACAGTTATTTAGCAATCATTTCAAAAGCAGAAAAGACAATCAGGGCAGGTTTATTTGGACTCACAACATCAGGCTTGTCTATTCCCATCCCAAAAGCAATTGTAGCACACACTACATGGACTTCTCCAGTATGCCATTTCTGTTGAACAACAATCCTCTGACGAGCTGCTAAACCAGCATGGTAGTATACTGTTTTAATTTTACATTTCTCATTCAAATACTTTGAAACCTCCACACATTCATTTTTCGAAAGGCAGTATACTATTCCGCACACATTTCTGAAACGATTCAACAATAGTTCTCCTAGCTGCTTCAGTGGTTCCTTTGTCTTCCCCGTCACTTCATACTTTAAGTTGGGTCTATCAAAACTTGTCTCTAGGACAAGAGCTTGGGGGATTCTCAAAGCATTTACAATGTCCTGCAGATGATCATGAAAATCAGAAAAACACAACTAGCTACATCAAAATTACAGTGGGGACGTAAGTTGTTGCAATCTTGTTACCTCACGAACTGACTGTGTTGCTGTGGCAGTCAAAGCCATAAGTGGAACATCTGGAAAATTTTGCAACCGAGACAACCAAGAACCCTGTAATCTGACAGACTGTGAATGCCTCTCGAAAATCATGTCCCCATTGACTGGAGAGCATGAAAGAAAACAAAGTGACAGACTGTGAATGCCTCTCGTTAAAGCAAAGCTAATAAATTACAAACCTATAAACTAGTCCCATTTTCTTTTAGTTGGACTCAATAATAGTTGTTTTTAGCACTTGTTTGTTTGTAGAATTGCTCATTTTGATTAATTAGAAAGAAAGCCGTATCAGCCACTCTATACAACAAATCGAATATATTGTATAGTGATTTGCTCATATTATTGTTTTGTTTGGATAAATGTAAGATAAAATATTAAAATTAGCTTAAAATAAAAATCTCGCTTAGTTTTTCCACTTCTCCCACACTTTCCATTGATATTAGAAATCAATCTGAACATGTACCACAGAAAAAGGCATACCTCACACAGTGTGCTTCATCAACAACAAATCCGGCTAATTGCCCCTGTGATGCATTGAACCATCTCTAAATCAGCACCATGCGAATGTCAAGAGTTGAAAAACCTGGACTAGTAGGATAGATCTCATTTTCAAGTATAGACCTGAAAGCTTACCTTCCGATGCAGAGATTTTAGGACGTCCTGAAATGATAGATTACCAGCAATTCTCTCAGGAGTTACATACAAGAGCTTACTTGATGGTTTATCACTTCTGGAAGTAGGAAATGCAATGTAAATGTACAAGTCAAATAACAAAGCAACAAATGGTGAGCAATACTTAAACGAGTTAAATGCAAATCTCATTTGCTTACGGCATCATGGTTTAAAAAACTTTTCCATAGACCAAGTTTTTAACATAATATATGATTGAGCATAAAAGTTTCCAAGAAAAAAGAGGACAGAATTTATAAAACAGTTTCTTGTTTTGCTGTAGAAAGTTTAACAAGAACTCCTAATGGACAAAGCACAAGGAAGAGATAGTCACTTGCCTCAAGTCTTGAAGCACAGCAGCTGCTTGGGAAGCAGATTGTTGAGAATTCAAAAAAGTTGCTGGTATTCCAAACTTTAGGTTCAGTGTGATTATCTGATCTTGAATGAGAGAAAGTAAGGGGGATATAACAATAGTTACACCTGGTCGCATGGTAGCTGGGAGCTGTATCAGCAATGACAAATATTTGTTAGGTCCACATGCAACCCTCAATACATCTGTCATAATGACCAAGGTCAACTCTTCCCATAGCCAAATGGTTTTGGTTAGAGAGCTTGATGTCATTATATGCTAGATTTGTGCCCATTTTATAAATATAACACTTAGTAATTCATCTAAACAGTCTTGGCCAAGCATCTTTTTTTGTGTTATTGTTAAAACATTAGAAGCCTGTTTTGATAGCTTATTAGACCAACTTATAGCTTTTTGGAATTTAAAAAAAAAAATAGACTAAATAAGCTGGGTGTTTTGGGATAGATTATAAGACCAATTTAAAACTGAAGGTGAAACAAGCTGAGAAGCTAGGTAAGGTCAGGTTTAGCTTTTACTATCTAACCTGTTGACTTTATGCCTTATTTCGCATATCAGTTACAGCTATCCCGAACAGTATTCACAATAGGTTAGAGCTATCCTAAACGGTTTCTAGACTCTAGAGTAAGTTTCTTGATCAACCAGCAAAGAGTGCACCTTATTCTCTGTTTCTTGCATTCCTTTATTTTTCTTCAGTAAATAAGCCACCAAACTGTACACTTTTCCGTGGTTTTGATTCGACTAATTTACAGATCTAGTTGTGGAATCTATTGGCTGTGCATTTTTGATGAATTCAGGAGACAAGTAATTACCTCCTCGTGTAATTGGCAGTTGAGTTACACAAGATATTCAAACTGGGTTCAAGTGTATAGTCTATCTGTAACTTCCACAATCCACATATTAATACCAAATGTCTTTACTCTCACTGAGGCAATGTGGCGAAATATTTCAAGAGGGAAAGGAAGCTAACCTGGTAACATAGACTTTTACCACCTCCAGTGGGCATAAGAACAAAGCAATCAAGTTTTGCCAGAGATGCTGTACAAGCCTGATGCTGCAATGGACGAAAACACCGGTTACCAAATATGACAACATTTGCCAACTCAATATCATCCAGAGACTGTAACTCTTCATAATTGAGTGTTTCGTGATCCGTTGATGTTCTGAAGCATGTAGCCTCACTGGAAATTAATGAAACTGGATCTTGAGTGATGCTGCTCTTACAATCCTTCAATAAATCAATAAATCAAACCTTACATTACATATAACTTTTAAGGGTGAAACCACAAATACCAATGCATCAAATGATTAAATGATTCAGTATGGCAAATTGATTAAATGCTTATTATATATATATATATATATATATATATATATATATATATATATATATATGCGTGTGTGTGTACGTGCGTGCATGCGCATTGTATACACATGAATGCACATGTTTATATGATATCTTGAACTTCGAGTACTACGTTTTTAACACTATCTTTCACTTCTTTCTGACAGCTGTCCTCAATAGCATGTCTGATACTACAATAAATTTTGTCCACTAAGGATGTCTAAGAGTACACAAGTTAATATAAAAAGTGTTATATAAAGACTGGTTACCCTTAAAAGTGTATTGTGAGGAGTCCCTAGTTTTAATTATGAAAAAAATTTATAAGCTTACTTGCATGGGTACATAATGGGTAAACTTGGAACTTAGTTTATACTCTCTCCTCCACTTTACTTTTCTTAATTTGTGTAGAAAGTGTATTGCAGACATCCTTTTGGGGACGGAGGGATTATTTCCTAGCCCCATGAAATGGGACTTTAATTTTGATATCATAATCCAAGGAATTAAAAAACCAGAGAAGCTTCCAAGAAGTATCCTTACTTTTGAATTTGAAGGGTATTTAATACAAGAGGATCGGGCAGATCTGAAGTCTGTTTTGCTCGGGATTGTGAAGTCCGAATCTTCAGTGTCACTTGAAGAATCCAATTGCATAATGTTTTGTCGTTTCTGAGCTTCAGGTGAGTCTTCTATAACATGGACATGATTTCTTGCAGTTCCATCATTATCTGGTTCGTAATTGGTGAGGAAATCTTTGTCAAACATGTCAGACAAAGTTCCACAAGCCTCTGATTCCATGGTTTGTAAATCATCCCAGTCCTCACTGTCTTGCATAGATTCAGCCAGTGACACAAGAAAATCATCACCACAGTGCTCCACAGTGATAAAATCTTGACCATCGTCGCCTGGAAAAGAAACATAATGAATATGATGGTTGATTCCAGACAACTAACTGGACTTACAATGGTTATAGAAAGTCATGTATCTACTCTAGAACCAATTGTAAATCGATCAAGACTTACTTCTATAGTCTAGGTTTATGAACTCTGACACAATTATATGCAGAAATGTTCGTAAAATTTGAGATCTAGAGAACTCAAGTTTGAGTGAGGCACCCAGTCACCTTATCAAATTTGTCAGGAGAGAAGGTTATAGAGTAATTTAGGGAGCAGCAGATGTCTAACTGGAGTACCATCAAAATTGTAGAACCAGTTAAAAATGAAGGACATCAATGCTATAACTAAAGTACCAAAAGGCTCCTGCAGTGGACACAGCTATTTGACATATACATCGCCTATATCCAATAAGAGAGCAGAATTCTTAATTTTCTGAAAACCAAGACCTGTGCCTCTGCTAGTTCTATGGACTTTTATTCTCATTATTACAGAAGCATCTAACTAGAATATAGTTATGGAAAGGCATCAAATAGGAAATGAGAAATAAAAATAGAATACCTTATCAGTGAATAAACCTAAATCTAATACCAAGTAAACTGTTAAAATTAAGTGTAATGAGCAATTGAAAACTTTCTTATAGTTTTTCATTAATTGTTTTCTTTAATTCTTTCCTTTCTTTTCTTTTGTATTCTTGAAGTTCCATTCTCCTCCCTTTTTTATGCATATTTTTTGTATTAATAAATTTCATGTCATATCTCAGTGCAATAGTTATTTGCTTTTTAACCTTTAAGTAATAACTTTAACTTACAAGTTACAATAAATCCTTCTCAGACATAGTGTTAAGTCAAAATTGCTCTTGTATATTAGGACAGAGGGATTACTTTTTACACCCTTTTGTCCCAATTTAAGAGGCCTTCTTTCTATTGGAATGTCCCAAATTAAGTGACCATTAATGGGAAGCAACTCAAAATTTTCTTCAAGTACTCCTCTTTCTTAAACCAACTATGGAAGAATAAATATTCGAAACACGAAAAATGTAAAATCTTTACCCAACAAGTAAAACATCAAAAGAAATAGTGGGTAAGTTAACATAACTGCGGAATTATTCAGAAAATGAACTTAATAAAAGTAAAATTAAGTTATTCCTATACCATCTGCAAAAAAAAGAAGATAGAGATTTGTATGTGGATTTTAGGGTATAGATTTGGGGATTACCGTAGAGATGAACAAGACGATCTAAGCCCTTCTTAGAAATTTCTTGGTCGAATCCAAATTCCAGAGCTAAGCTTATCAATTTTGCTTTTTCGACCTCCAGATCCTCCATTTCTCCGGTCGATAATGGTGCTCTTATGAATTTCCCGCGCTTCCCACAATACAAATTGGAGAGTTAGGTTATATATCCTCCGTCCATGTCTCGCAACATAATATAAGGTCGTTTAAAAAAATATTATTATTATTTTCTCCCTCCAAAATTCAGACACATTTTTCTGATATTTAAAGTCAATTTTCTAAAACTAGAATTCATTCCTTAAATTTCTAATTTGCGTAATAAATTATCATTAGCCTTCAATGATGTTAAACCGATAAAATACAATAGACAAATCAGGTTTAATCTGCGGTAGAATAAAGAATCCATTAAAAGAGTCAAGTAGAGAATAAAGTCTACTTATCTTTTAGGTTTTAAAGGTTTTCATCAATTTTTATCATTTGAGACTCGACAATAAATAAACCACCACATCTAATCATCCCCGTACCCACGATTCCAAGGATTTTCATCAAATTATCAATGGTCACGTGACTATCTTAGAATCACCCACGATGCAGTGTGTCATACCAAAAATTATCCATCATCGCATTCATGAGCCAATTGAGGACTTTGTCACATCATTTATATCAAGTCATGATTATACCGAATGATCCCCAGGTCATAATCATACTAAGTTCATCTACGCACGTAAGCCAAAGATAACATAATATAACACGTGAGGATGATGAAAATGACATAATAATTCAATAAAACAAGTTCAAGAATTATTTAATCCATGTAAGACCGAAAAATTTTTTAAATAAAAAGGAATTTCCTTTATTTATTATTTTGAAATAGTAAGGGTTGATTTGATTAATGTGGATAGTTAAGGGTTAAATCATAAATATTTCAAAATAAGCAGTGGTTATAAAATATTCATTGTTGTTAGGGAATATTCGTTTGGTGGTGGAATATTAAATCTTTGTCGGGGAATATTAAATGCGGCCAAGTAGCGACCATGTGGAGCCCCATAACTGAGCGATTGGATGAGAAAAACAAATATAAGTTGGTTAAAAATAGCAGGCGTAGTTATTCACCAGTAAAAATGCATTGGAATACCGGTTGGTTAAAATCTGATGTCTGGCGTGGTTGCACGCGATAGCTGCGGTATTACGCGATATTGTTGAATTATTGATCCTTACGTGAAAGGCCTTTACTCGATAATTTTCACATGAATTCTTGTTCAATATTTTATTTTATTGATTCGATAATTCTTTGCGTTGATATTTTATATTATTGTTGTTCGATAATTGTCAACGCATTATTATCTCCATTATCGGATCAATAATTCATATTATTTAAATAATATTATTAGATAGCATTATTGGCGATGTCTAGAAAGTTACATCGAGGAGAGGTTTGGTCACCTAATTGCGGCCAAGATGGAGAAATCCTTATCGGAAAGCCCCTCTTTCTGAGGAGCGGCTGGGTTGTCATAATTGTGATTACGTAATATTATTTGTGAATAATTAATTATTGATTCATATGATAAAGAAATATTTATTTTATGTGGATATAAATGATGGATTTATTTATGTGGTTATAAATGAAGAAATTATTGTTGAGGTGTTTTATCGGTATTTTACCGGTTGGAGGTATTAAAAATTAAATCGAGGGTTTTGAGATATATTGCGGGGTTATAATTTTAATCCGGCCGTTGGATTGTGGTAATTTTTGGGTATATTATACATACATAAGTTGAGTATATGTCCACAAATTTTGAGCCGTTAAAAATGCACGAATGATTTGTTATGAATTTTAAGAGGTGTCGGATTAGGAAATTAGGGTTATAATTGATTTTGGTGGAAAATTCTAGAATTGAGTGGGCCCCACTTGTGGTTGGTGAAGAAATGTGCTGAATTTTATTTCAAATGTGGTGGGTGGC
Organism: Panax quinquefolius; assembly: GCA_020205615.1. Classification (NCBI taxonomy): domain Eukaryota; kingdom Viridiplantae; phylum Streptophyta; class Magnoliopsida; order Apiales; family Araliaceae; genus Panax; species Panax quinquefolius. The sequence continues at coordinate 96,194,973 of CM035165.1, read as the reverse complement.
AATAGTAGCGGTAAAAGCCATCGGTGTTGGTCAAATCTGCTTGGTAATTTAACATTTTCTATAAATAGAAATTTAAGTTAGAATTGAAAATCACACGAAACAAAGTTTTCTCTCTTTCTCTCTCTATATTATTGAGCGTATTTTGTGAGTATTTAGATACTTTGAGAGTTCTTTATTAAATCTGAGTTTCATTCGACATCACTTGAGCCTTTCCTTAGAAATCTTGATTCTTTGAGGTAAGGGATGTTATTTTCTTCTCGATGATATTATTTCTTGATATCATTATCTTTGAAATATTGATCTGATGTTTTATCAAATTTGGAACTTTTTCATGTCGGGTTACTATTCATGAGTTCTTATTCACGAGTTACTTATTCATGAGTTCTTATTCACGAGTTCTTATTCACAGTCTTATTAAGTGAAGCGTGAAAATGTTTTTTTTGTGGAATTTACTATCTTTTGGTGTCGGATTTACTATTCATGTATCTGACCTTATTCACGTATCTGACCTTATTCACGTATCTGACCTTTATTCACGATATCTGACCTTTATTCACCAAAAATAAAATTTCTTCTTTTGTCCAAAATATCTATTTTGGATACTAGCTTTGATTGTATCCATGTTTTGATCATTCTTGAATTTTACACCAATATGATTATTTTTGGGGTATTGTTGGACATGGATAAAACAAAGTACGAATCCTTAATCCTTAATCCTTTTCATTTTGTTTCCTTTGGATTCGTTCTTTAAAAATATTTTTCATCATCCTCGGTCTTAAATGATGATATTATTGAATATCTTTGGCTTTTGTAGTGCAAAGATGAATGATTTCGAAGAATATCTTTGGCACATGGTGCAAAGATGAGCAGTGTTTAAATGAACATGACCAAGTGATGAATATCTTTGGCTGTAGTGCAAAGATGAGCAGTGTTGAGATGAACATGGCCAGATTGATGAATATCTTTGGCACATGTAGTGCAAAAGATAAATGTTTGATTTGAGATGAATATTGATTGATGTTCTGAGGATAAAATTTTGATGATGGATTTTTAAATTCATAGATTATAGTAGATTTCATTCTCTACGTAACTCTTACATGAATTATTATTTCATTGCGAATATTGATCTGAAACTTGTTGTCTATTGTATTCTATCGATTTTTTCCTGTTGAAGACTAACGATAATTTGTTGTATATTATCTTAGTCATAATATTTCTTCTTGAGCTAGTTGAGCTCACCCTTTTCCTTTTTGTTCCATTCTTCTCGGGAGGCGAGAATATAAGCGATGCAGTCGGGGTATGGAATGAAGGTTTTAGAAAGGATTGTTTAGTAGTCCTCACCATTTTGTAAAATAATGTATCAATAAATGTGATGAGGATTTATTTGAGTATAAATATTATGCAGAAGATAATATTTGTATTTAAACTCACGAGTTTTCTTGTTGTAATAATAAAGTTGTAGTTGTTTACATACCATGTATTGACAACTCGAGAATGGGTGATGTATACTATTTTGGGGCGTCAGGTTGGTATCGAGCTTAGGGATATGATCTCTGGCGGAGATCGGGAATAGAACTAGGAGGGAGAGGAGTAAATCCTTGCTAGTGTGTCTACTAAGCTTATTTGTTAGTTGGTCGATATATAGGGATATTATGTGATATATTGATTTCCTTAATTAACCCTTGTTTTATGCGATGTTTTGAGAATGTCGTGAGAATATTAACGATGGAGTAAATGAGACCGTGGAGATGCTGTCTTTACCAGCGAGGAGAAACGTCTGACAGTGGCAATGTTCCTCCTGTGAACAACACCATGTGAAGCGAGATGATGAGCGAGGGATGTTTAGAAGCTTTTTGCGATTCATGCAAAATCGAGACGAGGAGACTTCGTGTTCAAAATCTGAGGAGAAATGATAGCAATTCACGGGTTATCACGACCAAGCGTTCAAAGAGTTGGGACCACGAAATTTAAGGAAAGCGGATCCGATCATGGCGGAAACATGGGTCAAACAAATTACCAAGATATTCGATGTCTTGGGATGCGGGAGAAACGAAGGTTCCATTCGCCACCTTTATGTTCCGTGGCGAAGCGGATGATCTTGTGGGAGTCTGCAGAAGCGTACCCATCGGCCCTTTTCGGCATGTCTTGGGAGGCGTTTGAGAGACTATTTAATGACAAATACTTTCACGAAAGTGTTAAATCGTATGAAGGAAGTGGAGTTCATCAGTTAGAGCAAAACAACATGGCGGTGTCTCGATCGAGGGCAAAGTTTGCGAGTTATCGGTTTGCACCTCATTTGGTGGAGAATGAGGAGCGTTATGTGGCGGATGTTTCTTAGAGGTTTGAAACCCGGCGTCGTCGGTATCTCATTTCTCATAAACTTTCTCTTTATTCAGATGTTGTAAACAGGGCTCAATTATTAGGCGAGATAACGAGTCACGGTCATTGAGGACCATAACCGAGATCGTACCGGAGATGGCGATCAGCGAGAATAATGATAACTGCGGAGAAAAGCGAAGCAGACGGACGAAATGGTAACCACTCGGTGGTAATCATGGTCGTGAAAAGCGAGAAGAAGCGAGTCGGGAGGAGATTTTAAAAAGAGGAGATTTAACAACGACTATGTGAAGGCAGCGATCTTGCGTGACAAGCTGGTTCTAAGGGAGGAGAACGACCACCGGGTCATATCTTCTACAAATCACGGAAAAAGAGGGACATATCGGTCAAAGCGCCTGACAGTTCAAGGTATGCTATAGTTGTGGAAAGGAAGGACATATCGCTTTCGAGATTATGCGATGGCGAAACCTAGTTCGGTGAGGGACGGTGACTCAAAAGATATCCCGAAAAAGTCAAAGTCAACGATTAGGAAGAGCGTTTGTTGTGGTGGTCATAATCGAGGAACCCAAAGCGAGGTGATCACGGGTAAAATTATTTATAAATTCTTGCGAAGTTTATACCTTACTTGATCTCTGGTGCTACCCATTCATTTATCTCTCTGCGTGTGCTCAGCGTTTAAACTTGACTCAGGAGAAATTAGACTTTGACCTATCTGTGGAAACTCAGTTAGGAGAAACTTTCATCACATCCACTTTTTATAAATCTTGTTTGATTCAAGTTGGCACCATCACCTTACACATTGACCTTATCTCTTTAAAGATACTTGCTTTTGATGTGATTTTAGGGATTGATTGGTTAACTACTCATCATACCAAAATTGATTGTTTTAAATAAGGTTGTTAGTTTTCATATTCCTAACCAACTTTGTTTGCAATTCAAGCAACTAAACCATTAAAATCAATCACTCATCATATCTAATCATAAAGCTATTCGTTTATTGAAAAGCGGATGTCAAGCTTTCTTAGCCCATGTTATGGATTTGAATAAAGACACGTCAAATTTGAATAATATTCTGTTGTTATTGACTTTCACGACGTATTTCTGAAGAACTTCCGGATTACCCCGAGCGTGAAGTTGAATTCTTTATTGATCTTGAACTGGTACAAGCCCATTTCTAAAACCCCATATCGAATGGCTCTATTGAACTTGAGGAGTTAAAGGTCCAACTACGAGGAATTGTTGGACATCGGTTTCATTAAATCTAGTACATCTCCTTGGGGTGCTCTGTTTTATTTGTAAAAAAGAAAGAGCGGGAGTATGCGACTTGTATTGACTATCGGGGAATTGAACCATGTCACCATCAAGAATAGGTATCCTCTACCTCGTATTGATGACTTGTTTGACCGATTCTGAGAAGCATTCTTTTCAAAATCGATCTTAGATTCGGATATCATCAATGAAAATTAGGCGAGGATATTCAAAGGCGCCTTGAACTTCGGTATGGGCATTATGAATTCTTAGTCATGTCTTTCGGACTAACTAATGCTCCTGCTGACTTTCATGGATATGATGAGCAAGTATTCAGGAATATTTGGATCGGTTCGTTGTTGTCTTTATTGATGACATCCTTATATATTCCAAAAGTCGTGAAGATCATGAGCACCATTTGAAATTTGGTACTCCAAAGGCTTCGTGAAAACCAACTATATGCCAAATTGAAGAAATGCGAGTTACGGCGAGGAAGTAGCATTTCTTGGGCATGTGGTGTCAAAACATGGAGTATCTGTTGATCCGTGAAGATTGAAGCAATCTGAAGTTAGAACAACCAAAAGTCGGTGGTGAGTCGTAGCTTTTGGGCTTAGGCCGGTTATTATCGGAGATTCGTGGAAGGTTTTCTCGAATCGCTACTCCATTAACTTCGGCTAACTCGGAAGGATACAAAATTCGTTTGGAGCGAAGAATCGCGAGAAAAGTTTCCAAGAGCTTAAGAGGAGACTTATTTGGCTTTGTTCTAACAATACCATCTGGTTCGGATGGATTTGTTATCTCTGATGATGCTTGAGCAAAGGGTTAGGATGTGTTCTCATGCAACGTGGGAAAGTCATAGCCTATGCCTCGCGACAACTTAAAGAGTATGAGAGGAATTATCCTACTCATGATCTAGAGTTAGCGGCCCGATCGTTTTCATATTAAAAGATATGGAGCCACTATCTATATGGGGAGAAAGTGGAGATATATTCGGACCATAAAAGCCTTAAATATTTCTTCACTCAAAAGAACTCAACATCTGCGGCGTGACGTTGGCTCGAGCTATTGAAGACTACGACCACACTATTCATACCATCACGAGTAAAAGCGAGCGTGGTAGGCGGCGCATTGAGTAGAAGATCATATCTTGAGAAGCAGAGTGCGATGATGTCAAGTATACGCGTAGAGCCAACTTTAATAGAAAAAGTTAAGGTTGCTCAAGCCACAGGCCGGGTAATCGTCGTGAATGAAGAAGAAAGTACAAGAAGGAGCTATTAGGGCGAGAATTGATGAAGAAGGAATACTTGAGTCCACTCTAGACTTTGTGTTCTAACGACTACGATTTGAAGTACAAGATTATGATGGAGGCACACAATACACCATTTGCAATCCATCCTGGAAGTACTAAAATGTATCGTGATCTTGACATACATTTTGGTGGAATAATATGAAGAGAGAGATTGCAAAGTTTATCTCGATGTGTTTAACTTGCCAGCGTGTAAAGGCGGAGCATCTAGTACCTAAGGGTCCGTTTGCAACCACTTGAGATTCCGGAATGGAAGTAGGAACACATTACCATGGATTTAGATTCTGGGTCTTCCTACGGTTTCTCGAGGCATCAATCTTATTTGGGTTATTGTTGATAGATTAACCAAGTCTGCTCATTTCTTGCCGTCTGGGAGACTTATTCACTTGAGCGTCTTGCTTTGGTATATGCGTAAATGAGATTGTGAGGTTGCATGGCATGCACATATCCATAGTTTGGATCGTGACCCAAGATTCACTTCAAGATTTTGGGTTAGCTTGCAAAAAGCTATGGAGCGCAGTTTGCGATTTAGTTGGCATACCATCCCCAAGCGGACGGACAATCGAGAGAGGACTATTCAAACTCTTGAAGATTTATTAAGACTCTGTGTCTAGACTTCAAGGCGGTTAGGATAAGTATTTACCATTGGTGGAATTCTCCTACAACAACAAGCGGTTATCGAGCAAGTATAGGTGTGGCTCCATTCGAAGCATTATATGGGCGAAAATGTCGTTCTCGATATGTTGGGATGAGGTGGGTGAAGCAACATTGTTGGGACCCGAGTTAAAATGCGTATGACTCTGAAAAGATCCAAATGATTCGACAACGTGTCTGAAGCGGCTCAAGATCGACAAAAGAGTTATGCGGGATCTTCATCGAAAGGGCGTGGAATTTAATGTAGGGATCATGTATTGTTGCGAGTTGCTCCGTGGAAGGGAGTTACAAGATTTGGGAAGAGAGAAAACTCGATCCACGATTTATTGGTCCATTTCAAATTCTTGGACCGAGTAGGAAATGTAGCCTATAGACTTGCGTTACCTCCGAGTATGTCTACGTGTTCATAATGTGTTTCACATATCCTCACTTAAGTAAATATGTGAAAGACCGAACCACGTTATTGAGTTAGAAACCAGGACGAGATAGCCAGAAGACTTAACGTATGAGGAGGTACTGTCAAGATCTTGGATAGGAAGGAGCATGTCCTACGCTGATGAAAGGTCATACCACAAGTTAAAGTTTTGTGGAGGAATCATCTTATAGAAATGACACAGGAATTGGAAAGCGGAAATGAAAGCGAGGTATCCTCACCTTTTGAAACACACCGAGTGCGTCGTCGATTTCGAGGAATGAAATTTCATAAGGAGGGAGGTTGTAAGACCAAAATTTTTTTAAATAAAAAGGAATTTCCTTTATTTATTATTTTGAAATAGTAAGGGTTGATTTGATTAATGTGGATAGTTAAGGGTTAAATCATGAAATATTTCAAAATAAGCAGTGGTTATAAAATATTCATTGTTGCCGGGAATATTAGTTTGGTCGTGGAATATTAAATCTTGTCGGGAATATTAAATGCGACCAGCGCGACCATGTGTGGGCCCATGTGAGCGATTGGATGAGGAAAACGACAAATATAAGTTGGTTAAAAATAACTTGGCGTAGTTATTCTGAGATTAAGGCTGTTGGAATATCCGTTGGTTAAAATACTGATGTCTGGCGTGGTTTCTTGCGATACTTTGCGGTATTACGCAGTATTGTTGAATTATTGATCCTTACGTGAAGGCCTTTACTCAATAATTTTCACGATGAATTCTTGTTCAATATTTTATTTTATTGATTCGATAATTCTTTGCGTTGATATTTTATATTATTGTTGATCATTAATCACAACGCATTATCTCCATTATCGGATCAATAATTCATATTATTTAAATAATATTATTAGATAGCATTATTGGCAATGTCTAGAAAGTTACATCGAGGAGAGGTTTGGTCACCTAATTGCGGCGCCCGATGAGGAGAAATCCTTATCGGAAAGCCCCTGCTTTCTGAGGAGCGGCTTTGGTTGTTGTCATAATTGTGATTACATATTATTTGTGAATAATTAATTATTGATTCATATGATAAAAGAAATATTTATTTTATGTGGATATAAATGATGGATTTATTTATGTGGTTATAAATGAAGAAATTATTGTTGAGGTGTTTTATCGATATTTTACCAGTTGGAGGTATTAAAAATTAAATCGGGGTTTTGAGATATATTAAGGGTTATAATTTTTAATCCGAATGGTTGGATTGTAGTAATTTTTGGGTATGTTATACATACATAAGTTGAGTATATGTCCACAAATTTTGAGCCGTTAAAAATGCACGAATGATTTGTTATGAATTTTAAGAGGTGTCCGATTAGGAAATTAGGGTTATAATTGATTTTGGTGGAAAATTCTAGAATTGAGTGGGCCCCACTTGTGGTTGGTGAAGAAATGTGCTGAATTTTATTTCAAATGTGGTGGGTGGCAATAGTAGCGAGTAAAAGCCATCGGTGTGCGTGGTCGAAGTCTGCCTTGTAATTAACATTTTCTATAAATAGAGGGCTAAGTTAGAATTGAAAATCACACGAGAAACAAAGTTTTCTCTCTTTCTCTCTATATTATTGAGCGTATTTTGTGAGTATTTAGATACTTTGAGAGTTCTTTGTTCGATCTGAAAGTTTCATTCGACATCACTTGAGCCTTTCCTTAGAAATCTTGATTCTTTGAGGTAAGGGATGTTATTTTCTTCTCGGATGATATTATTTCTTGATATCATTATCTTTGAAATATTGATCTGAACTTTTATCAAATTTGGAACTTTTTCATGTAGGGTTACTATTCATGAGTTCTTATTCACGAGTTACTATTCATGAGTTACTATTCACGAGTTCTTATTCACGAGTACTTATTCGTGAAGCGTGAAGATGTTTTTTTGTGGAATTTCTATCTTTTGGTGTCGGATTTACTATTCACGTATACGGCCTTATTCACGTATCTGACTATTCATTCGATACTCTGACCTTTATTCACGTGTCTGGCCTTTATTCACCAAAAATAAAATTTCTTCTTTTTGTCCAAAATATCTATTTTGGATACTAGCTTTGATTGTATCCATGTTTTGATCATTCTTGAATTTTACACCACTTATGATTATTTTTTTGAGGTATTGTTGGACATGGATAAAACAAAGTCTGAATCCTTAATCCTTAATCCTTTTCATTTTGTTTCCTTTGGATTCGTTTCTTTAAAAATATTTTCATCATCCTCGGTCTTAAATGATGATATTATTGAATATCTTTGGCACGTAGTGCAAATGAATGATTTCTGAAGAATATCTTTGGCTTTGTAGTGCAAAGATGAGCAGTGTTTAAATGAACATGACCAAGTGATGAATATCTTTGGCGTTGTAGTGCAAAGATGAGCAGTGTTGAGATGAACATGATAGATTGATGAATATCTTTGGCTGTGTAGGTGCAAAAGATAAATGTTTGATTTGAGATGAATATTGATTGATGTTACGAGGATAAAATTTTGATGATGGATATTAAATTCATAGATTATAGTAGATTTCATTCTCTACGTAACTCTTACATGAATTATTATTTCATTGCGAATATTGATCTGAAACTTGTTGTCTATTGTATTCTATCGATTTTTTCCTGTTGAAGACTAACGATAATTTGTTGTATATTATCTTAGTCATAATATTCTTCTTGAGCTAGTTGAGCTCACCCTTTTCCTTTTGTTCCATTCTTCTCTCGGAGGCGAGAATATAGCGAGTGCAGTCGGGGTATGGAATGAAGGTTTTAGAAAGGATTGTTTAGTAGTCCTCACCATTTTTGTAAAATAATGTATCGATAAATGTGATGAGGATTTATTTGAGTATAAATATTATCTGAAGAGATAATATTTGTATTTAAACTCACAGATTTCTTGTTGTAATAATAAAGTTGTAGTTGTTTACGTACCATGTATTGACAACTCGGAATGGGTGATGTATACTATTTTGGGGCGTCACATAAACCACAGATATCTGAGTTATTCCAGCGTAATAATAATAAGCAATGGAATAACATAAGGATTTCACCAAGTATAGGGTATGCCACAGCGTATACAAGGTTATGTATAGGGTATGCCACTTTTACAAAGTTATTCCAATGTAATAATAGTGAATGGAATAATGAAGTTCTCTTCAAGAAGAAAGAATAACACCCTTACTGTAGTAAGACTCAATATAGAAGTAGTGAAGTAAGAATACTTTCTTCTTCTTTCTATAATTTTCTCTATAGTTTCTCTCTATAATTTCTCTCTCTAGAGTTTCAATGAATTAAGTAAGAAAATAATGAAGGAATGAGCTTATTTATAGGAAAATGGAATGCATAAGTAACTAATCCATGAAACGGTCCAGATTGATTTACTTTAATCGACGGTCCATATTTAAAGAAAATCTTTTAAATAAAATATAATATATTCTATTTATATAAAACATTTTACTATGCAAACACTATGCAATACTATGCAAAACACTATGCAAAAACACTATGCAACACTATGCATAATAAAATATAATATATTCTATTTATGTATAAACTTTAATAAAGTATTCTATTTTATATAAAAGATGTTTCGTTTTTATTACGTTAATAATACGAATAAAACAAAACGTCATTATCGCTATAATAATTCATATTATTAATCGAAAATAATGGAATCAAACCGAGTGACTTCTCACATAAGCATCAATAATCAATACCGTGTAACTCTTATGCAACCACACGTATTCATCGTATTTTACTACCGAAAGTAGTTCAACAATATCAACGGTAAAACTTCCGCCGTTATTTCAATAAAATATTTTTGTCGTTTTCTCGATCAAGACAATAATTACATTATGGGTCCACCAATGATTGAGTAGTTGTACGAATATTCCCTGCTAAACCGAATATTCTCCACCAATCGAATATAATATAACCACTTGCATACTTTGCAAAAATTTATAAATACTACCCACAACTATAATATTATCTCAAATTCACACCATAATATTAAAAATTATTTCGACCAAATTTAAATCTTTATTAATAAAATCTGGGGTCTCACAATCTCCCTCCTTATGGAATTTCGCCCTCAAATTAGGGTTACGATACACTGTATGATAAAGAGATGAGGATACCTTGAATACCTTTATCGTTTAAAATATTAAATTCATCTTTGAAATCGCCAAAGCTATTCATTAACAATTCATCTTTGCACTACAAAGCTAAAGATATACAATCAGTAAAACAATAATACTAAGACGCAAATTAATAAGATCACGACCACGAATTATCCATGCACTTAATCGCCAAGGATATTCGTGTTTTTCAATTACTGGTTATGATTATACCGAACAATCCTCAGTCATAATCATACCAAGTCCATCTATGCACGTAAGCCACGTAGATGACTTTGAACGCATCCATGAATTAATATTTCATTCATTGAGACTCAAATTTCAATAATTAATCCACATCATCGAATCATCCCCGCACTACAGGCCAAGGATATTCATTAGTATCACGACCACAAATTATCCATGCACTACGGCCAAGATAATTGTGTTTTTCAATTACTGATTATGATTATACCGAATAATCCTCAGTCATAATCATACCAAGTCCATCTATGCACGTAAGCCACAGATGACTTTGAACACATCCATGAATTAATATTTCATTGCTGAGACTCAGCTCAATAATTAATCCACATCATCGAATCATCCCTGCACTACAGGCCAAGGATATTCATTAGTATCACGACCATAAATTATCCATGCACTACGGCCAAAGATAATTGTGTTTTCAATTACGGTTATGATTATACCGAACAATCCCTGGTCATAATCATACCAAGTCCATCTATGCACGTAAAGCCACGTATGACTTTGAACACATCCATGAATTAATATTTCATTCTTTGAGACTCATTTCAATAATTAATCCACATCATCGAATCATCCCCGCACTACGTGCCAAGGATATTCATTAGTATCACGACCACAAATTATCCATGCACTTTCTGATAAAGATAATTGTGTATTCATTTACTGATTATGATTATACACCTAATAATCCGTGGTCATAATCATACCAAGTTCATCTATCTTGCACATGTGCCACGTATGACTTTCAACATAATATAAACATGAGGATAATGATATAAAGAATCAATCAAATGAGATAAAGGATAAATATTAAACATTTATAATATAATTTATCCAGATTCAAGAATATCCCCATGTTATCAATCATTTAATAATCTCATAATCTAATAACATTAATATTATAACAATATTTTAATCACTTCTTAAATTTATAAACAATTTATCTTAATTGTTTACACTTTACCATATAATGCATTTAATCATTCAAAAATGTCATACTCATAAGATATCATCACCAATTATCAAATCCTCATCAAAAATATGCATATACTACATATAGGATTCTCTCAAATGGCAAAATCCTATTTTCAACTTTGTTACTTCACATAACATATTTAACTCATATGTTAAGTAATTAAACTATTTTCATGAAAATACCAAATCAGCCCCAAAAATATTTCTTTTCTGGGATTTAGCATAATATAGTCCCATAATGAAAATATATTTTTCTCGAATTTTTAAAATTTATTTACTATTTTTAAAAATCAATTTCCACTTAATTCCTTAAGAAATTAGCTACCTCAAGTTTAACTCCAAAATTCCCAAATCTTGGCAGGACCTTACACATGTTAACGTGAGCTTCAGTTTAAATTTCATGGTCATCGGAGTTATAGAACTCCGGGTTATAGCGTTTTTAAATCGGAAAAACCTAAATATTGAAATAGTCATAACTTGCTCATTTTAAGTCAGAATGAGCTCATTTTTGGACAGGAGGTACTTTATACCATATACTTTCATGTCCCAAAAGGCCAGAATTTTTCTCATAATTTAAGTGGCCGAAACAGCCTCTCTAAAATCATGGCAGAAGCTTTTTCAGTTTTTGCAGCTTTGCACTCCTTTGCTAAAATCAGTCCACACAAAAATCTACAACACCTTTTCCAGTAATTCCACTTGGATTAGTTAGGTAACTCATAGATCTAACTCTAGGACTTGACCACATTCAAAAATTCAAAATATAATAGGAGATATGGTCAATTTAATTTCATGTTACGTTTTTCACTAAAATCTGATTTTCAACTCTTTGTGATTTCTAAGAAACTTTCATGTTTTTTACGTCTTAACCAACATAACTCATCATAAAACTTACTAATACTTCATATACCCATGATTTTCATTATTCTAATGCTTTTATTATGACTTTCATCATAAACCACGTAAATCTGCTTATTTAGTTGAAGAAATATTTGAGGGTTTAAGAAATGGGTTTTTTATCTTTGGTCAATATAAAATTCGATTTCACGCTCTAGGGTAGGCTAGAAATCTTCAAGAATACGTCAAGAAATTTATTAATGATAGAAATATCATTCAAAAACTCATACTCTTATCCAAGACTTGGATAAGTACGTCACATTGATACCAACTGTGACTTCTATCCCTTAACCTAGATAAGACCTCACAATGATACCTATAAACTTGCCATCTTCATTCACGATGTCGCCCTGATGAAAGTCCGAACTTCAAATGCATTCCACACAAGAAGTCAACAACGAAAGGTTCGGAGCTCTTTTCTTATGGCTTGATATAACAAAGATGATTAACTTTAGGGTTTGGTTACTTTGAATTCAGTATAACAAAGTTGGTTATGAATATAAAAGCTAACAACCTTCTTAAAAGCATGATGATTAGCTAACCAATTGATTCCTAAAAATCACATCAAAGGCAAGTATTTTCAAAAAAATAAGATCGACGAGTAACGTGAAAATGTTTATTTGAATCAACAAGATTTAAAAATAGTAGCGATAACGAAGGCTCCTACTAACGAAGTTTCAACCAATAAGTCAAAGTTTAACTTCTTGAGTCAAATTTAAACGTTGAACACAACTAGGTGAAATAAAAGAGTGGGTAGAACTTGTATTGAATAAAGTATAGACTTCGCATTAATTTATAATTAACTTACGTAATAACCCGTTCGGTTTTCGGAATAAACGCTCTCGCTTAAATTACCGAAGTTTGACTTTACTATAGGGTACATTCCACCCTTAAGTGCTTCTTCACATTCTCCCGATCCATTATTTGAATCATTATTCTCCGATCCATATCGAATTCGGGTTGGCTTCTATGCATGTGGTAATTCAATTCGATGTTAAATCTCCCAATTCTTTGTCCAAAAGCAAAGTCCATTTCATCTATTTTGGCTTTATTGGATCGGACGTCTTTTTCTACACTATCAACGTTGTGCGCTTTTTACCCATGCATCGCTATTCTCCTTCGTTCAGTTGTTTCTTCTTTTAGTGATCTTTGATTTTTAAATTCTCGATTCCAACTTTAATATCTTACACCGCCAAAGCGTGATTTTGTTCGAGCATCACATATCGGGTAACCCAATTTTGAATTGTTGTATCCCTTTGTTCCACGACCGTTTGCCGTTCTTCAACTTTTGTTCTTCAGCTCACGAACACGATTTTGTAATTCTAAGTTTTGATCATAAATTTCTTCTAACCAATTCTCCTCTTCTTCCTCTTCTTCCTCTTCTTCCTCACTTTCACCGCTACCTCTGCAACTAGCTAGATTGCAACAATTAGTTCTTCATTCACTACGTGGATATCTCTAATTTGTTCTCGTCTCGACCTTTGCATTAACTCGATTAGTGATTAAAGGTGTCACAACGGTCACATTCACTCCATTGTGAATATTTTCAAATTTGCCATTTCCAAACACCGCCACAACACGAGGTTAATTAATATATCAAATATTATCCCTATACTACGTGACCAATTAAATACCAAATAAACTTAGGTAGGTCATACTTAGCGAAGGAATTTCCGTCTCTCCTCCTAGTTCTTATCTCACATCTTAGCGGGGATCATATCCTAAGCTCGATACTGTTGTGGCGCCCCAAAATTAGGTATCGTCACCCATCTTGAGTCGCCACTTACATGGTACATAAATTCAAATACAACTTACTAATATAAGCATGGGTATGCATACGACGTAAACTATGAGTTTGAATACAAATATTGTCTACTAGATATTATACAAACTCAAAAGGAGTCCTCATTACAACTATTATCACACTATTTCACGAATAGTGAGGACTATTAATGCTTATCCTCCTGGACCATTACTTGCGTTCCCAGACTTCGTCCCATTATGTTCTCATTTCACGAAGAAACGGTGAAAGAAAGGGTGAGCTCAACTAGCCCAATGAAAAATATTATGACTAAGATAATGCGAGAATAAATTATCATTAGCCTTCAACAAAGGTGTTAAAGCGATAAAATACAATAGACAACCGGTTTAATCTGCAATGAATAAAGAATCCATTAAAAGAGTCAGTAGAGAATAAAGTCTACTATCTTTTAGGTTTTAAAAGGTTTTCATCAATTTTTATCATTTGAGACTCAACAATAAATAAACCACCACATCTAATCATCCCTTGCACCACGGCCAAGGATTTTCATCAAATTATCAATGGTCATTTACTATACCGAATCACCCCACAGTCATAATCATACCAAAAATTATCCATCATCGCATTACAGTGCCAATCGAGGACTTTGTCACATCATTTATATCAAGTCGTGATTATACTTAGAATGATCCTCGGTCATAATCATACTAAGTTCATCTATGCACGTAAGCGAAAAGATAACATAATATAACACGAGGATGATGAAAATGACATAATAATTCAATAAAACAAGTTCAAGAATTATTTAATCCATGAATTATTAACGTCCAAATTGTCAACACGATCTTTGTTTAGAGAGTAAAATTCAAGAATGATCGAAGAATATTTCCATGAAAAGAATCTTTGGATGAAACGCAAATATCAAGGATATTCTACTAATTTCATGGAGTATAGAAGTCAAAGTTTTAACCAACTGGGTATAATAAAGAATGGAATAACAAAAGAAATCACCATGCATGCGGTACTTGCGCATACGCGAGTTATTCAACATAATAATAATAATCTTAAACCAAAGTCGAGTGAAATTCACCGCAAAGCGGGATGTTCCAACGAGAATAATAAAGATGGAACCCGTGTCCTGTAAAAACACACGAAGGCATGGATGTTCCAACAGAATAATAAAGATTTTAACCGTGTCCCAAATGTAAAACACATGAGTGGATGTTCCAACGAGAATAATAGAAGAATGTCACCAAGTATAGGGTAAATCATAGATCTGAGTTATTCCAATGTAATAATAAGCAATGGAATAACATAAGGATTTCACCAAGTATAGGGTATCGTGCGTGTATCACGAGGTTATGTATAGGGTATGCCACTTTTACGAGTTATTCCAATGAATAATAGTGAATGGAATAACGAAGTTCTCTTCAAGAAGAAAGAATAACACCCACTAGTAAAGAACCGAATATAGAAGTAGTGAAGTAGCGAGAATACTCTTCTTTCTATAATTTTCTCTATATAGTTTCTCTCTATAATTTCTCTCTAGAGTTTGATGAATTCAATGAAAATAATGAAGGAATGAGCTTTATTTATAGGAAAATGGAATGCATAGTAATTAATCCATGAACGGTCTGCATTGATTTACTTTAATCGGACGGTCCATATTTAAAGAAAAATCTTTTAAATAAAATATAATATATTCTATTTATATAAAACATTTTACTTATCTGAAAACTCTATACAAAACACTATGCAACACTACGCATAATAAAATATAATATATTCTATTTATAGAATAACTTTAATAAAGTATTCTATTTTATATAAAAGATGTTTCGCTTTATTACGTTAATAATACGAATAAAACAAAAGCGTCATTATCGCTTATAATAATTCATATTATTAATCGACAATAATGGAATCAAACCGAGTGAAACTTCTCACATAAGCGTCAATAATCAATACCGCGCTACTACTTATCCACACCGACATCGTATTTTTACTACCAAGTAGTTCAAACAAAGATCAATCGGTAAAACTTCCGTATTATTTCAATAAAATATTTTTGTCGTTTTCTCAATCCGACAATAATTACATTAGGGTCCACCAATGATTGAGTAGTTGTAATATTCCCCTAAACCGAATATTCCCTGACCAATCGAATATAATATAACCACTTGCATACTTTGCAAAATTTATAAATACTACCCACAACTATAATATTATCTCAAATTCACACCATAATATTAAAAAATTATTTAAATAAAATTTAAATCTTTATTAATAAAATGCAGGGTCTCACATTACATATATATATATATATATATATATATATATATATATATATATATTCCGAATCTTAAAACTTACCTCTTATCCAACTCACTTTAGAACTCACCCTTTAGAATAATGACATTCATGACGGTTCGATTCTTTACAACCGTCGCTCTATACTTTTAGCGACGATATATGTTGTCCGTCGCTAAAAGTATAGACAACGGTTGTATGACCAAATCGTCGCGGGTCCGGTCGCTAAAGAGGGTGAGTTGGATAAGAGGTGAGCTTAAGATCCGGACTTTGCGATAGTTATGAATATTATTCCAGCTAACCCTGTCGTCCAATGAAAGATCTAAGGACTAGGCTGGGGTCGATCGCTGCTCCTTCTAGCGGCCAGTTAAATTCTTTTATATTGTGTGTGTAAAATCAAGAAGAAACAATATTGAATCGTTGATAAGTATGTATAATCACTGATTCTATTTTGAATTTTATCGTAAATAGGGTTTGATAATTATATATCAACAGTTAGAAATACTTTACATGTCAAATATTAACAAAAAAAAAAAATTCGTGTTTTCATTATTTTTCTGTTAAAACGAGGTTTATTTCCATGTTTTTGTTTGCAAAAACAACTACCAAACAATGCTTTTTGCTATTAAATTTTGAAAATATAAAAAAAGAAGCAAAAAATTAGAAGTACCAAGTAGTTTCTACATGGACCCAACATTTCAAAATCAATAATAATTAACTTGAATTTAGTATAAACAAGTAAAACAACTACAACTAATAGTATAAATTAACTAAAAGTATAATTATTACTATAGTTGGTGTTTTAAAAATTCATAACAATTTAAGTATTTAAATTTCACATATTTACTTAAAAATTCAATATGAATAATTCTTATTTTAAAAAGAACAAAACTTGTGCTACATTTGGAGATAATTTAATGACAACAATTTGTATTGACTAAAATCTAATTCATCTATATAAAGTTTGATTCACTTTTAACTTCAATTACATTCACTTGTAAACTCAATGGCACATATAATTAGTAGTTTAGTATAAGTTCCATATATAGATGCCATGGGCAGCCATGAGTTATTATTTAATCATCAACCATTTTTACTCTTTTTTTACCAATTACACAGTTAAATTCCTGAACCATTTTAGAGATTATCAATGATGATAATTTGATTTGATAATGCTTGCAGAAGCAGCAAAACTAGTACACATGAATCATTTTTCTTCTCTGTTTGATGAACAAAAGTGATACTCATGATTCAAGAATGTCTGCAAAAGATTAAAACAAGCACACTTCAACATGGGAGAAGTATCAACCAGTGGTCATTTGTCCATATATAAGATCCAATAGGAAAAATTTTCATCATATATGGATTAAATCTTAGTAGAAAGAAGGGATAGATATATATAGATTAATACCCTGAACTGAATATTTACATTTCTGGAAAGAGCTCATATGATATGTGATGCATCATCTGGTTTGGACTTACCTGTACAAGACCTGTATTCTTCATTTGCAGTATAACACAAACAATGCACATCCATGCTTTTCCACTGCTATCGATAACGACTCGCTTACAACTTCAAAAAAATTCTGACTCCATATTTCTTTGCCCGAACACGAGGAAAACTTTGAGTTTCTAAACGGAAGTCCATTAGACAAGTCGGATATCTTTGCAGATATAACGGTTTCATCAGGACTTAAATTGAACAAAGCAAGAAAGATTTCCCCTGGACAAACAAAGGAAATGTCAATCATCTATCTACATTGAAGAAACAATATCCAACAAAGTAACATTATCATTCATCATTCATATTGTAAGTGACTAATGCCAAGTGCTATAGCTTTAAGAAACTTCCCGAAAGAGCAGAGCTTATGTGAAGCTTGGTTGGTGCTTTCCCGAATATTATTATTAATTTTCAAGTATTTGTAATATAATCTTGAAGAACAATTTAAATAGGTAACTATAACATCTGTGTCCGACGTACAGATAATTTCTTATGAAAGAACAGTGTTCTAGAGAAGTTACTATTTATCTCTTTGTATTTACTTTCTATTGAAAGGAAATCAACAAGATTGTTCTATAAGAATTGCAGACCCCAATGAAAGTGCAAAGTGGTATCATTTCTGTGCAACTTATTCATTATCTCTTTCTATTTAGTTTTCTTTTAAAATCATTAAGATCCTTGAAAATATTTCATCGCTAGCCAATCTAGGAGCGAAGACATTCAAAGAAGTCATTCTTATAAGTCATGAATTTTCGAGTCAATTTAACAAGGAGCTAGGAAAATCAGATATTCAAACCTCTGGTTCCTGTAGCGATCCAAGATCGAATTCCTACTGGAATCGCATTAGCTGCAAGAAAGATCAGGTTGATTGATAAATATGAATTCAAAAATATCTCATTGCATTACTGTAAGATTTCAGATCAACTTATCACCTTTGTCAGTATACGTAGAAGCACATAAACCAGAATAACTGCTTACGAGGGTTCCATTAGAGTTCATCTCCCACAACTGCAAAATGAGACAACTTATTTTACTATTTCAGTAATGTTTTAGAGGTAAAATGTAGAATTATGGAGTTTCTATGTATTGAGGAGCTTCATAAAAATATTTCATGACATGCAAGTCTAATGTAAGAACATACATATACCTGGTTTGTATCCCAACTGCAAGGCGAAAATGAGCCTTTCGTCAACTCTTTGGAAGTTAGCTTCCGATTTGGAGAAGCACTTAAGCATAACTCTGTTGTATCTTTTGCTAATAAATGAAATTTCCCTTGATAATTCTGCTTATACGCTATCACCTCATCTCTGCATCAACACTCTCACAGCATCAAAGACGTTACATTGATATGTCTATATATATATATATATATAATGTTGAACCAATAAAAAATGGAAGGTAAACAATTATTACGATGCAGAAGGTGCTCTTTTGTGCAGGCAAAAAGGTGCCTGGTATTTGCTTCTAGAATCCCCTTTCCAGCAGACTTGTTCTTGTTCATCATTAAGAGTTCTCATGAACCAACCTTTTGCCTCAACATCTTCGCAGCTTGTCAGATACAAATCAAGTGATTCTGATATACCCGCATCTTTTAGGCTTCTTGTTGGGAAGGTCAGTCCTTGATTTGTAATATGGAGGTTGGATGCAGAAGTAATATAAGGGAACTGCATAACATAAACAATATAAGGCACAGTTGTATCTATTTTTACAATATAGAGTTTCTGGATGAGTACATGCCTCCCTATTGTTTGAGCTAAACGAGTTTATTTCCAGTAGGAGAGGATTTGTAATGAGACTGAACGTGGTTTCGTCAAGATTTCTCATATCCCCTCCAAACATGAGAGGAGATTTGGCCATAGACCACAAAGTCATCTGTCAACAGAAAATCAAGTATAAACAATTAATTACTCGGATATAAAAACTAATTAGAGGACTTAACCATTAGTTGTATAAACAAATACAGTTATTCAAGTACCTGAGTTCTTTGCTCATTTAAATTAAGGTTACACTTTCTGTGTGGACCTTGGTTTATACCTGTTAATAAATAAATCAATGTAAAAAAGCAAATGAGTTCTTGATCCCAAGGTCAAGGTTTGAGTCTCTGTCTAGTCTGATAAAAGTTGCTGAAATAGACAGATCTAGGTCATAGACTTATTCCAAATATTTGAGACAAATAATAAAGTACACGGGTGTATTCGACAATGCCTGTGCACAAACCATGAGATTGTTGGTTCACTCAACACCCTCTAAGCTACGCAAATGCATCTATTTGACAATGCTTTGGCTTATTATAATGATATGTGCCGGATTTATCCCAACTAAAACCACTCAAAGAACCAATGTAAAGGGGTCAAAGTCCATATAGAGTTCTCTATGTTGCAAATAGCTGATCTATGGTACATGGTCCATTTAGAGTTCGCTATGTTGCAAATAATCAACCTATGTTTTTCAGTACTGTTTCTCACAACATGCCTTGTAAGTATCTAGTCACTTAATATGCACAGATTACATGAGCACAACCAGTTGGCACTGCATTAGCAGAGCAATTAAAATCAGCCATTCTACCTTATCACACCCTCAAAAAATTCTAGGATATTACTCGTGTAGAGTTGAGTGGATAGATATAGCGGTTACTGCAATTTGTGCAATTTCAATTAGTACTATCCTTTTTATTAGAGCTTAGTAAGTTAATTCAGTCAAGATACCTGGATCAGTAAGCCATCCCAGTGGCAACATATCTAAGTCGGGCCATGATTTCCCGAACAAACCCTCAGCTCCTACCATATTAGCAGCAGAAAAGTCTCTGATACAAAAATGAAAAACATTATACATGGTAAACAGTGACTTGGATAATTTATCATTCAGACAAAAAATGGCAAATAATGAAATAAGTATCAAACTGAAGACTTGGCAAAAAAAAAAAGGTATCAAACCGAAGCAAATAGTATTAAAGCTTAGCCACCTTGAAATGTCAAAATGGGCTGCAACGTCTTGCCATGAATCCCAATCATCTGCCGTTATCCTATACATGTTGACCAGACCACTCACAGCTTTTGCCATGGTTGGTGTCACACTAGTTCCAGGAGATAGAGAATATACAACTGGGCGGTTAATTTCCTGCCAGACCTGCATAAGGTATATTGAATATCCCTTCTTGACTTGAAATCACTTGCAAACATATGAATCCCCATTGCATATATTTAAAGCTAAAATGTCACCAGAGATCAACCAGAAAACTTCATACCTCTGAAGCAAAGCTTATTTCATCTAAATCCAAGTCGTCACCAAATACACAGTCATGCTTCACTGTAAAAACACAAGGAAAAAATCATTGAGGTAATGGCAGAAACCTTTCTACCTTGCCTACCAAGGTAAGTTAATCACCACTCCTGGAGTTCACTTGTAAATGCTAGAAGATGCTATACTTAAGAGACATAAACCATAAGGTCACAAGAACAAACTTTTGTCTATAACACCATCTAGTCATGTTTCATAATTTGTGATATGGATTTCGACCTGCAGAAATGGTAGTATAAGCCCAGACCTGTAGTTGAGCTATGCACTTGTATTTCTTAAACTCTTTTAGGTTTAAAAGACTCGACAGAAGTAACGAGGCTCCCTTTTTCTTTCTTTCAAGCTGATGCAGGAAGTTTTCCCCAGATGAATAGAGAATGAATTCTCTCCAGTAAAGTAGGTATCTGATATACAATGAGACAAGGTGAAGATGTCGTGTTGTTTTACAGGAATAAAGAAAAAATCATTTTCAAATGCTATGCAATTCAAAAGAATCTGTTCAAAAGCATTATATAACCCCTAATAGCTAAGTTTCTTGATATATCTAGGTAGATTTTAATCAATTGTCATACTCAAATGTGCTGTGGGAATAACGGATTCAGAAAAAGGTTTTCAGCTTGAAACTAAAAAATTACCAAAATCAACACCCCAGTCAGCATATTGTTGATACAGTGACCTCAAGAATGCTTTTCCAGCTCCCAATTTGGTGTCCACGCTCATGAAACCATGAGTCATCCATGCACAAGCCCTTTCCGTTATGCCTATATCTTTTGCGTACCACAGCCTGCCAGATTCTTCATAAGCTTTCCCCTGATTAGAGAGAAAAACAAGGAGTTAAGCAATGATTTCTACAACCGATCTTTGCATCCCCTACAATTATATTGTCTTCTACCGAGGATTAAAACGTTAAGGAACAAAACATTAAGGAATGAGATAAGAGGAAATGCATAAAGTTCGCATACTTGAGTTTCTTTGTAATACACGACATGAACTATATTTAGGTTTCTTTATTGAAAAGAACATGAATTGATGTAACATTTCGAGTATTGAAAGAAAGTTGCAAACTTGAATTAGTGAGGAGCAATACCGTGGTGGTGTCTAAGATAGGGGTGTTCGCATTAACCGCCTGTGTACTTATACCTCTCATAATATGAATCCCAAATTTCAAACCCATACTATGAACTACCCTGGCCACTTCGGCGAACCCCTTTCCACCTCGTGATGAAGGCCATCTAACCGGGTCTGGGATCATTCTCCCCCATTCATCAATCACATCAAAACCAAGAGAATCAACACCAGCACCTTTGACTAACCTCCTATACCAAAGGTAATCCACCACAACATACTACACACAGGATTAAAATTCAAGGTTAAAAAAACAATGGATGTTGTAAACAAAACATAATGAAATCAAAGATTTTAAAACTGGTTAAGCTATGTCTCGCAACTCAATTCCAAGCCTTGGAATTAGAATTGACACCAAATTGTAACTAAATTTTACTCCCTTGTCCCACAAAAAGAGTCAAATTTACAAAATTTACGAATATTAAGAATATGTTTTTGTTCCATGTTTACTCTTAAAATAATAAGTTATTAGTTTAATGGTGGTGACATGATAATTAAAATTATATTGACAAACCTGAGGAAATTATGTAATTTTATACTAATATCAATATTTTAAAAAAACTTTGTGAGAACAAATTTTTTGAGAAACGAGACTCTTTTTGTGGGACGATGACTAATTCTCTGGAATTGCAAATGTTCTTTCGAATCCAATTCCAAAGCTTTAAATTTGAAATTACCAAACATAAATTTAGAGTAATTTTGAAAATTGAAAGACCTCATATCCATGAGAACGCAATCTC
This sequence comes from Panax quinquefolius, assembly GCA_020205615.1. Taxonomy (NCBI): domain Eukaryota; kingdom Viridiplantae; phylum Streptophyta; class Magnoliopsida; order Apiales; family Araliaceae; genus Panax; species Panax quinquefolius. Next base: position 96,172,027 of record CM035165.1, on the reverse strand, counting down.
TTGGCAACAAGTTCAGCATTTTGAAGAAACTCTTCTTCAGAAATGGTCCAGCAAAAAGAATCATAAGAATTCCATCCTCTTGGGGGTGTGCTAGCTTGGCCCAGCACTTCTATAGGTTGGGATTCAGACAATACCCTGAAATGTGTTACCAAAAACTACATAATTAGTAATCATTTAAACATAGTTAAGAACTCCATTCATGAACTGATAACTTAATCAACAATCCCAATAAATACCAACCAAGTGCATAAATAATTGTTTGTTTTATGAACTGGGTATTTTTTTTTCCCCTTGATATTCATAAAAATAGAAGAATCAAAATAAAATTATAATACTTATTATCAAGAAACACAAGAATAAAAAAACAAGAAATGGGATTTTACCAGTGAAGGGAGAGACTGATGAAGCAACATAGAGAGCTGAACTTCATCATACTGGGTCAGTAATTGATTGTTGAATTGAAGAAGAGGAGTAAAGTACCATTGACTGGTTGGGTTGTTTTTGAGCTATTTTATTATGGCATTTTCAGGTACATGCAGTAGGTCCCACATTTATATGATAATAAATTATTTAAAAATATTAAAAAAAATACATGTGAAAAAAAATACATCTGAGTCAACCGGAACCAGTTGGGTAATTGATAAATTGAATTAGTCAAATGAGAATTAATACAGTGGAGTTAATGATTTTTTGTTATTGAAAAATTCTTAAAATTAATTATAAAATTTATTTATATTTTATTTTTACACTAAATTGAACGAAATGTTTAGCAAAATTGAACAACTACACTACACGAAAAACTAACTTTAAAACAAAAATTATCGTTAAAGCAACTCTTATCTGTATTCTATATCTATATCTATATCTATATCTACCTATCTATATATATCGTAAACAGAGAAGGAATGAAATAGTTACTAATTGGATAAGTTTTATCACATTTAGTGGTGTTTGATAAAGTTAACTAATTAATATCTGAATAATTAATATATCTTAATAAATTAGATCATTTGAATAAAATAATATCTGAATTTAAAAAATTATTTATTTGAATGAAATTGAAGGAGTTTTAAATAAACTATTAATAGGGCAATATTTATTGATATGTGAATTATTTTTACACAAGTTAGTATAACATCATAAATTTTAAATAAACTATTAATAAACCTATTATAACTCTTAATAGTTAAGATTGGACAAGAGTACTCAAATTTATGTAAATCTTTTCCTCTCAAGTTGGCAAAATTTCGATTAAGTGGTAAAAAAATTATAATCATTTTCCTGAAAGTAATCAACTAATCTCAACTCACCATGATCATTCAACAAACTTGAATCGCAAATAACCTATAATGTGTAATATATGAAACATATTTTGTTGGTTAACCTTACACCTGAAATTAAACAGACCTTGAACCTATTTTGGGCCAATATGGTTAGATATTCCACAAAACAAACATAGTCCTGAACAAAATCTAATTCTATGGGAAACATATTATACATTACTTACATTATCAGTAAATAATTAGCCTTGTTCAGGATACAAAACTGCACTGAGTCACCGTAATGGTCTGCAAACGGGGTCTCCAAGTCTCTCTTACACACCTGTACTTGTGACACATTCACCTCTCATTTTACTTGTCCATCCTTTTCAGATTGTATTAGCTGTGCCGTGCAGATTAACTAAAGGGCACGTGCACACAAGCTCGGGAGGGGAAGGAAACTCTCTATCTCACAAGTTTTTGTAGGCAACGGTTTAGGTCACGTTCTGCACATGCAAGGAGTCAATGGATTCTCCCAAATATCATAGTTAGGGAAGGTTTCCTCTGGTAATCCGGTTCGTGTCTGGTGGGTAACAACCACATCTTCGACAAAGGTTGCCCAGCCCATGTAGGGGTCCCCTAAAGATTTGGATAACAACCCCTTGTCTGGTTTTATGGATTTTTGGCGGTGACCCATGTACCTTCGGGCACCAATAATCAGTTTCGCAAAGTTGCCTCCATGGGTCATTACGAAAACATCAGACTTCAAGCAGACCAAGAAGTCGAGGGCTGCCAAGCTTGTCACATGCTTTCTGAAGCCATCCAACTCCTCCTTGGCTGCCAACTCCTCCTTTGTAACCTGTTAGAAACCCAAGATAACAGCTTCAAACATATATGTAAGAATGAACATGTCAACTAGGACATTACGACAAAATTGAGAACGAATAGGTGGTTGGTGGTGTCAAGAATTCTAAAATGCCACTCAACAAAACAGAATCTAGTTGGACTGGAGAAACACAACAATTCAATTGATTTCAAGAAGTGAAAAATGTTTTGAAACAACAGAGAAATATTTTAAAGAACTTCTCGAAGATGTATATACGTAAGTTGTTCCACTTGTTTCCACAGAAGTTGAAAGGATCAACATTATAAATTATCTTAAACTCAGCTTCTCAAACTACCAGGTCACTTGTGCTGATTTTCTTTTATTCGGATAAGTAAGATGTACTCACTGAGTAATTAATATATGGGTGAACCCGAGTACATACTTCATATACTAGAAATGCTCAAGGGACCGAGCACGCTTAGAAAAGCAAACCCATTCATAAGAATTGTGTTGCAGGATACAAGAATAGCTTGATGGTAAGATGGATATATTCAGCAAGACATTTATAATGACATGATACATATAGCAATAAGCCAACAACTCAACACTCTAAAATTAACAGAAGTATATATGAAGGTCAGTTAAATGGACTTGCAAGATTTGGAAACATGTTTCTGAGCGGCGCCATTCGATTCTGTCCACCATAAACCTGCCCAGAAGCAACATATATTTGAGTTTCTTTTGGATAGCCCATTGCTCGAAGCATCACCGCCACTTCACCAGGCTCAAGCGGGCATCGTCCTTCCTTCCGCTTCTGCAGGGCCAGTGGCCATAGATGCGAACCATCCTGCAAATCACCTCAAAAACAAATTCCAGATTGTATATTTATGTTTACTTTGTTTCTAATCCCAGAATATATATTGAATACTGTATCACCTTGAACCGACGAGGCCATTCTTTCATTCTGTACATTGCCATTAAAACTTTCTCCAACCTTGTCGCCACAAAATCACAGAATGATAAGCCTACCATCCCTTTCTCAAACCTAAGATGAAGAGCCCTATTCAATAGGGGAAAAAGAAAATTAACTGTGTGTAAATTTGACTTGTTAAACAATGTGGTAAAGGCAACTTCTAGTTTAAAATACCTATCACACTTACATGAAAGGATTTGTGCTGGCTGTGCGGTTTCTCATTCTTGAAACAAGTAAATCAGCCATTTGCTCAATCTCAGGAAGAAATTGTAGAGCATGATAGTTCACCCTGCACCTCAACTTATTGATTTCTGGAGGAACATTATCATACCTGAGCAAAAAGTAACTTGCATTAAGAATTCAAAGTGAATCCTCCGACAACAATCTGACCAAATAGAACAATACTTCATGAATTCGCAACATACCCAAGTCGATCAACAAAGGGTTTTAGGGCCATTATCTTCTTCTCCTTGATTCGAGGCAGTACATTGTCAATGTAGAATTGTGCAGGAGCATACTTGGGAATGTTCTTCACCGTCCGTCTACAATGAATTAAACTAGATTCCTTAGAGAAATATGTTTCAAACACACAATCACTAGTCTCAACAATATATGACAATAACCTTCCCATATATGACCATATTGGAAACTGAAAAGGTTTTTATACCAGAGGAAAAATTGTCAATTAAAAGGATAAACCACGAGTTGCAAATTTAAATGAAATACTTAAGCTATTTAAATGGCAAAATCATACTAACAGGCTCCTTATACTTCCCTCACACTTTCCTTTGCTGTGTGTGCATATGTGAATTTCTTACCTTGTATCAAAATTTAGACAATCACAGGATTTTCTTTAAAGCTAAATTAACTCAAGAGAAGGCTTCAACTTTCAATTTTTCAGAGACTCTGGTACTAAAGAGTGAAGACAGCAGAAATTTAGATAGAGATACCTATGCTAAACAAACTGAAGTAGAGTGCAATTTAAGGGTAAGCTAGCTAATTTATTAACTTGAAATATTTCAAATTAAAGAATCATGTACATGTAACACATATGTATGAAGAAAAAACAAAACCTGTTTCCCACAAGATCTCTATACAAAAAACCTTTTAACTATTTGGTTATACTTTGAATAATTACACGTGGTTGAATCATACTCTTCTGTTTTGTTTTTGTTTTGTTAATTCCATACTCTTTTGTTGCTCAAATAACAATTCAACCATACAGACTGAGAATTCACTAATTACTATGTTATGGATTTGGAAATGAAGAGAAAGCAATAATAGAATTGCAGTGAACGCCTTAGGTAAAGAATTTAAATAAATCATCAAACCTTATACTCGTGAACAGCTCTGCCTTGTCAGTAAACCACTCAGGAATATCACGTACAATTCGCACATCATACTTCAAGTACTCAATAAAATGATCGACATCAAATATATCTTCAAATTTTCTGCAAGCAATCATGCAAACATTTTTTTGACAAGTTGCATTCATGTAAATTTATGAGGAAAGAAAGGAGTCAAGTTCTTAGTATATAATTATATCATGCTAACAAACTTTGCAGAAAGTTAAATTATCAGTTAAATCAATAACTTTACTTGCACCAAATTTCATGACTTTTGATTAAATTATCAGTTAAATCAATATACTCTAGATGTAGCAGATAACTCCTTTACCCGACTTGATTTTAACTTGGAAACGGGTCATTCTCAAAAGAAGTTCTAAAGACACTCGAAAGAAGAATATTCTCCTTTCTACAAGCTTTCAAGTTCAGTGGTTTGTAGAAAAGTTAGTGATTAGCAGAGGTCCCAGAAAACATTAACAGTGTGGATGTGAGTTTTATTTCAGAAGTAAGTATCCAACTTTCTCTTCCTTTCCCTTCCCTTCCTCCCAAAATAAAACTCAAACACACCGTAAAGCAATAGGAACCAAATTACCAAATAATGGTACCTCATTGTGGATATTACACAACAGAAGTTCAAGATATATAGAGTTCTATAATTACTATGTCTAGTTACTATAAACATATCATATTATATAATCATATGACCATCAAACCATAAGGGGGGAAAATAATTAGTGCAAAATGTTCTTATCTCTTACAATTGCTTAAAGATTTTTTGTATGATTGGCTATTACACTAAAAGAAACATTTGTAAAAGTTTTGAAGCCAAGATAACTAACGTTTGGTCTTTCCAGATCTGATCTTGCTTTAACACCGGCAAGATAAGGGTGGAGTTCATTATTTTGGCCACAGCAACAGCATTACATATCTGCATACAACACATGCAACAATTGTAAAAAGTCATAAAAAGTTCGTGCCTAGCCAATATGATTTGGAAAAAAAATGCATGGATTTTGCAATTAATGTTCTTTGGATATACAAAAAGCAGCTGGATGGGAAACAAGAAATAAGCTACTTCACTACAGTGGAAATATCCCTAAACACTATATATGCTAATGTCCAAAACAAAAACAAAATATCAAAAATGAAAAACGCAAGGATATCAGCTACAATTTTCTGTGGGGGTGGCAAATAAATAGGTAGCGAGACTAATCGTGACACAGTTAGAGAATCAAGTTTAATATAATTTGAGATCCTCAAGCTTTAAAAAAGATAAAAACTTGGAAATCACTTCCAAATTCAATCGATTATATCATATTTAGCAGTTAGGAAGGATGGAAAGTTGAGAAGTAAAGAAAGTAGAAGGGATGGGAAGCATATCCCTTAGGAAAAAACTTGTTTATCCTCCATGTTTTGGGTTTATGGTTGCGTATAACGAAAAAAAAAAAAGAGACTAGAAATGCAATAGTGGGAAAGCGAGAAAAAGTGCACCGATAGAAAAAAAATTCATGCATGAGAGAGAGCAAGAGCGGTATTTGTTTGGATAGAGAAAATGTATGAAGTCAGTTCCCCATCTATCCTCATACTCTTATGAGTAGGGCCGTAAACGGATATTTTCAAATGCGTATATAGGTATATCCATATCCGAAAATAAATTTTAATATTCATATTCGTATTCGTATCTGACAGATATACAAATGAAATATCCACATTCGTATCTGACATAAAATATTCGAATACAGATACTATCCGTATCCATTTTATACAATATAATATGAATAAATATATCAAATATACATATATGTTTCCGCATTCATTCAAAATAAAATTTAAAACTTTCAAAATATTTATTTAATTCTTGCACAATGTTAAATTATTAAACAAAAAAATATTCACTTAATCAACTAGTACTTAAAAATGATGTAATCAACCAAATAAAATAATAAAACTAGATATATATATACATATTTAAAAAAAAATCGTATATCATAAAATAGTCATAAAAGATGTATAATCAAAAATGTTAATACTTTCATATATTGTATATTAATATTAAATGAGAGATTTACACATGTATATGTATATATATACAAATATTCTACAATATATATTAACACTACAGATACGAATATACATATATTCATATTCGTGTCCGCTTTGGACGGATACGAATACTGATAATATTCGCTTTGACACGGGTACGGATACTCGGATAGTATCCGTTTTAACGTGAATACTGATACGAATTTTCGGAGTGAATTTCGGATATTTCGAACTACATTTACAGCCTTGCTTATGAGGAAATAATATGAATTATTTGACGGGAAGCTACCGTCTTATCTTTCTTCACAACCCTTGTCCCAAGTACAGAACAAAGGAAACTCCTCCCATCCCATCCTTTTCCTTCCCCCTATGGCTTCTCGCCTTCTCCTTTTTTCAATCTTCCTTTATACCAAATTACCAAATGGATCATTGACTTGTTCCGCAATTACACAAGTTGATCAAACAAGAGAATGCGTTCAGGACTCTCTGTTATGAATCCCAAGCTTTTCACTATCCCATAAAGGTCTCAAAATAGTTTCGCAGGATGTCTCTTATAAAAGGTCATGATTCCCAATTTTTAGCGTATATGTCAACAACTGCTCTTAGTCAAGTTTAAGCTCTAGTCCCATATAAAAACAAGTGAATAAACAATTATTCATATACATGTTTCAAAAAACAAAAGAAATTAGCTCGTTGACTTGAGAGTTTAAAGAAAAGAAACATACAGCAATTCTTTGCTGGTTTAGCCCACCCTCTGCGTGTATAAAAATATAGCCATTTGTTTCATTCTCAGATGGAATATCTGCAGAGAGGAGATCCATAAGAAATAAAAAAAGTAATGGACAGAAGAAAGAAGGCAAAAACGTTAAGCCCCAGCATTGTAATCATCCAACTTCTTTTCCACGTGTTCGGTCCAACATTCAACAAATATTTTTGTAGGAGTCTCAGTTTGATCAAGAATACTCGCTCATTTAAATATTATGCCTACCAATCTACTATCTTTACATATTTCTCCAGAGCATTTGACCAAAATTAAGGTTGCATCAATATCTGAGTCTACGTTCTCTAACCTAATTTTGCCTTTTAAGTAGTAGGTATGTACTTGCTTTTTTGACCAATGTAACTACAGTAATCCGTGTGTCTACACAAATCGGGATGAATAATTCAATGTATGATTCAGAATATTGAGAAGTTTACCTGCTATTGCATTATTATGTCGCTCAGCACATGGCTTCCACGAAGTCGTGGCTGAATAAGGATTCTCCCACAGTGAAGGAGGCTCCTTCACCTAATGACATTAGTAGACAATAGTTATTTGCACATATTAGATACTTTGAATAAAGAATAAGACCAAAAATTGTGGGGGTGGGAGAAGTAATATAATCCTCTAAAGCTTACTCGTGGGCAGTGAAGAACAATGCCATCTTTTCTGCACAAGTACGGACCACTCTACAAGTAATTGAAACAAAATAAGTACCGCCATAGTCACTATAAAAACAAAACTATTTTCTATGGTCAATTAATATCATATTCTCACATTAGTAGCATGCATAATCTTTGACCTTCAGGCCAAATGAAACCAAAAAGGACTGAAAATGTCAACATATTAGGTGGAAGAGAAAAAAAATAATGCACACTAGTAACAAGTAAGTCCTAGTACTAAGTTCTCAAAGCTTGTCTAAATCTAACAAAGTGAGAAGGGCCTTCAGCCCTGACAAAGCTTTTCATTTGGCTCTCATCTCCATTGGCCAAATCATTTACACACTGATTCTAGTTAAATTGGGATCACTAAACAAGTATTCATAGTTAAAATGGGATCACTAAACAAATATTCATAGTTAAAATGGGATCACTAAACATGTATTTCATAATCAGATAATTAAACACCAAATGCCCAAACAATACCTAATATTCCCAAAACAACCAATAATCCCAATTCCCAACTATAACCCATTGTTTATAGAGAGGCAAGTTTGCATGTTTACACCAAATTTGCATAATGCGGTTTGTAAAGTGAGAGAACAGTAAGTAGTTATGAACTAATACTTGCATATTATCACAATAGAGATAAATCCAGGTGCAAAGTTGCAATCTTTCCCAAAAGGTCATTCTAGCATAAACCACTTGAGGACGATACAAAATATATGTAACTGAAAATTGACACACAATGTAGAAGAATTAACATATCATTACGTAAATCTAATAGAAGAATTAGTAAAATGAATAGGACTTACTAATCCATTCAGAATTGAAGAAACAGAAAGCAACCCTGCGATAATGACTGCAATGAGTAAGAAAAGCGAGATCTTGGAGTTTATTATATGTGAGTGAGCTCTAGTTTCGTCGGAGAAGTAAGGCCACAGGGATTGGACATTGGAGAAGAAGGAGCGGACTCGATCTCTGGAGTGACGATCGCGGCCGTCGTCGTCGTATTCGAGGATGTTATCCGGTGCCAATGGTGAAGTGGCATCGTCTCGTTTGCTCGGAGACGGAGTGGCTCGGCTTCCGATCGAGCTCGAATGGCGGAGCTCCGCCATGGCTCGCTTCGGACTATACGCCAGCTTTTGGGTTTTACTATCTACTGCGTGTGACTGTCAGATGCGGATCCAAAACTTCTATCCACATCACAATTTCAGCAATGTAAGTTAGATATACTGAAATTCATACATATAACATACATCTTAGCAACTGACACTTGAAATTGAATAATCAATAAATAGAGAGAGAAAATGAGCGCCGTGGGCCGTCGTACCTGCGGTTGCGTACTGCGGTAATGGAATAACGCCGCCGTGCCGGCGTGAAATTTGGCAGATCAGACTTCAGAGACAGCCCAATCGGAATTGAAATACCGCTGATCAGTCGCTCACAACTTGTATTAGGTATCGATTTGGGGATTTTTTTTAGAACCCAGGTTTAAATTAAACAACAAAAAAATAAAGAAAGAAAAACTCTCCTGAAAGGTGTCCCAATTAAAATTAATAATACTACCTTCCCTTCTTTCAAAAAATTTAATAAAAATCATGTAACTTTTATCTTAGTTCATTTATAACATTTCTAAATTTAAATTTATAATGCAAATTTAATTTTAAATTTTGAAATACTAATTTTATATGTAGTAATATTTGTAAGTAGTCAATAATATTAATTATTAAATAATTAAAATTAAATAAATTCAAATCTATTTTTATTTTAAAATTTTTGAAACTTGATTAGGGAAAAATCGAAGTGAAACCCTTTTTCTTTTCTTTTTTTGAATGAAAAGAGTATTAATATTTATAAACGAATGTATTATTCAAATACAAAAGAGTCCTGTTATGTATTGTGATAAATTTAGGTCGAATTATAATTGCGAATGAGATTGCCAGATTGGTATAAATTATAAGAAAGTCCCACTTATTACACATTTCTCCACAAAAATTATTACTCCATCCGTTCCTGTTCCTTAATATAGGTTTCAAAAAATTATTTTTGTTCCTTAATATAAGTCGTTTAACAATTTCAAGTAAGTATTAATTGTTTAGTTTCCAATATTACCCCAAATAATAAATATAAATTTGGTTCTCTCACTATTTCTTATCCAATAAATAATACTCTTTTTCTAATACAAATGCAATATAGACAATTATTATTATATTTAATGTTATACAATTATTTCATTAATACTTGTGCACAACTCGAAAATAACTTATATTAAAGAACGAAGGGAGTACTAATATTTATCTATATAACTGATAATTAAAAAATTAACACAAATATTCACAATATATATCTACAAAATATACAGTGAAATGTCATTTGTATGTGAGATTTTGACCAAAAAAAACCAAAAAAAAGTATGACACTGACTTAAGAAACTTTTCATTTGCCATTCCTTACTAGTAAAATTTTGTTTTTTATCCTAATTAATCGATAATTGTTAAAATTGTTAGAATGCAATCATGCATGCATGTGATTCCCTATAGAGGGAACCTTTATTCCCCCTACCCGTGATCTCCCCCTTCCTTTATTTCTCCCGTGACTCTCCCCTTTCTTTCCTTCTCTTCTTCTAAGTTTTGCCTATAAAAGAAAATCCTACTGAATGAAATAATAAGAAGAAACTTCTCTGAATAATTTCCTCTGAAGAATTTCTCTATCTTTTCTTTTGCTTATTCTCTCTAAATTTATGCAGCAATTGTGATGCCCCCAAAATTAGGTATACATCACCCATCTTGAGTCGCCAGAATCATGGTACAGAATTCAAATATAACTTAATAATACAACTGTCGTATACAATACGACAAAACATAAACTGTGAGTTTGAATACAAATATTGTCTACTAGAGATTATACAAACTCAAAAGGAGTCCTCATTATAATTATTATCACACTATTTCACAAAATAGTGAGGACTACTAATGCACTATCTAGGACCATCACTCTGTTCTCCGACTAGTCCCAGCTACGTTCTCATTTCCTGAAGAGAACAGTGAAATAAAGGGTGAGCTCAACTAGCTCAGTAAGAAATATTATGACTAAGATAATGCAGAATAATTTATCGTTAGCCTTTAACAATGTTAAACTGATAAAATATAATAAATATCAAGTTTAACTAAAGCGGAACAAGCAATCCATTAAAAGAGTCAGGTAGAGAATGAAATCTACTATCTTTTATGATTTAAAAGGTTTTTCATTACTTTTATCGGCGGGACTCGACAATAAATAATCCACATCATCGAATCACCCTCGCACTACTACCAATGATATTCTTTAGTATCACGACCACAATTATCCATGCACTACGGGCCAAGAATATTTGTGTATTCATTAATGGTCATGATCATGCCAACAATCGTCCATCAATGCACTACACGGGCCAATGAGGACTTTTATCACATCATTTGTAACATTACTATTCATGATTACAATCAATAATCCATGGTCATAATCATACCAATTCCATCTATACACTACAGAATACACAGATGACTTTCAACAAAATATAAACATGAGGATGATGACAATGATATAAGAATTCAATAAAAACAAGTTCAAGAATTAATTTATCTAGGAACTGATAACGTCCAAATTGTCAACACGATATCGCTTTGTAGAGTAAAATTCAAGAATGCTCGTAAGAATATTTCCATGAAAAGATATCGGATGAAGCGTAAATATCAAAGATATTCCACTAATTTCATGGGTATAGAAGTCAAAGTTTTAACCAACCGAGTATAATAAATAATAGAATAACAAAAGAAATCACCAAATGCGATAGATCGCAGAAAGCCAAAGTTATTCCAATGTAATAATAAATAACGGAACCAGGTCCCACAGAAAATGCATGCATGTGATATTCCAATGTAATAATAAAGGATGGAACCAGTCCGCTTAAACGCACAAATAGGATATTCCGGCGTAATAATAAATAATGGAATCCGTGTCCCACAGTAAACGCATTTGACGTGATATTCCGGCGTAATAATAAAGAAGGGAATATTAGAAGAATGTCACCACGTATAGGGGCGACAGATATCAAAGTTATTCCAATGTAATAATAAATAATGGAATAACATAAGTTCTCTTCATTAAGACGAACGAAAAGAAATAACACCCTTACTGTAAAAAGAAACTGAATATAAGAGTAGGGAAGTAGCGAATACTTTTCTATAGGTTCTCTTATAATTCTCTCTAGAGTTTCAATGAATTAAGTGAGAAATAATGAAGGAATGAGCTTTATTTATAGGAAAATGGAATGAATAGTAATTAATTAATGAACGGTCAGTTTGATTTACTATTAAACTGGACGATCCGCATTGGTTTACTATTAAAACTTAAAACAACGGTCCATACCGATTTACTATTATAACTCCACCAAATGGTCCATATTGACTTACTTATTATATCTTCAACCAACTATTCAAAAATTAGCACATCTCCTCATGGAATAATATTGTACCCAAATATCCGAATGCACAATACTAGAGTGAATAAGAATCGGGTGAATAGTAAATCATGAATAGTAACTCATGAATAGTAACTCATGAATAAGAACTCATAAATAGTAACTTTCGTGAATAGTACTCGACACCTAAAAGTGTCCCGAATACCCAATCGAACAATATATCCTCCAAACATCAATTATACTAACACAAATAAGTCCAACACAATGGAACTATAAAATTCATCTTTAATCAACACGAACTTATTCATCATTAATATTATAATTCACAATATTTAACAACCAAATTCGCTCCTGTGAAAGAAGGGCTTTCCGATAAGGATTTCTCCTTATTGCGCGTAATTAGGTGACCAAACCTCTCCTCGTGTAACTTCTAGACATTGTCAATATTGCAAATAATAATATGAATAACTTTGCCATCTCAATTATTGATTTAATAATATATCATATAATGCATGATAATCTGTAAATAATAATTGAATCAATAATACGAGAAATATGATGCAAAGAAATTATTGTAGCAATAATTGAGTATAACCGAGTGACTTCTCACGTAATCATCAATAATCAATACCGCAGTGCTCTTCGTGCAACTACGCCAGACATCGTACTTTTACTTACTACCGTAGTTCAATGCTTTTAATTAGGTAACACCTCCGCCAAGTTATTTTCATAAAGTATTTTTATCGCTTTCTCTCAATCCGATAATAATTCAAATGTAGGGGTCCACTAATGATTGTGTCGTTAGCATTTAATATTCCCCGTTAAAACGAATATTCCCCGACCAATTGAATATTATATAACAACTTGCGTACTTTGCAAAATTTATAAATATTACCCACAACTATAACATTATATCAAATCAATACCATAATATTCAAAAATATAATTCGAGAAAATATTCTTTATTCATAAAATTTGGGGTCTTACAGCAATTATAAGAGTATCTTTATACACTTTTGCTAAATTTTTATAACACGTTATCAGCACGAAGCTTTAACCAACTGAGACGGTAAAATTAAATTCTCGCAATTTATTATTATATTACCGGTTTGGCTATGCCACCAATAATATAATTTTATTTATGTTTTATTGTCCATTTTAAATTATGTTATTTATAGAGGTACCATCTATCCTTGTTGATCTTACAAGACTTGGTGGGAACCTTTTTATCGCTTATTAAATTGTGGGAATAACATGTATATGCGAAGTACCGCATACATGGTGAAATTCTTCTGTTATTCCATTATTTATTATTCTGTTGAAATATCACATCATGCGTATAACGCATTTGACACGGTTCCATTATTTATTATTACATTGAAATAACTCATGCATGCGATCTATCGCATTTACGGTGAATGACCTTTCATATTCATTCTTTATTAAATTGTGAAAATGATCTGTCTACATGAATTATCGCATGGCGGATAAAGATCCATTTGCAGTTTTGTATATATATATATATATATAATTTATTGTAATTGTATATATACATTAACGATTGCATATTTTTTTACTAAGATAATATACTAATAACATAAATATAAGAATATTTATATTATTTATATTTGCACTTTATCACCACTTGAATTAAATGATTTAGTTTATTTATATATATATATATATATATATATATATATATATATATATATATATATCATACATGCAATTATTTATTGTTTTAATAAATAATAATTGTGGTTTAACCAAGAATAGATGGCAAACTTGGCAAAAATAGATTTTTCGATTTTGAAAATCTCCGGAGATAACTATTTGGCTTGGGCACTTGATGCAGAATTGCACCTTAGTGCAAATGAGTTGGAAAAGACCATTGAATCAGAAATACAAAGAACTTGACACAAAATGCAAAAGCCATAATTTTTCTTCGTCACCATATTAATGAAGAATTAAAGACTGAGTATTTAACAGTCAAAGATCCTTTGTCTTTATGGACACAATTGAAGGAAATATTTTACCATAAAAAAATGGTTATTCTCCCTAATGCCAAATTTGAGTGGCTTAATTTAAGGCTACAAGATTACAAATCAATTACGGAATATAGTTCCAATGTTTATAGAATAACCTCTACTTTGTCTTTGTGCGGTGATTCAGTTTTTGAAACCCAAATGTTAGAGAAAACGCTCTCAACTTTTCATCCCACCAACATGATTCTGTCACAACAATATGTATGCGAGTAAGTTCACAAATTCAAAGACTTGTTGTCATCCATGTTGTAGAAAAAAGAATAATGAATTGTTGTTGAAAAACCATCAAAATCTTTCACCAACGGGTGCTACCCAGTTGCCAGATATTAACAACACGTCATTCCAGCAGAATAAACGTGACAAGATATGGTCATATAATAAGAAGTCTTGGAGACGAAAGAACAAACGGGGCTGTAAGACCCCAACTTATTATAAATAAAATTGAATTTTCTCTAATTATTATTGTGAATAATAAGGTATTAATTTGATATAATTCTCTGCATTTTAATTGAAATGTGCAAATTTTGCAAAATATTCATGGTTATAAAATAATCATTGTTGTCGGGAATATTCGTTTGGTCGTGGAATATTCTTGTTGTTGGGGAATATTCCTACGAAGGCGCCATCATTTATGGGCCCCATAAAAGGAATAACTATCGGATGAAGAAAACGACAAGTTTGAGTTTTTATAAATAACGGCGTAGTTATTCTACAATTAACAACAACACGTTGGAATACTCGGTGGTTAAAATACGATGTCTACGTGGATGTACAAATTATTGATGAATTATTAATCCTTACGTAAAGAAGGCACTTCTTGAATAATTGTTACGATGAGTTCTTTGCTCAATATTTTATTTTATTGCTTCAATAATTGCTGCGTTGATATTTTATATTATTGTTGTTTCAATAATTGTCACCGCATGATATTTCCCATTATCGGATCAATAATTCATATTATTTGAATAATATTATTAGATAGCATTATTGGTAATGTCTAGAAAGTTCACAAGGAGAGGTTTGGTCACCTAATCATTGCGCTTGAGAAGGAGAAATTCTTATTGGAAAGCTCCCTCTTTCCTGGGAACGGGCTGGTTGTCATAAATATGATTCTGTAATATTATTTGTGAATAATTAATTATTGATTCATATGATAAGGAAATATTTATTTTATGTGGATATAAATGTTGGATATATTTATTGTGGTTAAAAATGAAGGAGTTATTGTTGAGGTGTTTTATCAGTATTTTTGTCGGAATGGAGGTATTAAAAATTAAACCAGTATTTTTGAGATATATTGCAGGAGTTATAATTTTTAATCCGACCGTTGGATCGTTGAGATTTTTGGACATGTTATACATATATAAGTTGAGTATATGTCCACAACTTTTGAACCGATAAAATGAACGTATGATTTGTTATGAATTTTAAGAGGTGACTGATTCGGAAATTAGGTTATAAATGATTTTGGTGGAAAATTCTAGAATTGGTGGGCTCCACTTTTGGTTGGTGAAAATATGCTGAGATTTTTATTCAAATGTGGTGGGTGAGAATAGTAGCAGGTAAAGCCATCAGGTTGTAGGTTAAGTCTGCTTCAGCGTGCTAACATTTTCCTATAAATAGAGGACTAAGTTTGAATTAAAAATCACACCAGAAACAAGTTTTCTCTCCTTCTCTCTCTAGATTATTGAGCGTATTTTGTGAGTATTTAGATACTTTGTGAGTTTATATTTTTCAGTACAAGTTTCTGTCAGCACTATATCCGAAATTCAGTCAGAAGTACGGTTATTTTGAGGTAAGGGATGTTATTTTCTTTATATATGATATTATTTCTTCAATATCATTATGTCGAAGTATTGATCTGAACTTTTTATCAAATTTGGAACTTTTTGTGTCGAGGTTACTTATTCACGTATATGGCCTTTATTCACGATACTCTGATATTATTCACGAATCGGCACTATTTCATAGAAAAATGAAATTTTCTTTTTTTTGTCCAAGATGTCTATTATGGTTACTATCTTTGATTGTATCCATGTTTTGATATTTATTCTTTAATTTTGCTTCAAAATTGGTTATTATGGAGTATTATTGATATTGGATAAACTGTTATACGAATCCCTACTATTTGTCATTCTGTCTCACTGGATTCATTTTCTTTAAAATATTATTCATCATCCTCAGTCCTAAATGATGATATTACTAAATATCTTTGGCCTGTAGTGCAAAGATAAATGATTAACTGATGAATATCTTTGGCCCGTAGTGCAAAGATGAACAGGTGTTGAGATGAACATGACCAATCTGGTGATACAAATGAATATCTTTGGCTCAGAGTGCAAAGATGAATATTTGATTCAAGATGTATATTGATTGATGTTACAGGGATAAAATATTGATGATGGACTTTTAAATCTTAGAAGATAGTGGAATTCTTTCTCTACTTGACTCTTCTAATGGATTGTTGTTTCCGCTGCAGTTGTTGATTTAAAACTTGTTGTCTATTATATTTTATCAGATTTTTCCCTGTTGAAGACTAATGATGTAACGCCCCCAAAATAGGTCCAATCCAACCAACCTATTATGAGTCGCCAATAACATGGTACAGAAAACAACTACAACTTTATTACAACAATTGTCGTGCAAAATACAACAACACATATACTGTGAGTTTGGATACTAATATATATCAACTGTGACTCATGTCTCAACCGTGGACAGCACCTCATAATGACACCTTATATAAAGGTATACTCGAAAACTGTTTTAGAAATTAGAATCTTTGGGAAGTGCTCAAGGAAACCTTCATACATGGGAGGCCATGCTTCTAGGTTATGATAGATATCATATGGCCACGAAATTATCCTTGGTTGACCTAATAGACCCCAAAGAAAAACGAGAAGATTACTATCATATTCTTCCCAATGGTGAGTCTTCTCTTGACATATCATTATCTCCACTTGCCGCTTAATTGGGAATTAAACTCCAAACAAACACCAAGATTATATAGGTAGTGCTTGTAAATATACTTAGCAAAGGATGAGCACAACCCTGTCTTATGATGACATGAGGTTGTATGTCATTAGACATCTTGTATGATAGTGGCAAAACACCCTTCCAAGTGAAATTCACCTCACCCTCAACCTCTATAGACCACCGTTCTATTCCCTTGTTATCCTCACTTTCACCCGCCTACACTTTTATTACCTGAAAGGAATTGTGAAGCAAAAGGGTGAGCACAACTAGCTCAGTAAAGAATATCATGACTAATGATAAATAAATTATCAATAGCTTTCAACAGTAAGAAATCAGAGATTTAGAACATATGGTAGATGATAAAACTTTTCAACCATAGTTGCGCAATTTAACGAAAGCGAATCCATTAGAAGAGTCAATAGACCATAAAATCTATTATCTTCTCCCCGTTAAAATCCACCAACAATGTTTTATCCTCAACACATCAATCAACAGCTCGGTCCACAATCATATGAATAACTCATAATCATAATTGTGATTCTAAATTCCTCTTCGCATTCGGAACGAAGATAACTTTCATCACTTGTCTTTACCAAAAACATCAAAGATCATGGTTATACCAAATCACAGCCTCTGCTCATAATCATACTAATAAATCCATCTTTGTACTACTACCAAAGATATTCATCAACAGACCATCTTTGCACTACGGGCCAAAAGATATTCAACAACAAAATCATCTTTTTCACTACAGCCAAAGATATTCATCACCGGGTCATGTTCATCTAAACACTGCTCATCTTTGCGCTCTCGGCCAAAGATATTCATCAAAATCATTCATCTTTGCACTTACAAGCCAAAGATATTCAGCTATATCATCATTTAGGGATCGAGGATGATGAAAAATATTTTAAGAAAACGAATCCAGTGAAACAAAATAATAAATATTAAGGATTCGTACTTCAGCTATTCCATGTCCAAAAATACATCATAAATAATCATAGTGGAATAAAATTCAAAAATGATCAAAACATGGATACAATCAAAGCTAGTATCTAGAATAGATATTTTGGACAAAAAGAAGAAAATTTCATTTTTCGGTGAATAGTGTCGTATTCGTGAATAGTGTCGTATACGTGAATAGTGTCGTATACGTGAATAGTAACTTCGACACCAAAAGATAGAAATTTCACAAAAAATATCATCACGCTTCGTGAATAGTAACTCATGAATAGTAACTCGTGAATAGTAACTCGTGAATAGTAACTCCGACATAAAAAAGTTCTAAATTTGATAAAAAATTCAAACCAATATTTCAAAGATAATGATATTGAAGAAATAATATCATTTATGAAGGAAATAATCTCCTTACCTCGTAAAGAATAAGACTTACATTTGGAATACTAGATATAGTGCTAAAAGAACTTGCAGACCAGTATAGCAATACTCAAGTACTAAAATACTCACAAAAATACGCTCGATATATAAGAGAGAAAGAGAGAAATCTTTAGTTTCGGTGTGATTTTCAATTCTAACCTAAGCACCCTATTTATAGGAAATGCTTAGAACACCAAAAGCGAAAAATTTAATAAAATATAAATTTATTTTTCTTAAATTCCTCGCCCACTTTTTTTGGTCAAGCCATCGCCATACAAATTCCAACATCACCAAAAACGTTTTCATGAAAATATTACTTAAAACTCCAAAAAAATAATAATAAATTAATCCGAAACTTCAATAATTCATAATAAATAGCTCTTTTATCAGAAAATTCGCATCTCACGACTATTTGTAGGAAATTCAATTTTCTACAACTTTGCAGAAGAAAGTTTTTTCAAATTCGAAACAGAAATTGACCAAATTCCACATACGGATGATTTTACAGGCTATAATCAAATTTCAGTCAAGAAATGAGGTCTACCGACATGTTTAACATATTTTAAACAACTTTTGCAACAAAAATACTCTTCCTCCTCATATACTCATATATCCCACATTCATTGTAAAAATATCACCATTATATTATTAAAATATAATAATAAATTATTTTATTAGAAAAGATAAAATATCAATTTTCAATAATTGTCACTTTAAAATTTTCTCCATCTATATCCACAAAAAAATGAATATTTTTCTTATCATATAAGTTGTAAGACCCCAAAATTTTTTTAAATAAAAGGAATTTCCTTTATTTATTATTTTGAAATAGTAAGAAATTTGATTTGATTAATATGGATAGTTAAGGGTTAAATACGCAAATATTTCAAAATAAGCAAGTGGTTATAAAATATTCATTTTGTCGGGGAATATTCGTTTGGTCGTGGAATATTCAGATCGCTTGGGAATATTCGTGACGACAACAAGCGACCATATGTAGGGGCCCCATAACTAAAAGCGATTGGATGAAGAAAGCGACAAATATAAGTTGGTTAAAAATAACTGCGTAGTTATTCTGCGTTAAGATCGTTGGAATACCCGTGGTTAAAATACTGATACGCATGGGTTGCCAAAGATGCACACGGTATTGCACGATATTGTTGAATTATTGATCCTTACGTAAGAAGGCACTACTCAATAATTTTCACGATGAATTCTTTATTCAATATTTTATTTTATTGATTCAATAATTCTTTGCGTTGATATTTTATATTATTGTTGTTCAATAATTGTCACTTGCGCATTATCTCCATTATCGGATCAATAATTCATATTATTTGAATAATATTATTAGATAGCATTATTGGCAATGTCTAGAAAGTTACATCGAGGAGAGGTTTGGTCACCTAATTGCAAGGCCAAGAAGGAGAAATTCTTATCTGAAAGCCCCTCTTTCCTCGGAGCGGCTACCGTTGTCATAATTGTGATTCTCAATATTATTTGTGAATAATTAATTATTGATTCATATGATAAAGAAATATTTATTTTATGTGGATATAAATGATGGATTTATTTATGTGGTTATAAATGAAGAAATTAATGTTGAGGTGTTTTATCGATATTTTATCTGGATTGGAGGTATTAAAAATTAAATCGGGGTTTTTGAGATTTATTATGGGGTTATAATTTTTAATCCGACCGTTGGATGGTGGTAATTTTTGGGTATGTTATACATACATAAGTTGAGTATATGTCCACAAATTTTGAACCGTTAAAAATGCACGAATGATTTGTTATGAATTTTAAGAGGTGTCCGATTCTTAAATTAGGGTTATAATTGATTTTGGTGGAAAATTCTAGAATTGAGTGGGCCCCACTTGTGGTTGGTGAAGAAATGTGCTGAATTTTATTTCAAATGTGGTGGGTGGTAATAGTAGCGAGCCAAAGCCATCGTGTAGCAGTCAAGTCCGCTTTCCTGAAGGGCTAACATTTTCCTATAAATAGAGGCTAAGTTAGAATTGAAAATCACACCGTAAACAAAGTTTTCTCTTTTCTCTCTATATTATTGAGCGTATTTTGTGAGTATTTAGAGTTAGAGTTGTTTTCAAAGATGAAGTTTCATTCAAAGATCACTTGAGCCTTTCCTTCCGGTCACCGATTCTTTGAGGTAAGGGATATTATTTTTTTCAGTAATGATATTATTTCTTCAATATCATTATCTTTGAAATGTCGATCCGAGGTTTTTATTAAATTTGGAACTTTTTCATGCTCGGGTTACTATTCATGAGTTACTATTCACGAAGTTACTATTCATGAGTTACTATTCACGAAGTTACTATTCACGAGTACTATTCATGAAGCGTGAAAATGTTTTTTTTGTGGAATTTCTATCTTTTGGTGTCGAGAGTTACTATTCACGATATACGGACTATTCACGATATCTGACACTTATTCACGATATCTAAGACTATTCATCGAAAAATAAAATTTCTTCTTTTCGTCCAAAATATCTATTTTGGATACTAGCTTTGATTGTATCCATGTTTTTTGATCATTCTTGAATTTTACACCACCGTGATTATTTTTTGGGGTATTGTTGGACATGGATAAAACAAAGTACTACGAATCCTTAATCCTTAATCCTTGTCATTTTGTTTCACCGGATTCGTTTTTAAAAATATTTTTTCATCATCCTCGCCTTAAATGATGATATTATTGAATATCTTTGGCCCAGTAGTGCAAAGATGAATGATTTCGAAGAATATCTTTGGCCCAGAGTGCAAAGATGATCGTGTGTTGAGATGAACATGACCGATCGATGAATATCTTCGGCCTCAGAGTGCAAAGATGAATATTTGATTCCGTATGTATATTGATTGTTGTTACGGGGATAAAAGATGACGATGAACTTTTAAATTCATACATAGAAGATAGTAGTTTGCATTCTCTACTTAACTCTTCTAATGAATTATTATTTCATTGCGAATAATGATTGAAAATTTGTTGCCTATCAGATTCTATTAAATTTTTCCCTCGTTGAAGACTAACGATAATTTGTTGTATATTATCTTAGTCATAATATTCTTTATCTTGAGCTAGTTGAGCTCACCCTTTCCTTTTTGTTCCATTCTTCTCGTGAGGCGAGAATATAAGCGAGTACGAAGCCTGGAGTATGGAATGAAGGTTTTAGAAAGGATTGTTTAGTAGTCCTCACCATTTTGTAAAATAATGTATCAATAAATGTGATGAGGATTTATTTGAGTATAAATATTGTCTAGAAGATAATATTTGTATTTAAACTCACAGCTTTTCTTGTTGTAATAATAAAGTTGTAGTTGTTTCTCATATCACGTATTGACAACTCGTAATGGGTGATGTATACCTATTTTGGGGGGCGTCACGGCTTGGTATCGAGCTTAGGGATATGATCTCTGGCGGAGATCGGGGAATAGAACTAGGAGGGGAGAGACGAGTAAATCCTTCGCTAAGGTGTGTCCTACCTAAGCTTATTTGTTAGTTAAGTCGGTCAAGATATAGGGATATTATGTGATATATTGATTTCCTTAATTAACCCTTGTTTTATGATGATTTGAGAATGTCGAATGAGAATATTAACAATGGAGTAAATGAGACCGTGGAGATGCCTCAGTACTTTACCAACGAGGAGAACGTGTAACAGTCAAAATGTTCCTCCTGTGAACAACACCACCGAAAGCGTATGATGAACGAGGGGATGTTTAGAAGCTTTTTGCAGCTCATGCAAAATCGCATTTAGGAGACTCGTGTTCAAAATACTGAGGAGAAATGATAGCAATTACCGGTTGTCACAACCAAGCGCTTCAAAGAGTCGGGACCACCAGAATTTAAGGAAAGCCAGATCCGATCATGCGGCGGAAACATGGGTCAAACAAATTACCAAGATATTCGATGTCTTGGGATGCACGGAGAGAACAGAAGGTTCCATTCGCCACCTTTTATGTTCCGCAAGGCGAGGCAGACCATCGGTGGGAGTCTGCGTGAAGCGTACCATCCATCCAAGACTTCAAAGATGTCTTGGGGAGACGCTTTCAGAGACTATTTAATGATAAATACTTTCCTGAAAGTGTTCACGTGGTATGAAGGAAGTGGAGTTCATCGATTAGAGCAAAACAACACGACGGTGTCTCAAAGACGAGGCAAAGTTTGCAGAGTTATCCGTGTTTGCACCTCATTTGGTGGAGAATGAGGAACGATGACGCGGATGTTTCTTAGAGGTTTGAAACCCAAGATACGCCAAGATCTCATTTCTCATAAACTTTCTTTATTCAGATTCGATGTTGTAAATGTGGCTCAATTATTAGAGCGAGATAACGAGTACTACCAACCGAGGACCATAACCGTGGATCGCACTCGAGATGGCGGTCAGCAATGTAATAATGATAACTCATGAAAAAGAAACAGATTTTATTTAAATGGTAACCACTCGTGGTAATCATGGTCATGAAAATGTAGAAGCGAGTCGGAGGAGATTTTAAAAGAGGAGATTTAACAACGACTATGTGAAGACGACAAAGTCAAGAAAAGAATCGGTTCTAAGGGGAGGAGAACGACCACCCCTATTATATGCTACAAATGCGAAAAGAGGGACATATCACCAAAACCGCCCACAACAGCTTCAAGGTATGCTATAGTTGTGGAAAGGAAGGACATATCGCTTCGAGATTGTACGGCAGTGGCGAAACCTAGTTCAATGGGGATTTGGTGACTCAAAAGATCGTCCCGTAAAAGTCAAAGTCAACGATTCCGGAAGAGCGTTTGTTGTGACCGTCATAATGCGAGGAACCCAAACGAGGTTATCACGGGTAAGCTTATTTATAAATTCTTGCGAAGTTTATACCTTACTTGATATCGGTCTTACCCATTCATTTATCTCTCCCGCATGTGCTCAACGCTTAAACTTGACTCGAGAAATTAGACTTTGACTTATCTGTGGAAACTCCGTTAGAGAAACTTTCATCACATCCACTGCTTATAAATCTTGTTTGATTCAAGTTGGCACCATCACCTTACCTGTTGACCTTATCTCTTTAAAGATACTTGCTTTTGATGTGATTTTAGGAATTGATTGGTTAACTACTCATCATGCCAAAATTGATTGTTTTCGTAAGGTCATTAGTTTTCATATTCCTAACCAACCTTGTTGCATGCAATTCAAGCAACTAAACCATTAAAATCAATCACTATTATATCTAATCATAAAGCTATTCGCTTATTGAAAAAGCGGATGTCAAGCTTTCTTAGCCCATGTTATGGATTTGAATAAAGACACGCCAAATTTAAATAATATTCCCGTTGTTATCGACTTTCCCCGACGATTTCTCAAGAACTTCCCTGGCCTACCCCGAACGTGAAGTTGAATTCTTTATTGATCTTGAACCCGCACAAAGCCCATTTCTAAAACCCCATATCGAATGGCTCCTATTGAACTTCAGAGTTAAAGGTCCAACTACGTGAATTGTTGACATCGGCTTCATTCGTCCCAAAGACATCTCCTCGGGGTGCCCTGCTTTATTTGTAAAAAAGAAAGACGGAGTATGCGACTTTGTATTGATTATCTGAATTGAACCATGTCACCATCAAGAATAGTATCCTCTACCTCGTATTGATGACTTGTTTGACCAAATGCAGTAAGGGGCACAATTCTTTTCAAAATCGATCTTCGCTCGGATATCATCAAATTGAAAATTAGAATCGAGGATATTCCAAAGACCGCTTTCGTAACTCCCAGATGGGCATTATGAATTCTTAGTCATGTCTTTTCGGACTAACTAATGCTCCTGCGCTTTCATGGATATGATGAACCGAGTATTCAAGGAATATTTGGATCGGTTCGTTGTTGTCTTTATTGATGACATCCTTATATATTCCAAAAGTCGTGAAGATCATGAGCACCATTTGAAGTCGGTACTCCAAAGGCTTCGTGAAAACCAACTATATGCCAAATTGAAGAAATGCGAGTTCGGCTTGAGGAAGTAGCCTTTCTTGGGCATGTGGTGTCAAAACATGGAGTATCCGTTGATCCGGCCAAGATCAAGCAATACAAAGTTGGAGCAACCAAGTCTGCTGATCAAGTATCGTAGCTTTTTGGGCTTAGTGGGTTATTATCGGAGATTCGTGGAAGGGTTTTCTTGAATCGCTACTCCATTAACTCAAATTAACTCGAAAGGATACAAAAATTGTTTGAGCTGAAGAATGCGAGAAAGTTTCCAAGAGCTTAAGAGGAGACTTATTTCGGCACTGCTTCTAACAATACCATCTGTTCGGATGGATTTGTTATCTACAACGATGCTTCGTGCAAAGGGTTAGGATGTGTTCTCACGCAACGTGGGAAAGTCATAGCCTATGCGCCTCATGACAACTTAAAAGAGTATGAGAGAATTATCCTACTCATGATCTAGAGTCAAGCGCAGCAGTTGTTTTCATGCTTAAAGATATGGAGGCACTATCTATATGGGGAGAAAAGTGGAGATATATTCGCACTATAAAAGCCTTAAATATTTCTTCACTCAAAAGAACTCAACACGCTAAGCAATGACGCTGGCTCGAAAGCTATTGAAAGACTACGACCACACTATTCAATACCATCCCGGTAAAGCGAACGTGGTAGCCGACGATCGAGTAGAAGATCATATGCGGGAACGAAAAGCGATGATGTCAAGTATACGACAGAGCCAACTTTAATAGAAAAAAGTTAAGGTTGCTCAAGCCACCGAATCTTGAAATGATACGCGATGAAGAAGAAAGTACAAGAAGGAGCTATTCCTAAGCGAGAATTGATGAAGAAGGAATACTTCGAGTCCACTCTAGACTTTGTGGTTCCTAACGACTCGATTTGAAGTACAAGATTATGATGGAGGCACACAATACACCATTTGCAATCCATCCTCGAAGTACTAAAATGTATCGTGATCTTCGACATACATTTTGGTGGAATAATATGAAGAGAGAGATTGCAAAGTTTATCTCGATGTGTTTAACTTGCTAACGTGTAAAAGCGCGAGCATCTAGTACCTAAGGGTCCGCTTGCAACCACTTGAGATTCCTGAATGGAAGTGGGAACACATTACCATGGATTTCAAGACGTCTTCTTCCTACGGTTTCTCAAGGCATCAATGCTATTTGGGTTATTGTTGATAGATTAACCAAGTCCGCTTCATTTCTTGCCGACACGGAGACTTATTCACTTGAACGCCTTGCTAGTATGATGCGTAAATGAGATCGTGAGGTTGCATGGCATGCCCAGTATCCATAGTTTCGGATCGTGACCCAAGATTCACTTCAAGATTTTGGGTTAGCTTGCAAAAAGCTATGGGCACGGATTTGCGATTTAGTTCTAAGATACCATCCCCAAACGATTTTGACAATCGAGAGAGGACTATTCAAACTCTCGAAGATTTATTAAGACTCGTGGTCCTAGACTTCAAGGGCGCTTGGGATAAGTATTTACCATCGGTGGAATTCTCCTACAACAACAATTGCTCGTCGCAAGTATAGGTGTGGCTCCATTCAAGCATTATATGGACGAAAATGTCGCTTCTCCAATACGTTGGGATGAGGTGGGTGAAGCAACATTGTTGGGACCCGAGTTAAGTACGTATGACTACCGAAAAAGATCCAAATAATTCGACAACGATACAAACGGCTCAAGATCGACAAAAGAGTTATGCGGATCTTCATCGAAAGGACGTGGAATTTAATGTGGGGATCATGATTGTCATGAAGTTGCTCCACGGAAGGGAGTTACAAGATTTGGGAAGAGAGGAAAGCTCAATCCACGATTTATCGGTCCATTTCAAATTCTCGACCGAGTAGGAAATGTAGCCTATACTCACTCAAGCGTTACCTCCAAGTATGTCTCGTGTTCATAATGTGTTTCATATATCCGTATTTCAATACGTGAAAGACCAACCATGTTATCGAAGTTAGAACCGACGAGATAGCCAAAGACTTAACGTATGAGGAGGTACCTATCAAGATCTTGGATAGAAGGAGCATGTCCTACGCCAAGAAAGGTCATACCACAAGTTAAAGTTTTGTGGAGGAATCATGCTATAGAGGAAATGACCCGGAATTGGAAACGGAAATGAAAGCGAGGTATCCTCACCTTTTCAAAACACCAGTACGTCACGCCAATTTCGAGGACGAAATTTCATAAGGAGGGAGGTTGTAAGACCTCAAATTTTTTTAAATAAAAAGGAATTTCCTTTATTTATTATTTTGAAATAGTAAGGGCTCGATTTGATTAATATGGATAGTTAAGGGTTAAATACGCAAATATTTCAAAATAAGCAAGTGGTTATAAAATATTCATTTTTGCTGGAATATTCGTTTTTATCGTGGAATATTCAAATCGCTTGTCGGGAATATTCGATGACGGCCAGTTGTACGTAATGGGCCCCATAACCTGAAAAGCGATTGGATGAAGAAAACGACAAATATAAGTCGTTTTAAAATAATAGCCAGAAGTTATTACTCCTGAGTAAGACCGTTGGAATACCCTATGGTTAAAATACAAGAATAATGCTGGCGTCGTTATCAGAAAGATACCTAATACGCGATTAGAGATTGTTGAATTATCGATCCTTACGTAAAAGGCACTACTCAATAATTTTCATGAGTTATCGCTCAATATTTTATTTTATCGATTCAATAATTACATAGTTGATATTTTATATTATCATTGTTCAATAATTGTCACACGCATTATCTCTCCATTATCGATCAATAATTCATATTATTTGAATAATATTATTAGATAAAGATTATTGGCAATGTCTAGAAAGTTCACAAGGAGAGGTTTGTCACCCAATCTAATTGCGCCATAAAGGAGAAATCTTATCTGAAAGCCCTCTTTCCGGAAACTACCGTCATCGTAATTGTCAAAATTGATTCGTAAATATTATTGTGAATAATTAATTATTGATTCATATGATAAAGAAATATTTATTTTATGTGGATATAAATGATGGATTTATTTATGTGGTTATAAAATGAAGAAATTAATGTTGAGGTTGTGACGCCCCAAAATAGGTATACATCACCCATTCCGAAATGTCAATACATGGTATGTAAACAACTACAACTTTATTATTACAACAAGAAAAATCGTGAGTTTAAATACAAATATTATCTTCTGCATACAATATTTATACTCAAATAAATCCTCATCACATTTATCGATACATTATTTTACAAAATGGTGAGGACTACTAAACAATCCTTTCTAAAACCTTTCATTCCATACCCCCCGACTGCACTCGCTATATTCTCGCCTCCCGAAAGAATGGAACAAAAAGGAAAAGGGTGAGCTCAACTAGCTCAAGAAGAATATTATGACTAAGATAATATACAACAAATTATCGTTAGTCTTCAACAGGAAAAATTTAATGTATCACAATAGATAACAAGTTTCGGATCAATATTCGCAATGAAATAATAATTCATGTAAGAGTTACGTAGAGAATGAAATCTACTATAATCTATGAATTTAATAAATTCATCATCAATATTTTATCCTCAGAACATCAATCAATATTCATCTCAAATCAAATATTCATCTTTGCACTATGTGCCAAAAGATATTCATCAATTCCATTATGTTCATCTCAACACTGCTCATCTTTGCACTACAGCCAAAGATATTCATCACCGGTCATGTTCATTTAAACACTGCTCATCTTTATTCATCACTACAGCCAAAGATATTCTTCAAAATCATTCATCTTTGCACTACATGTGCCAAAGATATTCAATAATATCATCATTTAAGACCGAGGATGATGAAAATATTTTTAAAGAACGAATCCAAAGAAACAAAATGACAAGGATTAAGGATTAATGATTCGTACTTTGTTTTATCCATGTCCAACAATACCTCAAAAATAATCATAGTGGTGTAAAATTCAAGAATGATCAAAACACGGATACAATCAAAGCTAGTATCCGTATTGAGATATTTTGGACGAAAAAGAAGAAATTTTATTTTCGATGAATAAGGCCAGATACGTGAATAGTGTCAGATACGTGAATAAAGGCCGATGATACGTGAATAAGAATCTCCGACACCAAAAGATAGAAATTCCACAAAAAACATTTTCACGCTTACTTAATAATAGACTCGTGAATAAGAATCGTGAATAAGAACTCATGAATAAGAACTCGTGAATAAGAACTCATGAATAGTAACCCCGACATGAAAAAGTTCCAAATTTGATAAAAACTTCAGATCAATATTTCAAAGATAATGATATCAAGAAATAATATCATTACGAAAAAAATAATATCCCTTACCTCAAAGAATCAAGATTTCTAAGGAAAGGCTCTAAGTGATGTCAATGAAACTTGTACTAACAAAAGAACTCTCAAAGTATCTAAATACTCACAAAATACCCAATAATATAGAGAGAAAAGAGAGAAAACTTTGTTTCCGTGTGATTTTCAATTCTAACTTAAATTTCTATTTATAGAAAATGTTAGCCCAACCAAGGTGACTTCGACCGCCACCGATGGCTTTTACTCGCTACTATTGCCACCCACCACATTTGAAATAAAATTCAGCACATTTCTTCACCAACCACAAGTGGGGCCCACTCAATTCTAGAATTTTCCACCAAAATCAATTATAAACCTAATTTTCAATCCGACACCTCTTAAAATTCACAACAAATCATTCGTGCATTTTTAATTCGGCTCAAAATTTGTGGACATATACTCAACTTATGTATGTATAATATACCCAAAAATTACTATTATCCAACTATTTGATTAAAAATTATAACCCCCGCAATATATCTCAAAACCCCGATTTAATTTTTTAATACCTCCAATCTGTAAAATACCGATAAAACACCTCAACAATAATTTCTTCATTTATAACCACATAAATAAATCCATCATTTATATCCACATAAAATAAATATTTCTTTATCATATGAATCAATAATTAATTATTCACAAATAATATTACGTAATCACAATTATGACAACCAGTGCCGCCCTCAGAAAGAGGGGCTTCCGATAAGGATTTCTCCTCATCAAGCGCCGCAATTAGGTGACCAAACCTCTCCTCGATGTAACTTTCTAGACATCGCCAATAATGCTATCTAATAATATTATTCAAATAATATGAATTATCGATCCGATAATGGAGATAATGCAAAGGACAATTATCGAACAACAATAATATAAAATATCAACGCAAAGAATTATCAATCAATAAAATAAAATATCAATAAGAATTACCGTGAAAATTATCGAGTAGTGCCTTCACGTAAGGATCAATAATTCAACAATACTGCAGCAATACCGCATAGCATCATCGCAACCACGCCAGACATCAGTATTTTAACCACCGGGTATTCCAACAACCTTTAATTCAGAATAACTACGCCAAGTATTTTTAACCAACTTATATTTGTCGCTTTCTTCATCCAATCGCTTCACATGGGGCTCACACATGGTCAAGGCTGTCGCATTTAATATTCCCGACAAAGATTTAATATTCCACGACCAAACGAATATTCCCCGAATAAAAATGAATATTTTATAACCACTCATTATTTTGAAATATTTGCATATTTAACCCTTAACTATCCACATTAATCAAATCAACCCTTACTATTTCAAAATAATAAATAAAGGAAATTCCTTTTATTTAAAAAATTTCTGGTCTTACAACCTCCCTCCTTATGAAATTTCGCCCTCGAATCGACGACGCATTCGGTGTGTTTTCAAAAGGTGAGGATACCTCGCTTTCATTTCCGCTTCCAATTCCTGTGTCATTTCTCTATAGCATGATTCCTCCACAAAACTTTAACTTGTGGTATGACCTTTCATGCTGTAGGACATGCCCTTCCTATCCAAGATCTTGATAGTACCTCCTCACACGCTAAGTCTTCTATTATCTCGTCCTGCTTCTAACTCAATAACGTGGTTCGGTCTTTCACATATTTACGAAGTACGATATGTGAAACACATTATGAACACGAGACATACTTTTGAGGTAACGCAAGTCTATAGCTACATTTCCTACTTGGCCAAGAATTTGAAATGGACCAATAAATCGTGGATCGAGCTTTCCTCTTCCCAAATCTTGTAACTCCCTTCCACGGAGCAACTCGCAACAATACATGATCCCCACATTAAATTCCACGCCCTTTCGATGAAGATCCGCATAACTCTTTTGTCGATCTTGAGCCGCTTTGTATACGCTTGTCGAATTATTTGGATCTTTTCAGTAGTCATATCGCATTTCAAACTCTCTGTCCCAACAATGTTGCTTCACCCACCTCATCCCAACATATCGAGAACCACATTTTCGGCCCATATAATGCTTCAATGGAGCCACACCTATACTTGCTCGATAACTGCTTGTTGTAGGAGAATTCCACCAATGGTAAATACTTATCCTAACTACCTTTGAAGTCTAGGACACGTAGTCTTAATAAATCTTCAAGAGTTTGAATAGTCCTCTCTCGATCGTCTCGTCCGCTTGGGATGGTATGCCAACTAAATCGCAAACTGCGCTCCATAGCTTTTTGCAAGCTAACCCAAAATCTTGAAGTGAATCTTGGGTCACGATCCAAACTATGGATACAGTATGCCATGCAACCTCACAATCTCATTTACGCATATACTAGCAAGACGCTCAAGGAATAAGTCTCCGTGACGGCAAGAAATGAAATGCAGACTTGGTTAATCTATCAACAATAACCCAAATAAAGAT
This sequence comes from Panax quinquefolius, assembly GCA_020205615.1. NCBI lineage: Eukaryota > Viridiplantae > Streptophyta > Magnoliopsida > Apiales > Araliaceae > Panax > Panax quinquefolius. The sequence continues at coordinate 96,140,538 of CM035165.1, read as the reverse complement.
TGATGCCTTGAGAAACCGTAGAAAGACCCGTGAATCGAAATCCATGGTAATGTGTTCCCACTTCCATTCCTAATCTCAAGTGGTTGCAACGGACCCTTAGGTACTAGATGTCCGCCTTTACACGCTAAGGCAAGTTAAACACATCGAGATAAACTTTGCAATCTCTCTCTTCATATTATTCCACCAAAATGTATGTCAAGATCACGATACATTTTAGTACTTCCAGTGATGGATTGCAAATGGTGTATCGTGTGCTCCATCATAATCTTGTACTTCAAATCGTAGTCGTTAGAACACAAAGTCTAGAGTGGACTCAAGTATTCCTTCTTCATCAATTCTCGCCCCTAATAGCTCCTTCTTGTACTTTCTTCTTCATACGATCATTGGCCTGCCTGGCTCGAGCAACCTTAACTTTTTCTATTAAAGTCGGCTCTACGCGATACTTGACATCATCGCACTCGCTCCTCGCATATGATCTTCTACTCAATGCGCCACCACCACGCTCGCTTTTACCAGGGTGGTATCAATAGTGTGGTCGTAGTCTTTCAATAGCTCGAGCCAACGTCACGCCAGCATGTTGAGTTCTTTTTGAGTGAAGAAATATTTAAGGCTTTTACGGTCCGAATATATCTCCACTTTCTCCCATATAGATAAGTGCTCCATATCTTTAATATAAAACGATCACCGCTAACTCTAGATCATGAAAGTAGGATAATTCCTCTCATACTCTTTTTGTTGTCGCGAGGCATAGGCTATGACTTTCCCACGCTGCATGAGAACACATCCTAACCCTTTGCCTCAAGCATCAGAGATAACAAATCCATCCGAACCAGATGGTATTGTTGTAACAAAATAAATAAGTCTCCTCTTAAGCTCTTGAAACTTTTCTCGATTCTTCATTCCAAACGAATTTTCAGATCCTTCCGAAAGTTAGCCGAAGTTAATGGAGTAGCGATTCGAGAAAACCCTTCCACTTAATCTCCGATAATAACCAAATAAGCCCAAAAAGCTACGTGATTTCACCACCGACTTTCTCGCTTGTTCCCAACTTCAGATTGCTTCAATCTTCACGGATCAACAGATACTCCATGTTTTGACACTGATATGCCCAAGAAAGGCTACTTCCTCAAGCCGTAACTCGATTTCTTCAATTTGGCATATAGTTGGTTTTCACGGGCTTTGGAGTACCAAATTCAAATGGTGCTCATGATCTTCACGACTTTTGGAATATATAAGGATGTCATCAATAAAGACAACAACGAATCGATCCAAATATTCCTTGAATACTTTGGCTCATCATATCCATGAAAGTCAGCAGGAGCATTAGTTAGTCCGAAAGACACGACTAAGAATTCATAATGCCCATACCGAAGTTCTCAAGGCGCTTTTGAATATCCTCGCCTAATTTTCACCGATGATATCCGTAATCTAAGATCGATTTTTGAAAAGAATCGTGCCCTCAGAATCGGTCAAACAAGTCATCAATACGAGGTAGAGGATACCTATTCTCGATGGTGACATGGTTCAATTCCGATAGTCAATACAAAGTCGATACTCCCGCCTTTTCTTTTTTACAAATAAAACAGAGCACCCCAAGGAGATGTACTAGACGAATGAAACCGATGTCCAACAATTCCTCGTAGTTGACCTTTAACTCCTCAAGTTCAATAGAGCCATTCGATATGGGTTTTAGAAATGGGCTTGTACTGTGTTCAAGATCAATAAAGAATTCAACTTCACGCTCGGGGTAGACCGAAGTTCTTCGAAATACGCCAGAAAGTCAATAACAACAGAATATTATTCAAATTTGACGTGTCTTTATTCAAATCCATAACATGGGCTAAGAAAGCTTCGACATCCGCTTTTCAATAAACGAATAGCTTTTATGATTAGATATGATAGTGATTGATTTTAATGGTTTAGTTGTTGAATTGCATAACAGTGTCAAGTTAGAATATGAAAACTAACAACCTTACGAAAAACAATCAATTTTGGCATGATGAGTAAGCTTAACCAATCAATCCCTAAAATCACATCAAAAGCAAGTATCTTTAAAGAGATAAGGTCAATGTGTAAGGTGATGGTGCCAACTTGAATCAAACAAGATTTATAAACAAAGGATGTGATGAAAGTTTCTCCTAACTGAGTTTCCACAGATAGTCAAAGTCTAATTTCTCCTGAGTCAAGTTTAAACGCTGAGCACACGCAGGAGAGATAAATGAATGGGTAAACCTAGATCAAGTAAGGTATAAACTTCGCAAGAATTTATAAATAGCTTACCCGTGATCACCTCGCTTGTTCCTCGATTATGACCAATACAACAAACGCCTTCCCTAATCGCTGACTTTGACTTTTCTCGACATAATTTCGAGTCACCGTCCCTCATTGAACTAGGTTTCGCTACCGCATAATCTCGAAAGCGATATGTCCTTCCTTTCCACAACTATAGCATACCTTGAACTGCAGGGCGCTTGACCGATATGTCCTCTTTTCCGTGATTTGTAGAGATACGACCGGTGGTCGCTTCTCCTCCCTTAGAACCAGCTTGTCACGCAAGACCGCTGCCTTCACATAGTCGTTGTTAAATCTCCTCTTTTAAAATCTCCTCCCGACTCGCTTCTTCGCTTTTCACGACTATGATTACCACCAGAGTGGTTACCATTTCGTCCCATTCGCTTTTCTCCGCAGTTATCATTATTCTCGCTGATCGCTATCTCCGCACGATCCTCGTTATGGTCCTCAATGACCGTATCAAGTATCTCGCCTAATAATTGAGCCCTCGCTTACAACATCCGAATAAAGAGAAAATTTATGAGAAATGAGATACCGACGACGCCGGTTTCAAACCTCTAAGAAACATCCGCGGCATAATGCTCCTCATTCTCCACCAAATGAGGTGCAAACTCGATAACTCGCAAACTTTGCCTCGCATCGAGACACCGCCATGTTGTTTTTGTTCTAATCTGATGAACTCCACTTCCTTCATACGACGAACACTTTCGTGAAAGTATTTGTCATTAAATAGTCTCTCAAACGCTTCCCAAGACATGCCGAAAAGTACCGGATGGGTACGCTTCACGACTCTCACCAAGAGAGTCCGCCCGCCACTTTAACATAAAGGTGGCGAATGGAACCTTCTGTTTCTCCGCATCCCAAGACATCGAATATCTTGTAATTTGTTTGACCCATGTTTCCGCGCCATGATCGGATCCGCTTTCCCTTAAATTCGTGGTCCCAACTTTGAATCGCTTGGCGCGACAACCCGTGAATTGCTATCATTTCTCCTCAGATTTTGAACACGAAGTCTCCTCGTCTCGATTTTGCATGAATCGCAAAAACTTCTAAACATCCCCTCGCTCATCATCTCGCCCAATGGTGTTGTTCACAGAGGAACATTGCCACCACAGCTGCAGACGCTCTCCTCGCTGGTAAGACAGCATCTCCACTGGCCTCATTTACTCCATCGTTAATATTCTCACGACATTCTCAAATACCGCTATAAAACAAGGGTTAATTAAGGAAATCAATATATCACATAATATCCCTATATACCACTCAACCAACAAATAAGCTTAGTAGACACACTAACAAAGGATTTACTCTGCCTCCCCCTCCTAGTTCTATTCCCCGATCTCCGCCAGAGATCATATCCCTAAGCTCGATACCAACCGCGACGCCCCAAAAATAGTATACATCACCCATTCCGAAATACAATACATGGCATGTAAACAACTACAACTTTATTATTACAACAAGAAACTGTGAGTTTAAATACAAATATTATCTTCTGTATAATATTTATACTCAAATAAATCCTCATCACATTTATCGATACATTATTTTACAAAAATGTGAGGACTACTAAACAATCCTTTTCTAAAACCTTCATTCCATACCCCGACTCGCACTCGCTATATTCTCGCCTCCCGAGAAGAAGAATGGAACAAAAGGAAAAGGGTGAGCTCAACTAGCTCAAGAAGAAGAATATTACGACTAAGATAATATACAACAAATTATCGTTAGTCTTCAACAGGAAAAATTTAATGTAATACAATAGACAACAAGTTTTATCAATATTCGCAATGAAATAATAATTCATGTAAGAGTTACGAGAGAATGAAATCTACTATAATCTATGAATTTAATAAATTCATCATCAATATTTTATCCCTCGTAACATCAATCAATATTCATCTCAAATCAAATATTCATCTTTGCACTACAGCCAAAGATATTCATCAATCAACCAATATGTTCATCTCAACACTGCTCATCTTTGCACTACGTAGGCCAAAGATATTCATCACTGTCAATTGTTCATTTAAACACTGCTCATCTTTGCACTACAAAAGCCAAAGATATTCTTCAGAAATCATTCATCTTCGCACTAAAGCCAAAGATATTCAATAATATCATCATTTAAGACCGAGGATGATGAAAAATATTTTAAAGAACGAATCCAAAGAAACAAAATGACAAGGATTAAGGATTAATGATTCGTACTTTGTTTTATCCATGTCCAACAATACCTCAAAAAATAATCATAGTGGTGTAAAATTCAAGAATGATCAAAACACGGATACAATCAAAGCTAGTATCCGTATTAGATATTTTGGACGAAAAGAAGAAATTTTATTTTTCGATGAATAAAGTGCCGATATACGTGAATAAGGTCAGATACGTGGAATAAAGGCCGATACGTGAATAAGAATCCGACACCAAAAGATAGAAATTCCACAAAAAACATTTTCACGCTTCATTTAATAGTACTTTGAATAAGAATCGTGAATAAGAACTCATGAATAAGAACTCGTGAATAAGAATCTCATAATAAGAACCCCGACATGAAAAAGTTCCAAATTTGATAAAACTTCAGATCAATATTTCAAAGATAATGATATCAAGAAATAATATCATTACGAAAAAAAAATAATATCCCTTACCTCAAAGAATCAAGATTTCTAAGGAAAGGCTCAAGTGATGTCCGAATGAAACTTGTACCGTAATAAAGAACTCTCAAAGTATCTAAATACTCACAAAATACGCCAATAATATAGAGAGAGAAAGAGAGAAAACTTGTTTCGTGTGATTTTCAATTCTAACTTAAATTTCTATTTATAGAAAAATGTTAGCCACCAAGCAGCATTTCGACCAAGCACCGATGGCTTTACTCGCTACTATTGCCACCCACCACATTTGAAATAAAATTCAGCACATTTTTTCACCAACCACAAGTGGGGCCCACTCAATTCTAGAATTTTCCACCAAAATCAATTATAAACCTAATTTTCCTAATCCGACACCTCTTAAAATTCACAACAAATCATTCGTGCATTTTTAATTCGCTCAAAATTTGTGGACATATACTCAACTTATGTATGTATAACATACCCAAAAATTACCACAATCCAACTATTTGATTAAAAATTATAACCCCGCAATATATATCTCAAAACCCCGATTTAATTTTTAATACCTCCAACTGCAAAAATACCGATAAAACACCTCAACAATAATTTCTTCATTTATAACCACATAAATAAATCCATCATTTATATCCACATAAAATAAATATTTCTTTTATCATATGAATCAATAATTAATTATTCACAAATAATATTACGTAATCACAATTATGACAACCAGCCGCTCCTCAGAAAGCAGGGGGCTTCCGATAAGGATTTCTCCTCATCGGCAAATTAGGTGACCAAACCTCTCCTCGATGTAACTTTCTAGACATCGCCAATAATGCTATCTAATAATATTATTCAAATAATATGAATTATTGATCCGATAATGGAGATAATGTAAAAAGGACAATTATCGAACAACAATAATATAAAATATCAACGCAAAGAATTATCAATCAATAAAATAAAATATCGAATAAGAATTCATCGTGAAAATTATCGAGTAAAGGCCTTCTTACGTAAGGATCAATAATTCAACAATATCGCTGTAATACCGCAAAGCATCGCGCAACCACGCCAGACATCAGATTTTAACCACCGTATTCCAACAAATTAATTCAGAATAACTACGCCTGTTATTTTTAACCAACTTATATTTGTGCTTTTCTTCATCCAATCGCTCACATGGGCCCATATTATTATCACAAGGCCGTCGCATTTAATATTCCCCGACAAAGATTTAATATTCCACGACCAAACGAATATTCCCCACAAAAATGAATATTTTATAACCACTTGCTTATTTTGAAATATTTGCATATTTAACCCTTAACTATCCACATTAATCAAATCAACCCTTACTATTTCAAAATAATAAATAAAGGAAATTCCTTTTATTTAAAAAATTTCGGGTCTTTAGAATTGAAAATCACACCGTAAACAAAGTTTTCTCTTCTCTATATTATCGAAATGATTTTTGTGAGTATTTAGAGTTATTGTCAAAGATAAGTTTCATTCAAAGATCACTTCCCTAATCCTTCCTTCCGGTAATCGATTCTTTCGAGGTGGGATATTATTTTTTTTTCAGAATGATATTATTTCTTCAATATCATTACGCCAAATGTCGATCCGAGGTTTTTATCAAATTTGGAACTTTTTCATGCTTTGGGGTTACTATTCATGAGTTACTATTCACGAAGTTACTATTCATGAGTTACTATTCACGAAGTTACTATTCACGAAGTACTATTCACGAAGCGTGAAAATGTTTTTTTTTGTGGAATTTCTATCTTTGGTGCTCTGAGTTACTATTCACGATATACTAAGACTATTCACGATACTATACACTATTCACGATACTTGCACTATTCATCTAAAAATAAAATTTCTTCTTTTCGTCTAAAATATCTATTTTGGATACTAGCTTTGATCAGATCCATGTTTTGATCATTCTTCTTGAATTTTACACCACCGCGATTATTTTCGGGGTATTGCTTGACATGGATAAAACAGCAGTACTTATCCTTAATCCTTAATCCTTGTCATTTTGTTTCATCGGATTCGCTTTTTAAAATATTTTTTCATCATCCTCAGCCTTAAATGATGATATTATCAATATCTTCGGCCCAGAAGGCAAAGATGAATGATTTCAAGAATATCTTTTCGCCTCAGAAAGGCAAAGAGATGATCGTGTGTTTGAGATGAATACGACTCGATCGATGAATATCTTCGCCTCAGAGTAAAAGATGAATATTTGATTCCGTATGTATATCGATTGTTGTTACAGGATAAAAGATAGACGATGAACTTTTTAAATTCATACATGTAAGATATAGTAGTTTGCATTCTCTACTTAACTCTTCTAATGAATTATTATTTCACTGTAATAATGATTGAAAATTTGTTGTCTATCAGATTCTATTAAATTTTTCCTCGTTGAAGACTAACGATAATTTGTCAGATATTATCTTAGTCATAATATTCTTTATCGAGCTAACTGAGCTCACCCTTTCCTTTTTGTTCCATTCTTCTCGTGAGGCGAGGCTAGAATATAGCGAGTACTTAGCCTGGTATGGAATGAAGGTTTTAGAAAGGATTGTTTAGTAGTCCTTACCATTTTTTGTAAAATAATGTATCAATAAATGTGATGAGGATTTATTTGAGTATAAATATCATTTCTGTAAGATAATATTTGTATTTAAACTCACAGCTTATACCGTTGTAATAATAAAGTTGTAGTTGTTTCAGATCATGTATCGACAACCTCGTAATGGGTGATGTATACCTATTTTGGGGCGCTACATAAATAAATAATTAATTATTCACAAATAATATTACGTAATCACAATAATAACAACCAGTGCAGCTTCTATGAAAGAGGGGGCTTCAATAAGGATTTCTCCTTATCAAGGCGCGCAATAATTAAAGTACTTCAAACCTCTCCTTAGATGTAACTTTCTAGACATCGCCAATAATGTTATCTAATAATATTATTCAGATAATATGAATTATTGCTTCGATAATGGAAAATAATCGTAGTGACAATTATTAAACAACAATAATATAAAATATCAACGCATCAATTATCAATCAATAAAATAAAATATCGAATAAGAATTATCAGAATAATTATCGAGTAAAGCCTTCACGTAAGAGTCAATAATTCAAAATATTGTCAGTAATACCGTATGCTACCGCAAAACAACGCCAGACATTTTTTTACTTTACCCACCGGGTATTCCAACAAAGGTTAATTGTGAACGATTACACGCCTGCTATTTATAAAAACTTTAATTTGTCGCTTTCTTCATCCCGATAGCTATTCTCATATGGGCCCAGCCAAATGGTCGCTACTGCCGCATTTAATATTCCCCGATGTAAAAGAATATTCCACGCACCAAACGAATATTCCACTTTACAACAATGAATATTTTTATAACCACTCGCAGATTTTTGAAAAAAATTCATATATCACCCTTAACTTTAACTTTTATCAATTTAACCATTTAATCAATTGTAATTATAAGAAAATTGAATACTTTTATTTCATAAAATTCTTGGTCTTATAATCTCCCCTCCTTATGAAATTTCGTCTCCCTAAATTTACGTATTCTCGGTATTTCAAAAAGTCGAGAATACCTTACTTTCATTTCAAATTTCTATCTCCCGGGTCATCATGATTTCTCCATCGCTCATCTCCGTGATAACTTCATTTGGGTTCCTCACATGTTGGGATGTCATGACAACCGCTATCCTCGAACTACCCGGCTTGATTTGTCTGGGCAAGATTCAAGGCCATCACTATCACTGAACATACTTTTCTATAGGTATATTCCTCCCTCAACCGCCTTCTTCAGATTCTCGATTCACGATCCGAATCATCAATCTTCGATCCATATCAAATTCAAGTCAATTCTTCTTCAGACAGGTAATTCAAAACTCTCGATGTCGAAGTTCTCCCAATCGCTTTCCAAAAGAGAAATTCATATCATCTATTTTAGCCTTCTTAGATCGGACATCTCTTCCACAATATCCACGCCATGTGGCTTTTACCCACGCATCACTCATTCTTACTGCTCGCTTTTTTTTTCTTTCACCTCAGATTCCATCTTTATCATCTTACACTCGCCAAAGAATGCTTCTGCTCAAGCATCACATATCTAAGTTACATGTTAGAATTGTTGCATCCTTTTGCTCCACGAATCGCGCCTCATGTCGTTCAAATTTCGCCTTTCTTCTAAGTCATGAATACGATTTTGAAATTCTAAATTTTGATCATATAATACCTCTAATAAATTCTCCTCAGTACCTCTTCTTCCTCTTCTTCTCACTCTCACCGCTACCTCCGCGACCATCTCGGGTGTAACTATCAATTCTTCACTCACCACATGGATTTCTAATTCCTTCTTCACTTAACATCACATTATCCCTGTCAGTGATTAGAGGTATTCTACTATCCTCATTCACTCCATCATTAATATTCTCAAGAACCATTCTCAAATCACGCCATAAAACAAGGGTTAATTAAACAAATTAATATATCACATAATATCCCGATATTATGACCGACCAAAAATAAGCTTAGTAGGACACACTAGCGAAGGATTTACTCATCTCTCCTCCTAGTTATATTCTCCCGATCTCCGCCAGAGACCATATCCCTAAGCTCGACATTAAATGTAACGCCTCAAAATAGGTCCAATCTAACCAACCCATTCTGAGTCGCCAAATAACATGGCATGTAAAACAACTACAACTTTATTACAACAATTGTCGTAAAATTAATAACATATATACCGTGAGTTTGATACAAATATATATCAATCATGACTCATGTCCCAACCGTGGACAACACCTCATAATGACACCTTACATAAAGGTATAGTCAAAACCTGCTTTTAGAAATTATAATCTTTGGGAAGTGCTCAAGGAAACCTTCGTATATGGGAGGCCACGCTTCAGGTTATGATAGATATCATATGGCCACGTAATTATCCTCGTCACCTAATAGACCCCAAAAGAAAAACGAGAAGATTACTATCATATTCTTCCCAAAATGGTGAGTCTTCTCGACATATCATTATCTCCATTGCCTCTCATTGAGAATTAAACTCCAAACAAACACCAAGATTATATAGGTAGTGCTTGTAAATATACTTAAGCAAGTGGATGAGCACAACCATGTCTTATGATGACACGAGGTCAGTATGTCATTAGACATCTTGTATGATAGTGGCAAAACACCTTCCAAGTGAAATTCACCTCACCCTCAACCTCTATAGACCACCGCTCTATTCCTCATTATCCCCTCGTCAACCCAAATACACTTTTATTACCCGAAAGGAATTGTGAAGCAAAAGGGTGAGCACAACTAGCTCAAGAAAGAATATCACGACTAAAGATAAATAAATTATCAATAACTTTCAACAAGAATAAATCGTAGATTTAGAACATACGGTAGATGATAAAACTTTTCAACCATAGTTGCAAATGAACAAGCAATCCATTGTAAGAGTCAAATAGACCATAAAATCTATTATCTTCTCCCTATTAAAAATCCACCAACAATGTTTTATCCTTGTAACATCAATCAACAGTTCTGGTCCACAATCATATGAATAACTCATAATCATAATTGTGATTCTAAATTCCTCTTCGCATTCAGGACGAAGATAACTTTCATCACCTGTCTTTACCTGAAACATCAAAGATCATGGTTATACCAAATCACAGCCCTGCTCATAATCATACTAATAAATCCATCTTTGCACTACTACCAAAGATATTCATCAATGCACCATCTTTTGCACCACAAAAGCCAAAGATATTCAACAACAGTCATCTTTCACTATGTGCCAAAGATATTCATCATTGGTCATGTTCATCTAAACACTGCTCATCTTTACTACCATCGCCAAAGATATTCATCGAAAAATCATTCATCTTCGCACTACAAGCCAAAGATATTCAAATATATCATCATTTAGAATCGAGGATGATGAAAATATTTTTAAGAAAACGAATCCAAAGAAACAAAATAATAAATATTAAGGATTCAGATTTTAATTATTCTATGTCCAAAATACATCATAAATAATCATAAAGTGGAATAAAATTCAACAATGATCAAAACATGGATACAATCAAAGCTAGTATCCGTAATAGATATTTTGGACAAAAAGAAGAAAATTTTATTTTCTATGAATAAAGGTCGATTCGTGAATAGTGTCAGATATCGTGAATAGTGTCGATAACGTTGAATAGTAACTCGACACCAAAAGATAGTAATTTCAATAATAAATCATCATCACGCTTTAATAATACTCATTAATAAGAACTCGTGAATAAGAATCTCATGAATAGTAACTCGTGAATAAGAATCGTGAATAAGAACCCCTACATAAAAAAAGTTCTAAATTTGATAAAAAATTCAAACCAATATTTCAAAGATAATAATATCAAGAAATAATATCATTTATGAAGAAAATAATCTCCCTTACCTCCCTTAAAAGAATAGACTTCGACTGTAATACTAGATATAAGTATAAAAAGAACTTGCACCAAGATAGCAATACTCAAGTACTAAAATACTCACAAAAATACGCTCACATATATAAAGAGAGAAAGAGAGAAATCTTTTAGTTTCAAAAGTGATTTTCAATTTAACCCAAGACCCTATTTATAGAAAATGCTTAGAATACCAAAAGCGTAAAATTTAATAAAATATAAATTTATTTTTCTTAAATTCCTACGCCTACTTTTTTGGTCAAGCCATCGAATCACCATACAAATTCCAACATCACCAAAAACGTTTTTTCATGAAAATATTACTTAAAACTCCAAAAAATAATAATAAATTAATCCAAACTTCAATAATTCATAATAAATAGCTCTTTTATCGTAAAATTCAGATCTCACTTAATTATTTGTAGGAAATTCAATTTTCTACAACTTTGCAGAAGAAAATTTTTCCAAATTCAAAACAGAAATTGACCAAAATCCACATACGGACGATTTTACAGGCTATAAACAAATTTCAGTCAAGAAATGAGGTCTACCGACATGTTTAACATATTTTAAAAAACTTTTGCAATAAAAATACTCTTCCTCCTCATATACTCATATATCCCACATTCATTGTAAAAATATCACCATTATATTATTAAAATATAATAATAAATTATTTTATCAGAAAAGATAAAATATCAATTTTCAACAATTGTCACTTTAAAAATTTTCCATCTATATCCACAAAAAATGAATATTTTCATTATCATATAAATCAATAATTAATTATTCACAAATAATATTACAGAATCACAATAATGACAACCATAGCCCAAGGAAAGAGGGGCTTTCCAATAAGGATTTCTCCTTATCGGCACGCAATTAGTGACCAAACCTCTCCTGTATGTAAACTTTCTAGACATCGCCAATAATGTTATCTAATAATATTATTCAGATAATATGAATTATTGCTTCGATAATGAAAATAATCGCCAGAGTGACAATTATTAAAATAACAAAGAATATAAAATATCAACGCATCAATTATCGAATCAATAAAATAAAATATCAATAAGAATTATCGTAATAATTATCGAAAGTAGTGCCTTCTTACGTAAGAGTCAATAATTCAAAATATTGTGCAATACCGCGTAATCATCAAGCAACAACGCAGACATTTTACTTTTTTACCAACCGGTATTCCAACAAAGTTAATTTAACGACCACGCCGTTATTTATAAAAACTTTAATTTGTCATTTTCTTCATCCATGCTTATTCTGCATGGGCCCATAAATGGTTACGCTTAATATTGCATTTAATATTCTAAGTAAAGAATATTCCATTTATCAAACGAATATTCCCCTAAACAATGAATATTTTATAACCACTTCACTTTTGTATTTTTCGAGAAAATTTCATATATCACCCTTAACTTTAACTTTTTTCAATTTAACCATTTACCGAATTGTAATTATAAGAAAAATTGAATACTTTTATTTCATAAAATTCGGGTCTTACAAATGATAATTTGTTGTATATTATCTTAGTCATAATATTCTTTTTACCTGCTAATGAGCTCACCCATTTTCCTTTTTGTTCCATTTTTCTTCTCGTGAGGTGAGAAATATAAAGAGGATCTACGTAAGACCCTAAATTTTTTTAAATAAAAAGGAATTTCCTTATTTATTATTTTGAAATAGTAAGGGTTGATTTGATTAACGTGGATAGTTAAGGTTAAATACGCAAATATTTCAAAAATAAGCAAGTGGTTATAAAATATTCATTTTGTTTGTGAATATTCGTAATGTATAATCGTGGAATATTCGCATCATTTGTGGAATATTCGCATTTACCAAGAAAAATTTATTTGAGCATGGGTTCCATAACTGAAAGCCGTTTATCGGATGAAGAAACGATAAATATAAGTTGGTTAAAAATAACCAAGAATAAGTATCAAGTAAGACCGTTGAATAATTCAAGTTAAAATACAAAGAATACGCTATGGTCGCACAAAGAAAGACACCAGATTGCATGATTGTTGAATTATTGATCCTTACGTAAGAAGGCACTACTCAATAATTTTTACAAGAGTTACCGCTCAATATTTTATCGATTCAATAATCACAAGGCTGATATTTTATATTATCATTGTTCAATAATTGTCAACCGCATTATTATCTCCATTATCGATCAATAATTCATATTATTTAAATAATATTATTAGATAGCATTATTGGCAATGTCTAGAAAGTTCTCACAAGGAGAGGTTGGTCACCTAATCGCACCAAAGAAGGAGAAATCTTATCTAAAGCCCTCTTTCCGGGAACTACCTGGTCATCATAATTGTGATTCTCAGAATATTATTTGTGAATAATTAATTATTGATTCATATGATAAAGAAATATTTATTTTATGTGGATATAAATGATGGATTTATTTATGTGGTTATAAATGAAGAAATTATTGTTGAGGTGTTTTATCAAGATTTTACTAGATCGAGGTATTAAAATTAAATCGTGGGTTTTCAGATATATCATGGGGATTATAATTTTAATCCGACTCGCTGATTGTGGTAATTTTTGGGTATGTTATACATACATAAGTTGAGTATATGTCCACAAATTTTGAACCGTTAAAATGCACGAATGATTTGTTATGAATTTTAAGAGGTGTCCGATTCTAAATTAGGGTTATAATTGATTTTGGTGGAAAATTTAGAATTGAGTGGGCCCCACTTGTGGTTGGTGAAGAAATGTGCTGAATTTTATTTCAAATGTGGTGGGTGGCAAGAGTAGCAGTAAAGCCATCGTAGCGGTGTCAAGTCCTGCTTTTACGGCTAACATTTTCCTATAAATAGAGGGCTGGTTAGAATTGAAAATCACACCGTAAACAAAGTTTTCTCTTCTCTTTATATTATTGAAATGATTTTGTGAGTATTTAGATACTTTGAGAGTTGGGCTGTCAAGATAAGTTTCATTCAAAGATCACTCCGACCTTCCTTCCAAGCAATCGATTCTTTGAGGTAAGTGGATATTATTTTTTTCAGAATGATATTATTTCTTCAATATCATTATACCAAATGTCGATCCAAGTTTTTATCAAATTTGGAACTTTTTCATGCCTGGGTTATTATTCATGAGTTACTATTCACGAAAGTTACTATTCATGAGTTACTATTCACGAAAAGTTACTATTCACGAAAGTACTATTCATGAAGCGTGAAATTTTTTTTGTGGAATTTCTATCTTTTGGTGCTCTGAAAGTTATTATTCACGATATACTAAGATTATTCACGATACTGCACTATTCACGATAATTTTTCTATTCAATCAAAAATAAAATTTCTTCTTTTCGTTCAAAAATATCTATTCGGATACTAGCTTTGATCAGATCCATGTTTTTGATCATTCTCAATTTTACACCACTACGATTATTTTTGAGGTATTGTGGACATGGATAAAACAAAGTACGTAATCATTAATCCTTAATCCTCGTCATTTTGTTTCACCGATTCGTTTTTAAAAATATTTTCATCATCCTCAGCCTTAAATGATGATATTATTGAATATCTTTGGCCCAGAAAGTAAAAAAGATGAATGATTTTCAAGAATATCTTCATCCGTAAAGTAAAAGATGAACAGTGTTTAAATGAATACTACTAATCGATGAATATCTTCGCCCAGAGTGCAAAGATGAACAGTGTTGAGATGAACACTTAATCGATTGATGAATATCTTTGGCCCAGAAGTAAAAAGATGAATATTTGATTCGAGATGAATATCGATTGATGTTACAGGATAAAATATTGATGATGGATCGTTAAATTCATAGATTATAGTAGATTTCATTCTCACGTAACTCTTCTATGAATTATTATTTCACCGCGTAATATTGATCCGAAACTTGTTGTCTATCAGATTCTATCGATTTTCCTCGTCAAGACTAACGATAATTTGTCAGATATTATCTTAGTCATAATATTCTTTACCGAGCTAGTCGAGCTCACCCTTTCCCTTTTGTTCCATTCTTCTCGTGAGGCTAGAATATAACAGTACGAGTAGCCTGGTAATGGAATGAAGGTTTTAGAAAGGATTGTTTAGTAGTCCTCACCATTTTGTAAAATAATGTATCAATAAATGTGATGAGGATTTATGTGAGTATAAATATTGCCTCAGATGATAATATTTGTATTTAAACTCACTGCTTTAATTGTTGTAATAATAAAGTTGTAGTTGTTTCGCACCATGTATTGACAACTCGTAATGGGTGATGTATACCTATTTTGGGGGCGCCACAAATGGTATCGTAGTTTAGGATATGATCTCCCATGAGATCTGTGAATGTAATCTAGGAGGGGAGAGACGAGTAAATCCTTCGCTAAAGGTGTCCTACCTAAGCTTTTATTTGTTAGTCGTCAAGATATAGGATATTACGTGATATATCATTTCCTTAATTAACCCTTGTTTTACGATGATTTGAGAATGTCGAATCGAGAATATTAATAAAGGAGTAAATGAGACCGTGAGATGCTCAGTGATTTACCAACGAGGAGAACGGCAACAGTCGGGCAATGTTCCTCCCAGTGAACAAATACCACGGAGCAGATGATGAACGAGGGATGTTTAGTTTTTTGCGGTAGCTTCATGCAAAATCGACGAGTGGAGACTCGTATTCAAAATACAGAGGAAATGATAGCAATTCACGTGTTGTAAAATGCAAAGCTTCAAAGAGTCGGGACCACCGCATTTAAGGGAAAGCCAGATCCGATCATGGCGGAAGCATGGGTCAAACAAATTACCAAGATATTCATGTCTTGGGATGCACGGAGAACAGAAGGTTCCATTCGCCACCTTATATGTCCGTGATGAGGCAGATCATCGGTGGGAGTCTGTAGAAGCGCACCCATCCGAATGACGACTCAAAGATGTCTTGGGAGACGTTTCGAGAGACTATTTAATGACAAATACTTTCCCTAAAGTGTTCATCATACGAAGGAAGTGGAGTTCATCGATTAGAGCAAAACAACACGACGGTCTCAAAGACGAGGCAAAGTTTGCAGAGTTATCCGTGTTTGCACCTCATTTGGTGGAGAATGAGGAACGATGACGCGATGTTTTTGAGGTTTGAAACCCAGATACGCCAAAGATCTCATTTCTCCATAAACTTTCTTTATTCAGATGTCAGTTAAAGTGGCTCAATTATTAGAAGCGATAACGAGTACTGGCCAATCGAGGACCATAACCGTGGATCGATTAGAGATAGTAACAATGTATTAATGATAACCTCATGGAGAAAGAAACAGACGGATGTAAATGGTAACCACTCCGGTGGTAATACGGCCATGAAAAATGTAAGAAGCGAAAGCTAGAGGAGATTTTTAAAAGAGGAGATTTAACAACGACTATGTGAAGACGACAAAGGCAGAGTAACCGGGTTCTATGGAGAGATCGACCACCCCCATATGCTACAAAATGCGAAAAGAGGGACATATCGGTCAAACAAACGCACAACAAAGCTCAAGGTATTATAGTTGTGGAAAGGAAGGACATATCGCCGAGATTGCACGTTACCATGTAACCTAGTTCAATGGGACGGTGACTCAAAAGATCGTTCCTGTAAAAGTCAAAGTCAACGTATTCCCGGAAGAAAGCTTTGTGGATCGGTCATAATGCGAGAACCCAAACGAGGTGATCACGGTAAGCTATTTATAAATTCTTACGAAGTTTATACCTTACTCGACAATTTGTATACCCATTCATTTATCTCTCCCGCATGTGCTCAACGCTTAAACTTGACCGAGAAATTAGACTTTGACTTATCTCGTGGAAACTCCGCTAGAGAAACTTCATCACATCCACTCGCTTATAAATCTTGTTTGATTCAAGTTGGCACCATCATCTTACCGTCTGACCTTATCTCTTTAAAGATACTTGCTTTTGATGTGATTTAGGATTGATTGGTTAACTACTCATCATGCCAAAATTGATTGTTTTCGTGTCATAGTTAGTTTTCATATTCCTAACCAACCCGTCAGACGGTAATTCAAGAACCAAACCATTAAAATCAATCACTATCATATCTAATCATAAAGCTATTCGCTTATTGAAAACGGATGTCGCTTTCTTAGCCCATGTTATGGATTTGAATAAAGACACGCCAAATTTGAATAATATTCCCTCGTTGTTATTGACTTTCCTCGACGATTTCCAAGAACTTCCCTGGCCTACCCCTCGTAACGTGAAGTCAATTTTTATTGATCTTCAACTCCTGTGCACAAAGCCCATTTCTAAAACCCCATATCGAATGGCTCCTATTGAACTTCGTGGAGTTAAAGGTCCAACCATGAATTGCTGGACACTCTGCTTTCATTCGGCCCCAGTACATCTCCTCGGGGTGCTCCGCTTTTATTCAGAAGAAAAAGACGG